>CM068368.1:126558072-126900474 GCA_034769895.1 Magicicada septendecula
AATCTTGAAAGAAAGAGAAAAAGGGTTAGACAATTTAATTAATATTAAAATTAAATTGGATAATGAAGAAATATTTTATAACATAATTAAGAAGTAAATGATAGAGGACAGACAGATAAGATTAAGAATTATATTGCATAGTACTAATTGGATGTTTTAAAATAAGGGTGTGTGACTGACCCACGTGTGTGGAGAGAAAGAAGGTAAGTTTAAAAGGATGCACGCACACACACACACACACACACACACACAACACTGAAACACAAGGAATTTGCTAGAAAAATATGTAACTGTACAGATGGTGGGACAGGGTTTAGGAGATGGGGAAGGGTCATTTATATTTTAGCTTGTTGTGTGTAAGCAGATTGGGGTGAGAGGGGTGAAGGGTTTGTTTTCACATAATTTCTGTCTGTTCCGATCTGACGATGAGCTGTGAAGCTTGAAAGCGCTAATCGGGATAATTTTTATATAGTGGTGTGCAACAGTGATCATTCTGCTTGTGATTTCAACCACTAACAGAAATTTCTTCATTAAATATTCGTTTTAATCAGTTGGTTCAGAATAGACCAAACGACTAGAGATACTAAGTACAAAAACAATAATGTACAATGTTCTGAATTCTTATTAAATCATAAAGTCTGCTATTGGTTATTTAGAAACAGAAATAAGTAGTTATCTTTGAGTTATCGTGTTTAGTTTCCATTGGTAATACCACTCGCTGACGCAGATAAGCCCAACCGAGATTGATAGTTATTAGAAGTACTATGTCCAATTTAAGATTCCATTGAACGTCGCATCCGGTCAAAACTTAAAAAATTTTCTCTGAAGAAAATAAGAGTTCTTGGGTTAGTAACATTGGAATATCTATATTACAGCACGCTTTACTCAATTCTGCTTTTGGGTGTTACTCAGTGAGTGGCCGGCTTAAGATTCTCAGGATAAACTAAGTCTTCAGTATATGTAATTATACTGTAACATTAACATCATTTTAATAAAATTAAAATTATTTAAGGAAAGTTAGTTTTTTGTATGTGCCTTCAATGTAATCTGTTTATTAGTTTTTCCATATTGATATTTCTATCACTTATGTGATTACCATCTTAATTATATACCATAAAATACAAAACAAACACTGATACATAAATGTCTGCAAAAATAAAACACACATTTAGTTTTTGATTTGTTGATTAATATATTTATTTATATTAATACTAAAAGAAATAATTTATATTATATAGCATAATTTTTATGCTTACAAAGTTTTACGTAAGAATTTTTATTTTTCCAGAAGTGTACAGTTAAAAATATTTTGTATGGTCAATCATGTCTGAGCTCTAAGAGCATTAAGACACCCATCAGACGTGTGTAAGAATTATTAAACATCATAAGGTAACCGGGTAATTAATATTATGAACTGACTGTTACGATTCTTTGGAAAATTAATACACCACTAATTATAAAAGACAATAATAATATGCATTATGGCTGGTATTTAAACAAATATCTAATGTAGTTTATAAATCGTACACGTTCCTGTGTATTTTGTTGCAATGTTTGTCTTCACTAAGCAGATTCTAGTTTAATATATTTTACTGAAACCTAGCTAATAATATAGCTTATAATAATAATAATATAGCTATATAATAATATAGCTAGCTTATAATATTATATTTTAGCTAATTTATATTCTGTCTAAGGCAAATTTTTCCTTCACGTTTTAGTGTAGCAGATACAGTCCAAATCCTTTGAGTTGTTGTCTCTTCACCTTTGATACTTTTTATTGACTGTATTTTTATACAATCCTAATGTCTTCTTCATTATAACGTCTTCATTTTATTTTCATAAATTATGGCATTGTGCGGTTGTAAATCGACGTTACAGAGTCTATGTTTATTTATAATACCATCACTGTCTTCCGTAATCGTCGGTATTACACACACGCACAAACATATTAACGTGTGTTTGCAAAAAACCTATGTAAACTTTACACAAGTATCCCAAAACGTTTTGAGATTAAAATTTGTCTAACGTAATTATTTTTTACATACACTATTTTAATCTTGTACGAGATAGGCCTATTTGTCAATTACATTGTTTATTGACACCTGTGAGTTACATGTACTTTTTTAGAATTATTTGATATTTATTATTTTACTGCTGTATTAAAAATGTTATTCGTAAATTTGTTACTAGAGGACGTAATTTCCTACTGTTAGAAGCCATCTTCTTTAAATCGATAAGATCTACTTTCTCCGTGGAAATTATTATAAGTATATTAGTAAATTAAAATATAAGAATAATTTTACTCGTATAGCTGTGTGTATTAGTGTAAACAGTAATGCGTGTATAAGTGTAAAAACAATCACTACTTTTTGGTTTACTTAATTTTAATTTTGTATTTACCAGTTTGATGTTTAACGGTCTCTGTTTCCCGTTTTTGATAAAACTGTTCCATAATAGCCTGATATCCTACACGTATTCTTAGTTGGCAGATTTGCAGTGATTTTTACATGTAGAGGCATTGGAGTAATTAAAACACTTTATTGAGGATTGTATGATGACATAGGAAATAAAATGAAAGGTAATTATTTCTATTAAAATTACTAAAATGAGGTTTTCCTAAAACTTGTCAATGTAGTGTAAACATATATAAATATCTGGTCTCCATTTGCCTAAACCCAGAGCAAGTATTAGAAGCAAGCACCGACAAAATTTCAGAAATGTTATAATAAATGCTACTTTCTAAAAGTATATAAATGTGTCTTTTGTGTGCTTACGGATGTAGGGGAAGGACGAAAACATTCCGTATTATGTAAGTATGTAAATAATACAGCTGGTTATAACTTTACAGAGATTAATGTAGTAACCACAATACAGGCTACAAGTTGTCTGTCCCCTACCTACTAAACTACGTAAAGTTATTATAAACTATTGTAACAGGCGTGGGATGTTTGCAGTGGGTTGTATTTAACAATATGTCTCGTACACAAGTCGGTTTGATAAACTTAGTCAGTGATGCCTCAGATAGCGTAGGCTAATTCTAATTGGAAATTCAAACACTTTAGCTTAGATTAGTTTTGATTTGTATGTGTTACTTGCTCTTACCTGTACTACTTACAGTCCTTTGTCAAGTTCTACATTTTCGTTAAGTAAAAGATTTTGTTTACTTTGCATAATTTCAATTCCTACTGCTTTAACACAGTTATAAAAAATAATTTAGGATGGTTATTGCTTTTTAATTGACAAACAATTTAAGTGAATTACAATTGATAAAAAATAAAATAAAATAAAACAATATAGGCAGATTTACCATCACTAAAGTTATTCAAATTAAAGCAAAATGTAATAGAACAACGTGTCTTTATAATTTAATGCATTTTCTTATCACCAAGCGTTTTGAAAATTCTACAATAAGGCATTCTAAGCTGCTTGACAAAAATCAGTACTTGTAAGATTGTGAAAGTAAACAAAATGGTAAGAGGTAGTAGATTATGTAACTATTCGTTTCCATCATATTTACTCAAATAACATTATTATTATGTAACTTGGAGGCAATCATATTTTATAGCTGTTTTGTGTACATCTTATTCTCAATCCCAAGGCTTTTATAACTTTCGTAAAATTAATTACTTTAATAGAGGCTCAAGTTGACTAAGAATATTACAACTGATAAATATTCATTTCTCCTTGAAAACCCAACGGAACAATGATACCTACTACGCGTATTTAATAAATATGTATATTTGTGATATGAATTAAAATTTAGTTCAACTTTTTATTCAAGAAAATTATTTTCTTAATTTTAAACTACGTGATAACAAAAACATCTGGTATTGATATATGCTTTAACTTGTTTATTATAAACATTATTAACTTAATAATCATATAGATTTGCAGAAAATGTAAATTATATGTGAAAGTAGTCACGTGTTCAAATTATATGAGACCGCCATATTTACACATGCAATTTGTATCTTATTCAGAAATCTTTCAATCTATTCGTCAGAGTTGAATTGTGAATTACGAATAGTTTAATGTTAATATACATCCAGAATAATAATAATAATTATTATTATTAATATATCAAAATCCTGTCGCAAGGTATAGTATTTTAATAAAATGAAATCACAATAATTATCATGTTCATTTATCTATTTTTATTCCTTTTATGTGTCCCAAAAATTACGTTACTTTATGTATTGTGACGGCAGCGATTGTTTTTTTCTCTCTGGGCTGTGCGGTTGTGCGTCGCAGAGACGAACCGCTCGGGATCTGAGTTGGAGCTCCTGCCTCGTGGCCCTGCTCAAGTAGGCCGTGTGCTCTATAGCAGGCCGATTCTCGGCTGTTGTGCTAGCCTACACTAGCGCAGTATACACCGAGGGCGTTTCCACTAATCACCTGGACGTATACGTTCCCAGCCCAGTCACTAGAGGATTGTCTGGGAACCTCGCCGCACGTGCATAAAATTTGCGTGCAAGCCGCCTGAATGTGTCGTCTAAGGAGCGGACGCCAAGTCCTCTCCTTAGAAGGCGAAATGAAAAGCGACGGGGGACTTTGGCCGCTAGCCGAAGACCCCTGTCGAGGACGCTCTGCAACTTCTTTTTATGCATTGCGGCGAGGTAACCCCAGACCGGACAGGCGTAGGTAATGACCGGCAGCAGATACGCGTTCCTGGTCATGGCTGAGCTGATCAGGAGTGGAAACAGCGCGCACAGACGAGCGGATGCTCGCTTAAGAACTGTCTGTCCGTGGGTACGCCAGGTGAGCCGACGGTCGAGGTGTAATCCGAGGTACTTGACCTCTTTGGACCAGCGCAAGTACGTTCTGCCGATACGTAGCTGCCTAACAGGGTTCTTCCGTCGCTTAGAGAATTCGACGGCTACACTCTTGGTAGCGTTGAGTTGCACTCTCCAATTCTCAGTCCAGTCCACGAGTGTGTCGAGCTGGCGCTGCAGTCGTAGGACGGCCCTTTCCACATGACGATCGGCCGTAAATACGGCCGTGTCGTCCGCAAAGAGGGCCATCTGGACTCCAGGCTGTCTCGGCACGTCGTTGACGTAGATCGAGAATAGAAGGGGGCCTAGAACACTACTTTGAGGGACGCCGGCTGTGATTCGTCTCTCGGAAGAGACTGAATCTCCAACTCCCACGCAGAAGGTCCTCTCCGTCAGAAAGCTAGCAACCAGATGGAGGTAGCAGTCCGGGAGCTGGACTTCCCTAAGCTTGAATAATAGGCCATCATGCCATACGCTGTCGAAGGCTATTTCAACATCTAAGAAACAGCCAACGGTCCGTTCTCTCCGACACCCGGCTTCCGTGACGCTTTCCACCATTCTCATCAGTTGATGAGTGGCCGAATGCCCCACACGAAAGCCGAACTGTTTGGGGTAACAGCACGTCAAAGGTGGATGTTCTCGTACACGACGCTGCATGAGGCGCTCAAAAACCTTGGACGTAGCGGAGAGTAGGCTGATAGGCCGGAGGTTTTCAGAGCGGGTGGTATCTTTTCCCTGCTTCGGGATCACGATGACCGTCGCCTTTCGCCATTTCTTGGGAAAGTAGGCCAGTCTAAGACACGCGTTGAACAAATCAGTCAAGAATTGAACTCCAGGCTCGGGAAAAAGTCGTAGAGCGGTGTTCGTAACACCGTCCGGGCCTGGAGCTTTTCTTGGCTTAAGTTCAGCGAGCCGATCTGAGACCTCTTCCAAAGAGATGGGTTCGGGCTCCGCCGTGATCGGAAGAGACAGAAAGTCTTCCACAGCCATCTCGACTTGTTCGTCGAAGTCCCAGTCCATGGGCGGGTTGGGATCGAACTGTCGCTCGAAACACAAGCCCAAGTACTCGGCCTTCTCCTCCGGGCGACCCAGGAGTCGTCCGAACGGTCCAACAATGGCGGGGAGTGGAGGTCGTCGCCTCCGTCCCGTCAATGCAGTAGGTATTCTGTACGGGTGATTTTGCGGGTCCACATCCCCCGTTCGGGCCACAGCGAGTTCCCAACAGCTACGTCGGAACGCCTTCAGACTGCCACGCAGTCGTCCGGTGAGCCGATTGTATGCTGCCTTATCGGCTGGATCACGGGTTCTCTGCCAACGTTTCCGGAAGTAATTCCTCTCGCGAGCGAGAAGAGAGACTTCCTCAGGGATGCGTTGGTAGTCAGGCGTGAAACCAGCTCGCGTACGTGAAGACACGCCTATAGCCGAGATGATTGCCTCTTCGATTCCCGCTGCTGCTTCGTCTAGGAGGCGAACGGAATCGAGTGGGGCCGCTGGCGGCAATCTACGGCACAAGGCTGGGCCGTAGCGATCCCAATCGATAACCTTCTTCTGGTCAGAACGTGCATAGGCGTGCTGGGTAGCGACGTGGACCAAGATAGGGTTGTGGTCGGATGTCAACTCCGTAAGTGAGAATACCTCGACCGGACAGACGACTCCTTGGGTCACCGCGATATCCAGAACATCAGGAGCCGCGTTAGGCAGTGTCGGAAAGAACGTGGGTTGCGCTGGACCAAATACCATCGCCCGGTGCGATTCAACAAAACTGAGCAAGCGCGTCCCGTTTGGAGTAGTCAAGCGACTATTCCAAACGCGATGCTTGCAATTCAGATCGCCGGCCAAAATTACCCTTCGGTGGGAATCGAAGATGACGTCCAGGTCGCCGACAAGGAGTCAGCTTGTGGGGGCTTGTATGCTGAAACCACGAGGACGCCGCCAAGAGCTCCGTGGACCTCAATGGCGGTGGCCTCTAGGTTGGTTAGCTGCGGCAAAACGACACGATGATGTCCTCACCGCGATCGCCGTGCCACCTCCTCGTCGGCCAACTCGGTCATCCCGATAGACCACGTAATTTGGTAATCGAAACCGGTTCGCCGGGGTCAGGTGGGTTTCAGAGAGCAGAAGTACGTCGGGTTTGAACCGAGCCAGGAATTCTAGAAGGTCGGAATGCTTGGAACCGATGGAGTTAGCATTCCAGGCTATAAGCGAGAGATCTCGTCTAAGAGCTCGGTTCATAGAAGACCTATGTCTTCGCAGGCTTCCACCAAGAGCATGAATCTCTCAGTTGGATCAGCAGTTTCCAGGCGGTCTCGGATGGACCTGAAGGTGGATGCGACTTTCTTGAGGTCGTAGCCAGACAGAAAGTCGCGGACGAACTGTGCGTCATCGGATATGACGGACTGGGCGGTTTGCCTGGAAACTGAGGACGCGTAACAGCGACCAGGTTTTACGGCAGATCGGGTCGTGGTGGAAGCCACAGGACCAGGGGCAGACGGTTTTGAATTAGCGACAGGAAAAGTACGCTGTTGCGCTTCTTCGGACTTATACCGGGAAGCAGGACTTTCCTTGGGCTGTGGGCAGGCAGGAGCTCGGGGCCGAGCATCCGGTGTGGTTATCCCTTTGATTTTGGGTTTGATGATGCCTGCTCGCGGAAATCGTGGATGTGGCAGTGGTGGCGAGGCTACCTCTGGTTCAGAGGCGAGAGTTGGTGGTTCCGCGGAGGTGGAGGGTTGATTCTCCGGCTCCATAACCGAGATGGTGGCTACAGGGCTAGTCTCTGCTACAGAAGGTGACGCGGTACGTTTTTGTGCCTTTGTAGGGGCTGGAGGTGGAGCCGGAGAGGGCGCGCGCCGTGCCGGTTGTGCCTTTGGTTGCGGCCTAGCCTGTGTTTTAGGCTGCCTCTGTGGTTGGGGCTGCAAAACTGGCTGCCTTGGCTTCGGGAGAGGCCCCTGCGGCTTTTGCTTCCGCAGGAGCTCCGCCTTGTAGACCGGAGAGTTAATATTATTGGCTGCATGGCCTTGGCCACAATTTATGCAGCGAAAATTGGACTTGTCTGCCACAGTGCAGACCTGCGTTGAATGTCCCAAAGAACAACGTAAACAGGCCGGGGCATTGCGACAGACGTCGGTATGATGGCCGAACCTCTGGCACCGGTGGCACTGCGCGAGCGTGCCCGGGGGACGACTGGATTCCACCCTGACGCGGAAGCCAAACAGCCGCGTCAGTTGGAATATCTTGTCTGCGGCCTCGCCCTTCTCGAGCTGGAGACGGACGAGCGGGAGAGGTACTCGGGTTTCTGAGTTGGTGAACAGGCGAAAAATTGCCTGCACCGGGTACCCGAGGTCTCGGAGTTCCATAAGGATCTCCTGTGGACCAGTATGCGCGTCAAGCCCACGCAGAATTACTGACAAGGGCTTGAAGAAGGTGTGGTATCGCAGGCTGTGCGCCTGCAGAAAGGCCTCGACCAAGCGATGGTCCTCGAGCTGACGGACGACAATCTTGACCGTATCACCGCCAAGCAGCTTCAGATCAAGCTTGTCGGCCGACAGGCCGTGGGCCGCGATCAGCCGCCTGTATAAGGCGGCGACATTGGACACCCCATGGACGAACAGGGGCGGCGCGCGACCAACAGCGGCAGCAGCCGGAGCTGTTACCGAAGCAGTCGGAACCGCGGCCTGTTGGCCCTGAGAAGGTCCGATGTCCATGGTCGAGGTCCGAGAGGATGCGGATCCGGTAGAATGGGTCCTCTTCGGTTTCTTAGTCGGACGTCTACGCCGACCAACGGTCGCGAATTCGTCCGACTCGTCCACCGGGAGAGGGGGAATAGGGTTCGGGAGAGGATCATCCGTCTCCATCGCCCGAGGCGATTCAGGCGAGTCGCCCACGTGGGGCAAGGCAGACGTTATTTTAGGTTAGAAGTACAATAGCTTTGTTAAATAATTAGTAAATGCATAAAAGTTAAAAATAAAACTTGTAAAGAATTTAATTCTGAGAGAAATGGTGTAAATAAAGTCAATAAAAATCAACAAAAAATTCCAGTTTTGGTTAAAAACAATACAATACGTTTTTAGGCAAAGGTTTTTCTGTTTTACGTCGGATATCATGAACGTTATGGGAGATACAGTTCTGCGACCTGTTTTATTCGATTTTTCAGATTAAAAACCATAAGAAACAACAGAATTCGCCCCTTACTTTACTTTCCCAGAATTTCAGAAAATCTTCATTTACCGAAACCCGGGCGAAATCTTTCGCTAGCCGTAACTCGCTTACAAAGCGTTTCCGGACATATGTTTATATGAACTTTTTTTCTTCTTTTACACTATAGAACCATTTCTCAAATTATTTCCCTCTCCTCCCGGGACACCCTGTATAGACGTATCTGTATACAAAATTACAAAATATATCGATACAATCGCATATTAAAAACATTAAAAATTGCAGGAACGGATAAAGGTACAGTTCCGATGCCGCTAAATATCATTTGTTTATTTACTTGTTACTATGGTAATTAATTCTGGTCTCCATGGTGTTTTGACATCTTTATACGCGTCAACGAAAAGGCATAATTTTTAAAATGGCCTAAATCGTGCAAACAAGGCAAAATATCAAACTCCAAGTTAGGCAGTATTTTTCGTCTTGTGTCAAAGGTTACCTGTGCAAAATTTGGTGGCAATCGGTGTAACACTGTGGATTTGTATTCAGTACCCATAAATCCTTAGAATTTGAGTTTTATTTATATATAATAATGGCTCCCATGTATACCACAGAAGTAGCTTAGGAGTCGGCAGGGTAGGCTGCCTAATATGACCCGTACGGCAAATAAGGAAGGCAGTGTGGCCAGCACTACGCTTCAGCCGCCCATTATTATCCCCAGGATGTTATCCCAGGTACTCATTTTCAACAGGCTGAGTCGACCTGGGGGCGGAAAAACGCACCTTGATTTTATGGTGCGGGACCGGAATTGAACCCGGGACCTCTAGATTAATAGCCAAGTGCCATACTCACTGATCTACTCAGCCGCCAACTCACTGTTGGTTTTATTTATATAGATTACATAATCTGTAACTATTTCACCTGCATGTTTTGTTTATTTACTTCATCTGGCATATTGAATATAATTATTGTATTTTCTAGATGGAATACTGTGTAGCAAGCAGGATGCAGTAGAAATCCGAGGTATTATTGATACCCATGGCACTAACCTTGCAAAAGCCGGTGTCAGTAGCAATTGCGGAAGGATAAACAGGCATTCTTAGCCAGGAACAACACGGGCAAATAAAAACTTTAGGTAAACTGAAAATTGATTGGAAAACGCTGGAAAATATATTGTATTATTTGAATCAACTGTCGTGGTAGGGACCGGTCATATTTATAGTAAAATATTGAACCATCCCACACTTGTGACTCTAGATAAGAATTTTGAATGTAATGGGACAAACACCATTTCATTAATATCAAACCTTAGTAAAACTGCGGCAATGATTTCACGTTTGTAGTAGAAAAGAAGATGGTTTTTTTTGTCTCGCTGAACAAACGTTAAATTGTTTTGTGAACTCTAATAAAAATAAGTCTAAGTCAGACAACGAGATGAAATAAAAGCTAATTTCCTGTTATTATAAATCTCATTTCAGCAAAAAGAAAAGAAAAACAAATTGCTAACTGTGAAATATAAAGAGCAAGATATAGTGAGTGAAAGAACAACACAAAAACTAGAGATACAAATCTCAAATCGAATAAAAAATCAAAGATAAGAGTATTAATAGAAATCAGTTAAAACACTGACGTCATCTGCCCCCCCCCATGTATAAATGTTAGTATATAAGTTACTTTCTTGTCATGATAGTTAATCTTGTATACTTCTAATCATTACTCATTCTTCTGCTTCTTGAATTTAATTTCTTAAGATTTATGATTATATCTGCCTTTTTCTCAATTCTTGCATGTTATCGTTATTGTTATAATTCTCGATGTCTTTTTCTTTGTTATACGTAATTCACAATTCAACCTAAAGGATAAATTGGAGGACTTCCAATAAAATACAAATTTCACGTGTTAATATGCTTTTATTACCTGATCTGTAAACACATTTACTTCCTTGCAGAATTTCTGCAAATATACACGAATATACATTGTGCCATTAATGTTGATAATGCCCAAGATAAAACGAATAAAAATAACACATATTTTGGAATTCACGTCGTTTAAAAACAAGCTAAAATAAGTTTCACTTGAATGAAAAATTCATTTAAATATTAATGCACATCACAAACTTAGGTATTTATTAAATATGCATTGTAGGTTTCATTGTTCCCTTGGGTTTTTATGGTGAAATGAATATTCATCAGTTATAGTTTTCTTTATCATCTTGAACTTCTATTAAAGTAATTAATGTTACAACAACTAGAAAAGCCTTGGCATTAAGACTAAAATATTCACAACTAAACTATAAAATTTCATTGCCATTAAGTCATATTTTATTTATTTTAATACAATTG
Organism: Magicicada septendecula; assembly: GCA_034769895.1. NCBI lineage: Eukaryota > Metazoa > Arthropoda > Insecta > Hemiptera > Cicadidae > Magicicada > Magicicada septendecula. Next base: position 126,569,339 of record CM068368.1, read on the forward strand.
AGCTTGTGTAAATACTTTATTAACGCTGAACTTCTGTTTTACTTTCCTGTGTGGAAAAGAATTATAAACAGAAAAAACATTGTCTCAGAAAAATTATTCCGATTAGCGCTTTCAAGCTTCACAACTCATGGTTATTGTAATCTCCGATCTGATGATGAGCTGTGAAGCTTGAAAGCGCTAACCGGAATATTTTTCTATAGTGGTGTGTAACAGTCTTTATTCTGTTTGTGACTATAACCAATAACACGACTTTCTTAATTAAATAAAAGAACTATGTTGTATTTCTTCCTGGACCTTCATACTTTCTTCCTAGCATAAGGTTAAGTAGTTTCAGAAAAGTTATTCCGATTAGCGCTTTCAAGCTTCACAACTCATGGTTATTGTAATCTCCGATCTGATGATGAGCTGTGAAGCTTGAAAGCGCTAACCGGAATATTTTTCTATAGTGGTGTGTAACAGTCTTTATTCTGTTTGTGACTATAACCAATAACACGACTTTCTTAATTAAATAAAAGAACTATGTTGTATTTCTTCCTGGACCTTCATACTTTCTTCCTAGCATAAGGTTAAGTAGTTTACACTTTTTTTAATCATCCTGCAACAATGCTTTGTGTATAGCTATTCCGTTTCATTATTATTGTTATCATTATTGTTCTGTAATTATGTGTGATATACTCATTATTTTCCTGATTGTCTGTCTCATTGGTGGCGATGTTTCTTTATAAATCTCAACTGTCTGTCCATAGAAGCCTATTTCCGTAGCAGTTGATTTCTGCAGTATTTCATAAAAGTCCCACTATTGTTACAACACGATCCACGCTTTCCTCGTAACAACGTATTATATGTTTGATAATAGACGATGCTACGTTTGCAAATGGACTAGAGCTATTGCTGTTTGTTTTCATTTTAACATGATAATGTTTTTAGGCTGGGGGTCATTCCACAGAAGTATAACGTCATCCAAAAATGTAACGCTTCCACACTTTCGATTCCCCACAGTCTAGAAATTTGATATGTAAACGCATCAAGACAGAAATAATCGCTGCTGACATTGAGTTTAGCACTCGTTTTAGTGAGAATAAATTTGGTTTTACATGCTCTGTTTGTGATCGTCTGTGGTTTGTAAATGATTTACGTAATCCACCAAACGTAATCCATATTATACGTTTCAAAAGCCTAAAAACATTATCATGCTTCAATGTTTCGGTTTCGTCGAAATTCTTTGTATTTTTTTTTATTTTCGTAAGAGACCAACATTTTTAACAAAAACAACAAAGATAAAACATGATGGAGCGCACACACGGTACCTTATTATTTGTTTGATAATAGGCTTCAGTGACTTCAAAAGAAACACTTGAGATCAGCAACAAAGAACCCCTATTCTTGACACAGGTTATATTTTTTAACAATAATTTTAATAAGCTTGTTTGTTTTTTTGGAAGCAGATACCTAAAGCTGTTTTTCGCGAGAAACCTACTGTGCAAAAATATAGTAAAAATATATTGGCCTAAGCAAGAAAAAATAATGAGGTAGAAAACAAAGCAATTTACTGTTTGATAAGCTATGTATTGCATAGTAGAGAAAATATTATTTTTTAACAAATTATCAACGTAAACTTATATAATTGTTATTTACCACTAAGCAAGTTTAACAGTCATAAACACTGCTTTCCGTAGAAAACGTTAAGATAGTATGAGTTCTTCTGGAATGAAATATTAATTAAGAGGTTTAGGACTTAAAAATGGTGGAAACACTGAAAGGCCTCGTCCGGAACATGGCAAGTAGCAGTTCAGCAAGTAGACACGACAAAGTTGGTATTAATTACGTCTTGCTGCATTGTATTTGTCACTTAAGTAATTGTTTATGCTTTTCAAGCGTAAACAAATTACGACATTTTCTAAGTAAATGTTTATTTTCTTTGTTTCATTTAGCGTTTCTGTTAATTTTAGACAAGCTGATATATTCCATAAGGCTTAGGTATGTGCTTATTAAAATCAGTAGGTCATGAGCTGCCTAGAAGTTGACAAACATCTGTCAGCTCAAAAATAATATATATTTTAAGTAACATTCCTATGTATATTGGACCGAGGTAAAAAGACAGGAAAGAGAGGAGCTATAAAATTATTCGGTTGCCTTGGTAAGAAAAAACGTTTGAAAATAAAGTGAGACGGATTTGTTAAATTTATTTAAGGTAAATGATTATTTTCAAAAACAATGTCCCGTAGTAAAAGTCAAATCTGTATCCTTCTCTACGTTCCGTACCTTGAATTCCATGGCTGTAAATAATATTCAATTCTAAGTTTTAGGCTGTTTCCAAAAATGTTTTGCTACTTCAAGTATTCTTAGAAAGAAAAGTAACAACTTAATCACGTGAAAACATTGTGTTTATCCACGTAAGAAAATAATATAAGTATAATTAAGATGATTAAGCCACAAATATGAGATAATGTTGGTACTGATTTTGATTTAGGGAGCAAAGTACACAGTAATACTCAATTCTGTAAACTTTCTTACATATTCACATAACTAAGAACAAATTTTGGGGTTACATAATCATGTAATTCCCACATTTATCCAATTTTGTAGTCTGTTTCTCGTAATACGTTTTTGTATATGGGAGATGTACTGTACATTTCTTTTAAAATTTAAAATAATTTAATTATGTAACTCACTATCACAAACTTCTCTTGAATTCGAAAATACCCATAACAGTAATAAATAAATACAAGAGCGTGAGAGGGAGATTATAAATGATTTACAAAAACGTCCGCGCGCGTGGTGTGTGTAGTAAGTTAGTTGCGCGGTGGGATGATTATTGTCAACCGCTGGCGGCATTGTACACGTGGAGTTGTTGAAATGTATTGTGTAGCTGACTTTCAGAGCAGTTCACTAACTGTTCATGCTGCCAACTGTTAACCGTTTGCTATTAACTGTTCATTAACTGTGTATATATCTATACTCCTTACGTTTTTGGAAGGCACCTAAGAGATTAGGAGACCCTCGCCCACCAACGCGCACTCACACACATACGCGCTACCAGTTTGACCTGCCTCTAATGGCGCTTCGATGAGTCACCTACTAGGCATTGAACGACAAAACTATGAAAATTTGTATTCTACATTTTACATAAGTTATGATACATTTTTTGGATTCTATATTCAATTTCCTTCAAAATGGGTCCAAACACGAAATAATTACGACATTTATGAGCTTTAAAAAGACGCCAAACAATAGAATAGTGTATAGGGGGAATAGTGACTCATCGAAGCGCCATTAGAGGCAGGTCAAATGGTCGCGCGTGTGTGTGTGAGTGCGCGTTGGTGGGGGAGGGTCTCCTAATCTCTTAGGTGCCTTCCGAAAACGTAAGGAGTATAACTCTATCAGTATCCCTGGCTTTCTGAATGACTGTTTAAGTTTCAGTTACGCGACAGTCTAGACCTACTTGATGGATGACCTTAAATATTAACCCTTCAAGTTTATATATTAAATATTGTCGTCTTCAGTTTACAAACACTGCGGTTAACGAGCTACTGTAATCATTCCTTTGTGGTTTTGACTATAACGTAAATAATTAACAAATTCAATTAATACTTAAAAAGACTTAGTGTGACCGATCAAAATGATATAATGTGAGCTACAACACAGGCATAGTATGATTGCTCTTTTTCATTTTATCATTTTTCCGGATAATAATATTTATAATTTTTGTCCAGATTTTATAAGGTGTAATATATTTATTCAAAAATCTATTACTTCCTAGTTTTAACAGTTACCTTGTCTGTTACACTCCTTACTGATTCATGATAAAACCGGTAAGTTTTTGTCTCATTTCAGTAAAGTAATAGTTAAAAACAATATGATAATTTGTTAGTCACATTTGCTTATTCTTTTGAATAATTAGTATTGAACAATATCATGCGTGGTAGTTTATATAAATGTCTTTGTTTATATGACTTTTAAATTCTACTTTTCAGGTGTTTTCTCAAAATTTAATTTTCAGTAAAAAAAATTTCAGTAACATAATTTAAAAGATCACGTACACATATCATTGACGTACACTTGTGGTTAGTCACTTTTGTTGACAATTGACATCTCTTGTCCTTATTTCAGAAACTCGCACAGTCTTCCCATGGTAAGGTTGAAAATCAAATAGGAGAGACTATTTTCATATACAAGTCCGGTGTGTGTGTCGTAAACGGGTTTGACACACTGGTTTGGACTTTACGCGTTATATTGGACAGAGCAAAATTGGAAATCTTTATCAACAGGATGGGGTAGGTTTACTGAAAATTTCAGGAGTAATAGTCTAACATAATGTGTGTTTGCATATTGGTATGTATAAGCTTTTTGAGCCTTTATGTTCCTGAAATAGCTTTAGATACTAAATTTGAGAAAGAATGCGTCCCATTGACTTTACACTCACCTTTCTTGTTATGCATAAAGAAATTATTTTCTTATTCATAAGGTTTGTCCTAAAAGTTCTTATAAAACTTAAATTTCCTTTGTTATGAATGTACTATTAACAATTCTTTTGTAATTATAGCAAAATGTATGTAACAATTGGGTACGTTTTAGCCATATAAATCCATAGCACGGATTGCGTTGGTAACTATGTTGCATATTTTTTTATGAAGCATTGCTGAATCATTTATGACGTATTGCTGAGGACTAAAGGTCTGTATGACTTCGAATTAAGAAAGAGATGACCACTAAAAAAGAGATGACCACTGAAAATAGAGATGACAATAGAATCACTGCTCAGGAGAGATAATTTAAAAGTATTGGAACAATTATGTAAAATATCGACAGTGACCTTATACGGAATATAAGAACGACAGAACTTATAGAAGAAAGAGTAGCAAGGGTAAACATTCTGGAAATATGAAAACGTATTACTTGATGTGGTAATATTTAAAGGATGTCGGTTGCCCTTCCTTTTACTTTTGAATATAAAGCGCTGAATTGGAAATACTTAAAGCGACCAAAAATATTCTGGAATGAAGGTGTTCAGTAAAATTTGGTGGCACTGTAAGTAGCATTAACAAAGGAAAATGTAAAAATAAGTATGAATGGAAACAGAAGCTAGAAAACAAGAAGCGCCATTCACACACAGCATACCCACACACGCCCTGGCACATACACACGCACACACAATTTTTGTATATTATGTCAGCATCTTGTAAATAGTTGAATTTTTCACTTAACCGATTAGACTTTAAATAATGCTAGTATTTGTTGCATCGTCTGTAGTTTAGATTTACCTGTATTCATAATTGAGAACCACAGTGATACATTTTTATTATTTGGTCTTATTATATACTATACGTCATATAAGTTACTACAACGCGGTAAAACAAATTTTATTTAAACAGGGTTTATAGTGTGGTTTGAGCATGTGAATGAATCATAATTTATATATACTATTCTATTACGCGGTCATTTTGTTTCGTAAGATTACGTACGTTAGGAAACTTTAAACAATCTTTCAAACCAGATATGCATATGAACAAAACGGTTTAAACATTTTCGTGTTTTTATCTGTTTTGGTTATAGATGGATGATACGCTGATAACTTTGTTATCTCTGTTTCAAAACAGAAGCGTAATCAACAGCCCCGATAGTTTGCGGCAAAATGACGGAGTTTCTCTGTGAATCCGAATTGTTGGTTCTAAACTTTAAAATTTTTAATTTCTATACTACGTTGTTCTTACTCTAAATTAACAGCAAATGGAGAGTCTTTTTTTGTTAGTTTGTGGTTCGTCATGCGATGTGCAAATTATTGCTCTCTCTTTTTGTTTAATAAGCAATTAACAACTGATCGGCACCTCCTTGTATAAACCAGCAAATACCGTGTCTGCCTGAGGGAGTGGGTAGCTGCCGAGGTGATTTCGTTTAGGCTCAAACAAGACCTAGAATTTAAAGACGTGTGCTAAGTGGTAACTGTAGAACTATTAGACAGAGTGAATACTAACTGGTAATTACCATCCCTTCAGAGGAAAACATAATACTACTTCAAACAGAAGAGCGTTGCAGAATTAGCTATGTACAGTATTTTATATGAAAAATTAAATATTGCCTTCTTATAAGCTAGACTTAGTAATACTGTAGACACCACTTTACTGTACTGTAATGGTAATGGTACTGTAATAGATCTTTACACTAATTGAGGAATTGTGAAAAGTATACACTTTTTTATAATCTTTTAATCGCTTAGTACTTCCTAATAATTTTCTATTATAAAATACAACCGATTCTATTTTCCTATGTTTGTGTGTTTGGTAATAAACAATAAAGGTACAACAAAATAGAAATACTACAAAGAAATGACGTAAAGAGATATGAGCAGGATTCAAGCTTTCTAGCTGAAGTAACTCCGTTCTGTAAAGAGGTGCACACGAGTAGAGAGATTACGTTCTGAGGATCTAAGCCAGGATCTAAATATTCCCTATGAAAAACAGAACAGATGACTGCATCATACGAACCGAATATAATTCGGTACTATTCTTATAATTTAATGTTGATATATACTGTTATATCTATCATGCAACTAATTAAGTACTCATAATTGATACAATAAATTTACTAAGTGAAAGACAGCGTACTTGTTAAAAGGCAGGAATCCTTTTGTGGAAAATAAAAAAGACAAATTAAAAATTTCCACAAATACATTAACACTATACACCAAAAATTAAAATTCACACTTGAATTAGAACAAAACAATAGCATAAACTTCCTGGACCTTACAATTACCAAAACAAACAACACACACACACATACAAAATATACAGAAAACCCACCACATCAGACATGGTCATACATAACTCATCCAACCACCCAACTCAACACAAACATGCAGCTTTCAACTACATGCTCCATAGGCTCACTTCAATACCCCTAAACACACATGACTACCAAGAAGAACTCAACACAATCAAATATATAGCAGTCAAAAATGAATACAATCCCGATTTAATAAACAAACTACACAAACGCATCCTAAACACAAAAAGTAAAACACATAAAACCAACAGCACACAACCCAGTAAATACATCACACTCACATACTACAATTCCAACACACACAAAATTGCTAACACATTTAGGAAACACAATTATAAAGTAGCCTACAGAACTAACAACACCACCAGGAAACACATAAATAATACTAACAAAGACACAGACACATACAGCAAAACAGGGGTTTATAAATTAAACTGCAGTGAATGTCACCAGTTCTACATCGGCCAGACGGGAAGATCTTTTTCCTCTAGATATTCTGAACATTTAAAAGCCTTCACCACAAACTACATACATTCCACATTTGCCACACATTTACAAAATGAAAACCACAGTTACACAAACATAGAGCACAACATGGAAATATTACACTACTTACCTAAAAGTAGAAAACTAAACACAGCAGAACAATTTGAAATATACAGATATCACACACTACAACCAAACAACATATTAAACGAACAATTACATTATAGATCACACATACTTTTCGATACACTGATTCAAACACACACTTTGAATCCCAGCGCCAATTCCCTCCCACCAGCAACCTCCACCACACACACCTATAACCCATAACCGTTACTTTGTACAAACATTCAGTATTTCAAATCCCACTGAGGAAGACGAACACCACGTCGAAACGTTTGGGAAACAAAACCAAAAAGTAAGTGTTCACAGTGAAAGTTTAATATATATATATAATATTTAAAAAAGTGAATGAAGAGGATGTACCAACAAGATAATTATTCGTCACATATGTATATTTATACACTGTTTATGTACAGATGTGTTTAAAAAATTAATTTTTTTCCATAGACTGTCAACTGTTCCAACTACTATCTCATTACCGTCCAACTTTTCTCAGACTAAAATTATGCAGTGTTGTAATTTTCTTTTGTTATGACACTTTCTGTTGCTATGATACTGTTAGGTATGTAGGCAAACGTTTATGTCAATGGGACTGTTTACTCAAGTTGTTGAGACAATTACATTACAAACTTATTAAAAAGGCATTTCCATGTTACTACCTTCTTCTCTCTATTTTTACCTTCACAGGCTCACTTCTGGGCAAGTACCGTACCAATATTTATTTTAGACCGGGCGCCCAGGGGACTGGTGTATGTAAAATATGAGCACGGCATTCTGAGTAGTGAGTCGTATACCTGAGACCCTCAGGTAAAAAAAAATGTATATTGCCGTAGCGGGAGATGGTAGATTCTCTCCACTCCCTTTCCCCTTCCGCTCTGCTATGTATAAAGTAAGCGCACATTGTTAGTCATCTGTGGACGCTGTACGCAGTACACACGAGTCGTTTGCAAGGAAGTATTTCATCAGTATTTAGCGAAATTAACTTATTTAAAAAGTATTTCTTTAATTATTTTGCACATTTAGCATGAATTTGTTTCGTTTGTAACGAAGTATTTTGTTAGTAATTTGTGAACCTAACCTACATAAAGTATTTCTGTATGTTACATTTAATACGTATTTATGAGTGAAAAAATGTCACTACAAGTTGTCAACACGTTGAAGAGGAAAACACCAGGTGAGGTTTTGTGTTTTTTTTGTGATTCATCATGACAATTGGTTAATGAACCAAAATCAAATTCATTTTTAACAATAAAAAAACAGCAAATATACGCAAGGATGTTATCTCTGACAAGTTTGAGAGATTGTATAATCCAGAATCAAGCGTACAGTGTTTTTCGTGGCACAGAGCCTGTATGGCAAATTATGTAAGCGAAGAAAAAATTCGACGTCGAGAGATAACACTATATAAATTACAAGATGAAGAAATTGCTACTACCAGCTCTGAAGCAACATTGCCAGATAACCCAAACACTTGTACTTCTTCAAGGAGCATTGCATCATCTACGAATAAATGTTTGATATGTGGCCAAGTGACGAATAATAAATGTAGGAAACTTTCCACGTGTTCTGAACTTCCTGCGGCACAACAGATTTTCAACGCTGCACATAAAAGACAAGATAACATTTTCACTGAAATTAGTCTATGTCAAACTGCGACTGATTTGCTTGCTAAAGAGATCAGATACCACAGAGGCTTGTTATCACAATTATGTAAGAGTACCGCGAGATCCTCTGTAAATCCAGCAGGCCGACCGTCATCTAAAATACCTCCAGAACACCTACGGATTGCATTTGAGAAACTTATCGATGAAATAAAAGACGAAATGTCCACGTGTTCTTTTGAAATGACATATTTAGCATCCCGGGTTGCAGAACGTACGGAAATTGAAGACGCGTCTGTAGATAATCGAACAATGAAAACACTTCTTATCGATAAATACGGTGAGACAGTTTTATTTTCATATCCGGTTGAAAGGTCAAAATCTTCCATGGTGTTCATGAGCACCATCCCATTCAGTAGTGTGATTGAACGTGTTCGTCAGTTAAAATCAGCCAATGAAGTCGTAACGTGTGCAATACAAACTTAGAAAAGAGGTATTAAATACAAAACTAGTACCAGATGGCTGCTTGTGCGATGAGATTCTTATTGATGATTCATTAAAAAACATCAATTTACCACCGACATGGAATACTTTTATGCAAGCAATGCTCAGCGCTAAGAATAATAAATTAAGCCAAAACGTTCTTCTAAAAGCACTTTCAGTGTTTTGTGATATTTTTTATGCTATTACTAATGAAAAAATGCCTAAACATGTAGTTTTTGGCTGAAACCATTCACCATCTGAGTAGATCAAAGCATATTATTACGATATTGAACAAATTTGGTCATTGTATAAGTTATAAAGTATTGAAGGACCTTGACCAAGAAGTGACCACATCTATTTTGTGTGAAGATGAAGATAAAAAAAAGTACTTATACCGGTACCTAAAAATATAGCACGAAACCCATCGTTGTTTTTTCATGGTGCTATAGACAATAACGATTTTAACGAAGAAACATTAAGTGGCAAAGAGTCAACCCATGTTACTGCCATGGTGGTTTATCAAGAACAAAATCCTTCGCAAGATGGTACATTTCTTCTGATACTAAAGCCTACACGTAAACAGAGCGATAACGATTTAAGAGCTTTGAATTGGCAAGAGATTTATCATTGTAATACAATAAATAAATACAATAGCTTTTACACCCAATTATGTCGAAAGTAATTACTTATTAAATATCTAGCAGACTAATTTACAAATTGCAAATTGTTTATGGGTCTTATGCAGAATGCAGTATGATAAATCTAATAACAATTTCGTCAGACCATCTACCAATGCCATACCAGAATGGACGCCATTCCAGCAACTTCTTTCATCAGATAATACATGTATATCAACATGTCCTGTATATGGATATTGTCCTGTCATCCCACAACCGCTCACATCGAAGGATGTTGTTTATACTGCTATGAAAAACTTTGTTGAATTAAGTTACTCTCTGGGTAAGGATGTTCCAGTTCTCTCATGTGATATGTCTATATATCTTATAGCTAAAGAAATCCAACTGAAAACTCAAGAATTTTGTAATTTAAAAGTAAGAGTCTACACATTTCATTTACAACAAAATTTTCTGCGCTCCTTGGGTCAATACATTGAAGGTAGTGAACTTGACTCTTTCATTGTTGAGGCAAATATCTATGGGCCTAATACTCTAGCCAACATTGTTAAAGGTACACAGTATAATAGAGGCAATAGAGGCATACGAACTATACACTATAATACTACGTATACTGTATTGTAGTATATACTGTACTATACTATATTACAGTATATAAACTTGCATATGAGGCACTGAGAACTTTGCAATTTGCGGAATTTATTGAACACATGGCCTTTTCTTCTCATGACGTCGAGAAGCTGCAGGAGATGATGTGTCTTCAGGAGATGAGAGAGGCTACGGTAGATAAAAGACCATTGTGGAGTCATTGAAAAACATAACATGTACTCAAGCATTATTAACGATTTTTTAACAAAGTTTTGGGATTATGTACGTGTTATGTGCACCGAAAACGAAAATTTCAAGTATTTCAGCGATTATTGTGACATGGTGGGCATCCTTTTAAATTCCATCAAATCCTACAGAATCGGTGATTTTGATCTACATTTGCAAACTACAAGACAGATGTTACCGTATTTCATTGTTATGAATTACACAAACTATATGCGTGGAGTCACTCTATACATACAGGATATGATTCAATTCCCCCGGGCCCCCATGAACAACACAGTCAAAGCGATAACAAGAAAACAAACAATACCGAGCAAAACAGAGATATCAACAACCGGTACACTGATAAGAGATTGCACTGAACTGAGATCCAATCTTTATGACGTCTAACCAGCAACTATGTGTTAATTTTGCTTTAAAATTAGTTTAAAATTTAAATTAAGTTGTGAAGGCAGGTTAATGGAACCATAAATTATTGGACCTGAATGTGAGTGTAAAAAGATGTGTACTGGGATGTATACTTTTAAGAACAAAGAAAATATTGTTAATACAGTGTACAATGGTAGACCAAAAAATGAACAACAAACATATATAATGGGACTCATTGAAAGACATGAGGTTAGAAGACATAGGTCAAAAAATGAGAATTCTGAACAACTTACATCATCTTTTAAATATTTTCCTATGATGGACTCAAATTGGATTGAAGTATGCTGGAAAGATTTTCTTAATTTTACATATAATTCCGAGTAAAGTATTTTTTTCGTTTAACTAATTTACTAGCTGGAGAATCACAGCCTATTGTTATGAAAGGAAGACACAACAACGATAGTAAAATTCGAAAAAATGCTTTAATCAAACTAGATGATCATATTGATTAATTTCCTAAAAACTATTCTCATTAATCATCTCACCATATAACCTACTTAGAAGCTGGCTTGTCTTGTAAAGCTGTGCATAATATGCTTCTTAAAATCGTTCATATCTGCAGAATGTAATAAAATATGAATATTTCTTAAATTATTACAAAGAAAATAACGGCTACCGATTTGGTACTCCGCAAATTCATGTGTGTGTGTGTGCGCGCGAATATTTCAGTACTAAAATTAAATCTACATCATTGAATGATAATGATAAGCGCGCTGAAGTTACAAAATTATTTGTCTATACCAGAAGAGCTTGTAAGTTTTAGAAAAAAGTTAAGAGGTTAAAAATTTACGCAGCTCTAGAAAAGGAGATGTAGTAGGCATTGATTCCGATTTCATGCAAAACCTGCTATTACCTTGCTTGCCTGTGTAAGAAATGTTTTACCTAAGAAAGTTGTGGCAATTTGTCTTTTGAATTATAATTCAGGTAATCAACAAGCCATATTTTACACATATCATGCAGGGATAGCCAACAAAAATTTATGATTAAATTCCTTTACTTTTAAATAATTTCATTTCTAATTGCATTTCATTTGAAGTGCACATGGTTAGCGATTCATGTCCCGGATAAAACCGAAACCACAGGCTAGTAACGTTACTAATGATTACTAACTGAGAAGAGAAAGTCATTGGTTATTTCTGGTTTTGAATATATTTGTTTGTTATTGTCTGATATGCAAAACATTAAAAGATTACTGTGAATCTAAACAGTTGTGTGAACAACAGTTGAAAGTTAGTAAAATATTTAATTACGGTTTTTTAAAAATGTTATCAGTTATCGGTTGAAACTAGGATCAAAAAAGGAAAAGATTCCACAAAGTTTACTATCAAGTAACGGTTTATTTGTTTAAATTGTTCTAATATTATAATTTGAGACGTTTAATTATAGTTTTATTGAGTAACTGTATATTTGGAAGTTTTTCCGTACAGTTACGTATTTGGCTACAAAGCAGGTTTTATAGTTTTCGAAAGTGATGATCTGTGGAAATGTTTCCTTCTTCTTCTCACCAATTAATTTATATTCTATATGTCTATTTTACAGTAGCGTGACGTCTATGTAACCGCTGTTGCTGTTGTTAATAAGAAAAAATAATATTAATTATATTACAGAACAAATAATTTAGTTATTGAATTATTTGAAATCCGAACAATATTAGTAGAGAAACTTGAAGAAAAGCGTAGCATAGCTTTCGAACTGCTGGGCGTTTGTACCGTCTTGTGTTGTCGGCTCATCGGTAGTGTTTTACTGCGTACGGTCATTGACCTCGTAGTAGTTGTCACTGTACAAACTGCTGAGGGGGGGACACTTTCGTCCGCCCAATGTGTTGCCGTTGTATAAACCGTACCTACTTGTGTTTTATGAAGAAATTTGTGTTAGTGGTTGAAATCACAATCAGAATGATCACAGTTGCACACCACTATGTAAAAATTATCCCAATTAGCGCTTTCAAGCTTCACAGCCCATCGTCAGATTGGAATAGACACAAAATAAGTGGAAACAACCCCTTCACCCCTCTCCACCACCATGCTCACACACAACAAGCTATAATATGATACATTTTGTTACAGAGCTCAGAAGTGTTTAAAAGAGACCGAGTCAAAAGATAGGGAGTTAAGAACGATAAAGGGAATTGTAAGGAATAATAATTATAACACCAACATAGTGGATAAAGTTATGAAAAGGGTTAACATACAAAAAGATAAAATAGAACCAGAACAAAAGAATTATGCAGGGTCATTGACATACATAGGTTCACATACTAGAAAAATTATAAAATGTTTTAATAAATATGGAGTAGATATAGCTATTAAAAAATGTGAAACGGTATTTGATAAGATAAGGAATAAGAATATAGAAAAAATTCCAGTATTACAGAAAAGCGGAATTTATAAATTAAAATGTAAAGACTGCAACTGCAACTGTACCTAGGAGAGACAGGACGGAAATTCGTATGCAGGTTGTCTGACCACAAACGTGGAGAAGGTAATAGAACAACCAATTCGTTATATGCAAGACATTTCATAGAAGACAACCATAAGTTTGTTAATCCTTTGGAAGAATACGAAATTGTAAAAGTAGTGAATAACACAGTTGAAAGGAAGCTTAGAGAGGAGTTAGAAATATTGAAAGAGAGAGAAAAAGGGTTAGACAATTTAATTAATATTAAAATTAAATTTGATAATGAAGAAATATTTTATAACATGATTAAGAAGTAAATGATAGAGGACAGATAGATAATATTAAGAATTATTTTGCATAGTAATATTTGGATGTTTTAAAATAAGGGTGTTGACTGACCCACGTGTGTGGAGAGGAAGTGGGTAGTTTAAAAGGATGCACACACACACACACACACACACACACACACACACACACACACACGCACACACACAACACTGAAACACAAGGAATTTGCTAGAAAAAATATGTAACTCTACAGATGGTGTGACAGGGTTTAGGGGGTGGGGAAGGGTCAATCATATTATAGCTTGTTGTGTGTGAGCATGTAGGTGGAGAGGGGTGAAGGGGTTGTTTCCACTTATTTTGTGTCTATTCCAATCTGACGATGGGCTGTGAAGCTTGAAAGCGCTAATTGGGATAATTTTTACATAGTGGTGTGCAACTGTGATCATTCTGATTGTGATTTCAACCACTAACACAAATTTCTTCATTAAACGTCTGTTAAGATGTGCAATCGACTACAGGTAATGGACAACAACAATGAGGTAATAAACGACAACAATAAGGTAAGCAAAGTATTTAAATATCTTAAGTTAAAAGTTAAATTGAAGAGGGTTTTAAGTAAAATATGGTTTAATAAACAATGTCTGGATAATAATGTCATCCCAAAGTGCTCAAGTTAAAATTAAAAATAAGAACAGTGTAGCCAAAAAAGTAAAAGAACAAAGCGAGAAGTTGTGGATAAAACTGGAAATAAGGTCACTATACGGCTTAATCAATAGATATAATAGGGAATTATATGACAGACACATAGAATTGTTAAGAATATACTCGTATGTAGAGTTAGAAGAAATATTATATAATTTTGGTTTGGGGTACGTAGAAAAGAAATTGGAAAAGAAAAATAAAAAAATGGTAGATAAGTTAAATAAGTTAATAAAAAAGAACGAAGTAAAAAAGGAACACCTCTCTAAGAATAACTATGAAAAAAGAGTAATAAACCTTACAGAGGTAAATTTCAATACAGAAGAAAAAGAAATGTTAGCAAAAGGCTTAAAATACGCACCGCCACCAGAATTAAATCAAGAAAAAACGATTATTGAATGCGAAAGCATAGTACAAAAACTAGGAAATGAAAATGATAAAAAAAGAATAAGGTGGGAAGTAGGGAATGTAGTAGATAAAATATTTAAGAGAAGTTTGTATAATTCAAAAAATGAACAAAAAATCAAATCAACTGTAACTAAACTAAAGAATAAAATAAAGAAGAATGATATTATAGTAACGAAGGCGGACAAAGGAAATACAATGGTACTACTGAGAAAGGACGAATACATAAAGAAAACGGAAGAATTTATAAGGGAAGGACCATACGAGGAAATAAAGTATGATTATACAAGTAAGTACCAGTCAAGGATAAAACAAATGATGAAACAGATAACATTTATAGAAGAAAATAAGAAAAAGTATTTATTGGAAAGTAATCCAACAGCACCAACTTTTAAAAGTCAGGTTAAGATACATAAAGAAGGAAAACCAATTAGACCGATTGTTTCTTTTATTAATGCACCTATTTATAAATTATCAAAGGAAGTTAGCAGAGTACTGAAAGAGAAATATGAATTTGGGACAAAATACAACATAGAGAATAATGTAAAATTGATAGAAAAATTAGAAAATATTAGGATTAATGTAAATACAAAATTGATATCACTGGATGTTAAGGACATGTTTACCAATATCACAGTAAATAAAGTTATTAAGTTAATAAACGATAATAATATGGGAGAATACAGGTATAAAAAGCAGTTGATGAAAGTAATTAAAGAATGTGTAAATCAGAACTATTTTAGGTTTAATAACAAGTTTTATATACAGAAAAAAGGTTTACCTATGGGGTCTTCATTATCCCCTATTCTTGCTGAAATATACATGAATGATTTTGAAAAGCAATTAATAACTTCCACTAAGTATAAAAACAATATAAAATTATGGTCTAGATACGTTGATGATGTATTAGTAATTTGGGAAGGAAGCATAGAAGAAGTGCATGAGTTTATAAATGAGGTAAATAGTAAGGATAAAAACTTACAATTTAAAGAAGAGATAGGAGGTAAGAAAATAAATTACGTAGATTTAAACATAGAAATTAAAGATAATGAGAAACTACAGTTTGGGATATTTAGGAAAGAGTCGTATTCTGATATAATTATACCAAGAGAGTCTTAACACCCATATAGATATAAAATGGCGGCAATCAATTCATTTTGTTACAGAGCTCAGAAGTGTTTAAAAGAGACCGAGTCAAAAGATAGGGAGTTAAAAACGATAAAGGGAATTGTAAGGAATAATAATTATAACACCAACATAGTGGATAAAGTTATGAAAAGGGTTAACATACAAAAAGATAAAATAGAACCAGAACAAAAGAATTATGCAGGGTCATTGACATACATAGGTTCACATACTAGAAAAATTATAAAATGTTTTAATAAATATGGAGTAGATATAGCTATTAAAAAATGTGAAACGGTATTTGATAAGATAAGGAATAAGAATATAGAAAAAATTCCAGTATTACAGAAAAGCGGAATTTATAAATTAAAATGTAAAGACTGCAACAAGGTGTACCTAGGAGAGACAGGACGGAAATTCGTATGCAGGTTGTCTGACCACAAACGTGGAGAAGGTAATAGAACAACCAATTCGTTATATGCAAGACATTTCATAGAAGACAACCATAAGTTTGTTAATCCTTTGGAAGAATACGAAATTGTAAAAGTAGTGAATAACACAGTTGAAAGGAAGCTTAGAGAGGAGTTAGAAATATTGAAAGAGAGAGAAAAAGGGTTAGACAATTTAATTAATATTAAAATTAAATTTGATAATGAAGAAATATTTTATAACATGATTAAGAAGTAAATGATAGAGGACAGATAGATAATATTAAGAATTATTTTGCATAGTAATATTTGGATGTTTTAAAATAAGGGTGTTGACTGACCCACGTGTGTGGAGAGGAAGTGGGTAGTTTAAAAGGATGCACACACACACACACACACACACACACACACACACACACACGCACGCACACACACAACACTGAAACACAAGGAATTTGCTAGAAAAAATATGTAACTCTACAGATGGTGTGACAGGGTTTAGGGGGTGGGGAAGGGTCATTCATATTATAGCTTGTTGTGTGTGAGCATGGTGGTGGAGAGGGGTGAAGGGGTTTTTTCCACTTATTTTGTGTCTATTCCAATCTGACGATGGGCTGTGAAGCTTGAAAGCGCTAATTGGGATAATTTTTACATAGTGGTGTGCAACTGTGATCATTCTACTTGTGTTTTGTTCGTTTAGTCATGTGTTTATCTGTTTGTCTTTATTATTTTTAATTTGATTAGTTGGGTTCTGATTTATTCTGTGTAATTATAATGAGACCACCAGGGACCCTCTTTTTCTCCGGGCGAAAATACTATAAAAAGAACACTTGGTACAAGGAAAAATTCAAATTAATTTTACTTCCATGTTCCTTAAGGAAATGGAAGTATGGTGATGGCAAAAAAAATCGTGTTCGAGATTATTGCAGATTCTGAGTGTACTACCCTCAAAACATGAAAAAAAGTCATTTTTCGAAATGTGTCTGTGTGTGTGTGTGTGTGTGTGTGTCTGTCTGTCTGTCTATCTGTCTCTGTGTCTATGTGCTGTAGATTTTTTCTATGGCAAACGATAACAGCCGGAAATTCAAACAGAATCAACTACTCTTTTGCATACCTTTTTGAATTATTCAGATCTCAAGGTCTGTTGATTTTGTTGAAGATCTGTTAAGGGAAAGGGGTAGTTTACCTGCAAGGTCTTATATTTTAACAAGGGTATTTTCTATGGCAAGCGATAAGAGCCGCAAATTCAAACAGAATCAAATAATTTTTTGCATACAGCCCTGTATTCTAGAGTACTCAAGACCGATTGTTTTTGGTGAAGATCGGTTAAGGAAAAGGGGTAGTTTACCTGCAACATTTTATGTTTTAACAAGGGTAATTTTTTTATGATGAACTACTGCCGCAAATTCAAACAGAATCAACTACGTTTTTCCATACCTTTTTGAATTAAAGAGAACTCAAGGTCTGTTGATTTTGTTGAAGATCGGTTAAGGGAAAGGGGTAGTTTGCCAGCAACATTTTATGTGTTAAGAAGGGTAATTTTTTTACGAAAGATAACTGCCGTTAATTCAAAGAGAATCAAATAATTTTTTGCATAAGTTCCTGAATTGTAGAGAACGCAATTTTTCGTGAAGATCGGTTAAGGGGAAGGGGTAGTTTACCTGCAACATTTTATGTTGTAACAAGAGAAATGTTTTTAAGGAACTATAAATGGAATCATTTATAACCATATAAATGAAGAGGCTACTTGAACGGTGTGAGAGTAATTTTCTATAATTGAAAATTATAGTTGAAGCGGGAGGGGATAATGTTTATATGTGTACTACGTTATCGACAACAAAGTAGTAGTTTTTTGTTAAAATTCATTACCGGGCTGTTTGGCCGTAGTCCAATGTTTTCTGCAAAACCAGATGTTTCGGCAGTGCCGTCGACTGCCATCATCAGTGAAAATCGAGTGCGATAACGTGTGGTGGTATACGTTAGTGACCACAGTACTGTGGTTAAGGCTGAAGCAATAAGTGGAAAGAAGTAGTTTCTATGGAAACATTTCATTTCGTAAATGATTTTAAATATAAATCTTATAACATGGACGACATGTATGGTTCTCCATACCGATATTTTTCTATGGCAAACGATAACAGCCGCAAATTCAAACAGAATCAAATAATGTTTTGCATACAGCCGTAAATTCTAGAGTTCTCAAGACCTATTGTTTTTGGTGAAGATCGGTTAAGGGAAAGGGGTAGTTTACCAGCAAGGTTTTATGTTTTAACAAGGGTATTTTCTATGGCAAACGATAACAGCCGCAAATTCAAACAGAATCAAATAATTATTTGCATACAGTCCTGAATTGTAGAGTACTCAAGATCTGTTGTTTTTGGTGAAGATTGGTTAAGGGAAAGGGGTAGTTTACCCGCAAAGTTTTGTTTTAACAAGGGTATTTTCTATGGCAAACGATAACAGCCGCAAATTCAAACTGAATCAAATAATTATATGCATACAGCCCTGAATTGTAGAGAACGCTAGGCCTCTTGGTTTTGGTGAAGATCGGTTGAGGTAAAGGGGTAGTTTACCAGCAACATTTTTTAACAAGGGTAATTTTTTCTTTGGCAAACGATAACAGCCGCAAATCAAAACAGAATCAAATAATATTTTGTATGCAGCCCTGAACTGTAGAGTTCTCAAGGTCTTTTGTTTTCAGTGAAGATCGGTTGAGGGAAAGGGGTAGTTTACCAGCCACATTTTGTTTTAACAAGAGTAATTGTTTCTATGACGGACGATAACTGCCGCACATTTAAATAGAATCAAATAATTTTGAGCATACCTTCCTCAATTGTAGGCATCTAAAGGTCTGTTGATTTTGTTGAAGATCGGTTAAGGGAAATGGGTAGTTTACCTGCAACATTTTATGTAGTAACAAAAGAACGTTTTTCATGAAGAACGATAACTGCCGTAAATTCAAACAGAATCAAATAATTTTTTACATATATGCCTCTGTTGTAGAGGACTCATGGCCTATTGATTTTTGTGAAGATCGGTTAAGGGAAAGGGGCAGTTTACCTGCCAGTTTTAAAGTTTTAACAAGAGTAATTGTCTCTATGGCAAACGATAACTGCCGCACATTGAAACAGAATCAAATAATGTTTCGCATACAGCCCTGAATTGTAGAGTTCTCAATACCTTTATTTTTTGGTGAAGATCGGTTAAGGGAAGGGGGTAGTTTACCAGCAACACTTTATGTTTTAACAAGGGTAATTTTTTTATGAAGAATGATAACTGCCGCACATTTAAACAGAATCAAATAATTTTGAGCATACCTCCCTCAATTGTAGATAACTCAAAGCCTATGATTTTGGTGAAGATCGGTTAAGATAAAGGGATAGTTTACCTGCAACATTTTATGTTTTACCAAGGGTAATTTTTCCTATGACGAATGATAACTGCCGTAAAGTCAAACAGAATCAAATAATTTTTTGCATACGTCCCTAGTGTGTAGAGATCTCAAGGTCTTTTGATTTTGGTGAAAATCGGTTAAGAAGAAGGGGTAGTTTACCGGCAACGTTTTATTTTTTATATGTGTACTACGTTATCGGCAACAAAGAAGTAGTTTAGTGTTAAAATTCCTTTCCGGGCTGTCTGGCCACAGTCCAATGTTTTCTGCAAAATCAGACGTTTCGGCAGTGCCATCGACTGTCATCATCAGTGAAAATCGAGTGCGATAACGTGAGGTGGTATACGTTAGTGACCACATGCACAGTACTGTGGTTAAGGCTGAATCAATAAGTAGAAAGAAGTAGTTTCTATGGAAATATTTCATTTCGATTATGATTTTAAATATAAATCTTAGAACATGGAAGTCATGTACGGTTCACCATACCGATATTTTAGTTTAAATTTTAGGTCTATCACAACCGGCAACAGGTGTTATGTACCCACGCCACGCCACTGCTGTTTTAACAGGTCAGATAATATAACAGCATATACATTTGAAACGCTATCATGGGTCAGATTTTTTTAACTTACGGTATAAGTGGTTTATAATTTATGACTTCAGGTAGACGAAAAACTAGCTCAGTGTTTACCCAGACTAGACTACTACAGAAAAAGCGAAGCGCAACTCGCTTCTTTAGTTACCCGTTGTGTATACAAACCGTCTGGTGATTAATTAGAAGGCAAAATTATACTCCTACGAGAATGTTAAATGCTTTATTAAGAACCCCGAAACCCGGCATATCTACATGACTACACAACAATATATGTATAAACTTATTACGTTTTACATTACAACGTATAAACATATTACGTTTTACATTACAACGTATAAACATATTACGTTTTACATTACAAAGTATAAACTTATACTTTACAAATACATAAATTATGTAGGCAGATTATGAATGTTGTCAATATTGTTTTCTGTATTGAATATTTAGTTAGTTATTAGAACTAAATATGTTTCATTAGATCCCTCTTTCTTTCTCTGTCTCCGTCACTGTTTTAGTTTCCATCTGTGTGTCCATCTGTCTGTCTTTCTCTCTCCTTCCAGCTATGTATTTCTCCACTTCACTCACTTTCAGAATCCCTCTTATTAACCAATGAGCCAACTGACCCAATGACCCAACGTCTCTACACACGCTAGCGACGTCTGAACGTACAGACCATTTCAAATGGCACTGTGCTATTGTATGTTCACTGTGTGTGGTATAGATCGGTCAGAGTAATCACTACTACCCGATCAGCCCGATAAAATGAAATGAAGTTTATCTTAGCAGCACGTTTTGTAAAACAAATTTACAAACACACTTAAAGTTAATTAACATGCAAATCTATGTATAAAACTTAAATGAGATATATTTATTTCGTTCTAATAATGGGTTAATACCTAGACTGGATTTTCATGTTAAAAGTGTCAAGGGTAGAAGGGTTTTTATTAACTCCTAAAGGCAATGCCTTGTCGCTGTAGCCACGTCACTCTATCCCTTGCGATATTCTTCATTTCTTCATAGGACCCACTATTCACGACACTCATTGTGCTGCGGAAGTATGCAGTTCTTGGTCTTCCTTTGGGCTTCTTCCCCACTACTTTGCCCTCAAAGATGTTAGTTAAAAAAGCACTATGTCTGATCACATGCCCTATCAACTTAATCTTCCTCACCTCTATACTCCTAAGCAGTGTTCTATTCTCATTTATTTCCTCTAAGATCTGTTCATTCGTCTTCCTATCTGTCCAACTAGTTTTTGTCAGTCTCCGCCAAATCCACATCTCTATTGCCTGAAGTCTGTCACTCTCCACCTTCCCTAAGGTCCACGATTCACACCCGTAAGTTAAAACACTCCATACAAATACCTTAACAAACTTTTCCTTGTTTCAATACTAATATGGTTGCTTGTTAATAAGTTCCTTTTGCTCTGGAATGCTTGTTTTGCCAGAGCTACTCTCCTCTTAATCTCTGCCAGACACTTATTCCCACTTGTAACTATGCTACCCAGGTAACAAAATTCAGTAACGTGCTCCAATATTGTGTTGTTCAACATAATGGTTGATTTAATGTCTTCTCTTTTTTTACTTACAACCATTATTTTAGTTTTCTTAACATTTATCCTCAATCTCCAAGCGTGAAGAATTTTGTTAAACGTACCTAACATTCGGGTCATTTCCTTTTCTGAGTCAGCCATCAGTACAATATCATCTGCAAAGCGAATACTGTGTATCTGTTCCCCATTTATTTTAATTCCCCTAGAACCCCTTTTCATCTGAGTTACAACATCTTCTATAAACAAATTAAACAAGTACGGTGACAGTGGGCAACCTTGTCTTACCCCTCTTCTTACTATTGCTTCCTTTTTACATCCATTTATGTCTATTTCAGTACTTTTCAACCTATAAATATTGAAGATTACCCTTCTAACTTTCCAGTCAAGTCCTGACTTCCTCATAGTTTGAAACAACAGCTTCCAATCAACATTGTCGAACGCCTTCTCGAGATCGACAAATACTAAATAGGTTTTCCTATTCACTTCAATTCTCCTCTCCAAGATCTGCCGCAGAGCCAAGATTGCTTCTCTGGTTCCTCTACCTGCTCTAAATCCAAACTGATCCTCCTCCAAAGTGTGATCAATCTTTCCTTCCAGTCTGTTCTTCACTGTGTTCAGCAAAATCTTAGCGGCATGAGATATTAAGGCTATCGTTCTATAATTAGCACAGTCGTCTACTTTACCTTTCTTTGGTATTGTGATTGTTCTACTTTTAATGAAATCAACTGGCAATACTCTCTCTTCATAGCGCCCAGTAATTATTCGAAATAGCTGGTCTTTCGTTCTCTCCCCTACATTTTTCAAAAGTTCTGGCGGTAGACCGTCAGGCCCTGTCGCTTTTTTCATACTCAGACTTTTAAGGGCATAATCAAATTCCACCCTGCTAATTGGCGGTCCTACCATATCTCTATCTACAACATTCGCATTTTCTAGAAACTCCTGCATGACTACCACAGCTTCCCCATCATACAGTTCCTCTATATACTCCTTCCAACGCTCGCTGACCTTATCATGGTAGAAGGGTACCACGTATAAATGCCCGTGAAAAAGAAGCGTGGAACAACTGAAAGAGAGGCAAATGGAAAGACTGAGAGTGACAGTCTGATGCATACTGTAGCTGATCAATGCTACATGGTTTTAACAAAAAAAAAAAAAAAAAAAAAAAAAAAAACACTTAACTCCTGGTCTTAACTCATTATTATATATCTGCTATTATTCATAAATAATTAATTAAATAAAATTTCATTGCAAGGTAGTAATAATGTTCTCTAATAACATTTATTGGGGCACTGATAATGTAACGGATCGCGAAGATTCATCACTTTGTTCACGTTCAGTAAGTTGTACACAGGTTAGCTCTTTTTAATAAACGTTCTTCATGTTCGAGAAAATTATGAAGGCGCAAAATTTGTTTTGTACGACAATGATAATTATATTAATATAAACGGAACCATTTTGCCAACATTTATTTTTCAACAACAATTAATTTGTCTTTCATGTGAAATGTCATTGAGTGTTAATTAGTTTAAATGTGTTTAGTAGACTTTATAAATTACTTTTTTGATTGTTATTCTTAGTTGCTAATAGCGTGTAATGAATTTCGGATGAGTATTCTGGTCTGAGATTAATAACACTGGGGATCATCATTTCTTGAGTGTACAATAAGTAAAAGAGTTCACCACCAAAGTAGACATTAATATGGTACATAAAGATGAACACACACACGCACACGCACACATATATACACAGGCACGCTTGTACAATATACGTGTATCTAAGTATAACTGTATGTGTATCTTTGTGTGTGTATTACGTATTTTACACATTTTACTACTCTTTTTCCACATTCTTGAATCAAATTCATACGTTTCGTGTTTATTCAGTGAACTTACTCTAACTCACAAGTCGTATCTCCTGCTACCAATCGTATCACTTTCGGCAGTGCTTGACCATCTGTGTTTGCTCTTTACGGCTCATCTGATTCATGTTGTTGAAAGGCACGCATCAGTGTTTATTCGAATATAATTTATTATTCTTTATTTCTGTGAGTGCGTGCTTTATATTGTTAAATTGTTAATCTAGTATTGCTTCAAGTTTAATATTTATTAGTATTAATACGGGAATTAATCTTTTGTTTTGTGATTATGTCTTTTCAAAATTGTGTAAATATTTAATAAGACGCTTGTTGTTTTCACGCTATCATTTTGAGTTAAAAATTTTGTATATCAGTGTAAACTGTATTTTGTTTTGTGTTGATAGCATTTGATTCTTGATTATTTTTATATAGCAGTGGCTTAAGAAAGGCTTTCTTGAGTTCAAGGTGTCGATAAACGTTTGACTTTCTTGTCCGACCTACATGCTAGGATGACGAAGATGGCAAAAATGTGACTATCCGATGGTTATATGCTGATACTAGAGCAAGCATGCTTCATGTACCAAAGGTAGACTTTACAGCAGAATGCTTGTTTGCAATTCAATATATATAGCAGCGTAAATGAAATATTGGTTTTATATTGAAACAAGTACCCGTTAACTCAAAAACGTTAGGTTCTTTATTTTAAGCGTTACTGTGTTATAAGCATTGTATATACACATTAAACGTTATGTTTTCCTCAACCATAGCTTTTATTTATTTTAGCAGTAAACTAAAAACTAAAACCCGTTGCCATCTAACGTCACAAATGAAAACAAAACGTATTCTTGCTTTGGATTAAGTAATAAGACAATTTAAATTTACACTTTTTCTTTTCCACATCATAATATATCGATACAATAGCATTCTAAAAATATAAAAAGTGTACTGCAGGAACGGGTAAAGGTACAGTTCCGATTCCGCTAAATAGAATTATTTACTTGTAGTATGGTCATTAATTCTGGTCTCCATGGTGTTTTTGACATTCTTATATGCGTCAACAAAATGGCAAAAATAAAACTGCATAAATCGTGCAAACGGGGCAAAATATCAAATGCCAAGTTAGACAATGTTTTTCGCCTTTTGTCAAAGGTTACCTGTACAAACTTTGGTGGCAATCGGTGTAACGCTGTGGATTTGTATTCAATACAAAGAAACAAATCCTCAGACTTTGAATTTTATATATGTAGATCCAGACAATTTGACTGTAACGTGATGTTCACACACCTAGGGGTTAGTGTTGGTGACATATGACGAAAGCAGTAAGTGTACATCGAAAACATTTTGTTTATGACAACAACGACGTATACTGTTTGAGTTTGGGGGGAGCAGGAGCGAGGTGTAACTACAAAACAAATATTCATACGTGTTTTGGAGACGACTCCGTCGGCCGACGCATGTTACAATAGACTTTTATTCTTGTATACGTAAATGCATACAAACGAAGGGTTTTCATTCAGTCGTAACTTGTATATAATTTGAAATTTATATGTTGTTTGCAGTCTGAAATTTTTCGTTGTTCTTTGGATAACTCTACATGCGGACATTCTTCTTACTGTTTCGAGTTGGGGTTATTTGAAATCCACCTGCAAAGGGTAGTATATAGCTTCTTGTTTTTCTTATAAATGATCCTTTATAAATAAAATGTTTATTATTAAAGTATTTACTCAAGTCTTGCATTGTTTTAAGATTCTTTATCTGTCAAATAGCCTAAAGGCGATCCGTTCTATGGAGAGCTGGCGGGTGATCACTAAGAAAAAACACATCCGCGACGAGCGTTCGGGAAAGGCCTCCCTGACCTGTTCGCGACCCCCGCAGGCGGCCGTGGAGTGGCCCCGGGATCTCACCGTTGGTTGTCATCCCCGATTTTTGGTGGCTTCCCGTGAGTCCAAGACCCCACCCAGACACGCCCTGATTACGAGCGCAGGGGGTACTCCTTCTTCCGTGGCATGGGCACCGATGGTTGGGAAATGTGCATGTCGACCGCGCGAACGGCGAGGGTGCGCCCTTGTCTTAATAGCCCATATAAAACGGGAGCCAGGGTGAGCGGTAGTTGGTCAGCAGCTGTGTTGGACCTCTCGCGCTAGTCCTTGATGTCCTTTTAAAACACAGTTAAACCCTAGTAGCTTCGGGCTCGGACCACTCGTTCTCCACTCAAGGCGGACTGGTGTTCTTTGAGTTGGTGGTGCTCTGAGTTGGTTCAATTGGTTTGAGCGAGAGGGTGAGGAACGGCATCCTGCCTCCACTATGCCCGGTGGATAATCTTCCCTTATCGCGCTGGAAGGTGGAGGAAAAGTCGTAGACCGTCCGAGGGAGATTCTTTGGATCGAACCCGGAGGTCGGGCCCGCGACCATTCTGGACTGGATATCGGGGGTCGTCGTGTTGATCAACGAGGTACTCAAAAATGGTACTACGGGATCGTGAAGCAGCCCGGCGTCCATGCCCCCCCCCCCCCGGTGTTCACGTGTTGAGGAAAGATTTCGTGGGAGTTGTGGTTTCACATACTGAGGGTAGATTTAGAAACCCACAAAATCTTTCTGGGAAAGTATAGTATCGAGCTGCGATCCATGAGGCTCTGTTGCCGTGCTCTACAATTCCAAACCTCAGGGTTCTTCACATAGTCAAACTGGTCCTGCGTCTTTGGCCTTGACTGCACTTAGTAATATATCAGTTCCAGATATCTTCAAGCACACATATAAAGTAAACTCATGAGTGCAAATTATCTCAAACAAGATAAAAGTTGACCTAACGACTTTTTAATTTTTACTATATTATAGAAAACATGAAATAAAATTTACAGGCATTGCACAAATGCAATGCACAGAGAAGGCATTGAAAGTGCTTCAATAAATCTAAAAAATATATATATTTATGTTCATTCACCAATCAAAGAATTCATTCTTCATTCATCAATCAATGAATTCATTCTTCATTTACCAATGTACAGATTATAAGTTAAATGTAGTCTCATTCATAAGCGAAGTTTTATATGTGTACCACGTTATTGACAACAAAGAAGTAGTTTCTATGGAAACTCATCGGTTCCCATTTTCGATAACGCACCAGCGATCGGCCGCAGATGTGCGACACGTCCTTATAAACATTTTTAATGTTAATACAGAACTCCATACAGTCATACTGATCATAATGATCAGTAAATAGAACTCAATACAGTCGTTTAATTTATTTATCTGTTGGTCCACTGTATATAATAAAAATATATACACTGTCCACTGTTGGTCCACAGTTAGTCATAAAAATATATAACTCATACCTTGTCAAACTGCCAAACTAGAAAACTACTCCAATTTTTATAAAGGTTTTCTTACAATAATAAGCTACGTAGGGTGCAGCACTCGCTCACTATTTTAAAGAAATATTTTTTATCACATCATAAACCTTTTATCAGACTTTAACTAACAAACAAAATAACGAAAATCGCAACTGTTCTACTACTTGTTTTGTTAAAATAACAATTGTAAAGGATACACTCATACAATAAACAGTAAAGGTTTCTAACTATTGCATTGGTTTTTACCTAAATTTATATCTTAAATGTCAACAAAATTATGCCTGGTTTTCATGTATCTTTATATAAATGACCAGAAACCTATATTTATTCTTTTCCAAAAATATACATAAATGATAACAACATACAGCATTTTTATAACCAAGCTTATAAAAGTTTTGAAGGAAATCAAAAATTTGCAGAAGTGTCGAGAGTAATTAACTTTGTCCAATTATTGTAGATACAGAGTATTTTAAACACTCATAAAAATTATTGAATAAAATACAGTCAAAAAAATATTGAATAAACTTACTCAATTGATCTTTAAATTGACTTTTACAATTCTCTTAAAATTGTGATTTTCATTTTAAACCCTTGGTAGCCAAAAAATTAAAAAAAAACATAGCAAAAGCAGACATTCCTTTGAAACTTACTTTAAAGGCACCGCTCTTTTAATTCCTTTAGAATTCGTTTCAGATACCCCGCAAAGTTTTCTTTGGCCCCTTGTGTCTAAAAAAATGAAATTTCCAACTCTTTTTTCTACTATATGCAAATTCTGATTAAAAATCTTTTCATTTTAATAACTCACAAGAATGTTTGAAAATGTGATTTTATAAAATATTTACCTATTTTTGGGGCTTCATAGTCCCAACAATTTTATTTTCCAAAACTGATCACTACATATGGGTTTTGGATAAAACTATGTAAGTCATAAAAGAAAGTATTACCTTGTATGGATTTTTTTAATTTTATCAACATTATGGCACATTTTGTGGACCAGCCATTTTGTGTCCTTAACATTCGAATTTTTTAAAATTATTATTGTCTTGGATTTCGTTGTCCATGACGTGTCCGTTACTTAACTAAATACAACTATTTCATTAACGACTCGGATCACAAAGTTTTTTATGAGTAAAAACATAAAGTTTTACCTTACAACCTGAACCGGTTTTCACTTTTAAAAAAGTTTCAACCTCTGAAGAAGCTTTTTAAAAGTGAAAACGGTTCAGGTTGTAAGGAAAAACTTTATGTTTTGACTCATAAAAAACTTTGTGTTCCGAGTCGTTAATGAAATAGCTGTATTTATTATTATTGTATTAATATTTTTCTTACAATTCTCTTTACTGTAATATCCCCATATGTATTTGTACAATGTTTTCACAATTTTCACCCTCTCACATTTCTGCCTGTCGACTATCTGTTTTTTTTTTGGGGGGGGAGGGATGAAACTCAAAACAATAGAGGTACGAACGCTTCAAGTAGGACATGCATCCCCAGTTTTACGAAAATCTGTTCATGCATTCATAAATTATCGTGACACTGAAAACTCAAGAATAATGGATAGATAGAGGAGAGAGCGACAGAGATAGAGGGGAAGAGAGAGCGATAGACAGACAGACGGTCAAAGAAATTAATAAAATGTTTAATCAAATATGTCTGTAAACATAATTATATATGTCTCTTCAACGTAATTCTTGAATGGCTCTTTCAGGTTTGTATATTGAATTTGAAATGTAAATACGTGTGTCTGTGTGTTTTCAGACACATAGAAAACTCAAGGAAATAGATAGATAGAGGTACAAGCAAATTAATGAAATTATTAGTGTAATGTCACAGTGTACCAGTCGACGTATCATACACAGACGTCCCGACCCAGTAAAGACTGCCCGTTTTATAATGATACAATCGGTTCTGTGTACGACTGTACGATAAAATATTGACCATGTAATTAAAGTACACCCAATTGCTTGAGTTGGAAAAGTTATCATTTTCTATACTAATTCATTTGCGCGTAAATTGAAGTGTCAAGATTAGATTAAAGGTGTAGCGATGTAGTTGGGTGACGCATTGCGCAATGTTAACATGTGATTAGATAAACGCGTTATCACCCGGTAAAGTGCCAGGTCGTGATATCTAAACTATATATAGGATATAGGACTGCAGTCGATCAGTGGGACAGCAAACTGTACGTCTGAAGACCCACTAAAGCTACCTTTGTGATCTTGTGGATGGTGCCCTTGAAGTAGCGACCTTTGTGACCTTGTGAATGGAGTAACGTCGAGGTACAACCCTAGGTGAGTTGTAATTGTCTCGACTAGCGTCTTGTGCTTAAATTTTGTAATACAAACGACTCGTGAATTTATATAAAGAGCACTCTTCGTAATTTTAAAACTTTATTTTAAATCTTTGAGGACACAGTTGTGCATTAAAAGCACAGTTGTTAATAATCATTATTATTATGTACAGTGTCATTCACAGATGTAGCTGATTGCCCTTAGCGGAGTATTGGTTTAAATGTGTCCAGTTACGCGACACATGCAAAGCGTAAATTTACAGGTGGTCAAGCAGCAGGTTAATGTTAATCACGCTGCCTGTACCGACCGCTGTGTTGACAGCCATCGACTGCTGAAATAATGAAACAAAATTGAAATTCCCATTTCGCACAGTAGATTAATTGTGTAAATTTGTTTACTTCATGTTCAGTTTATTTTATCAGTCTCTTCTGTAAAGGACTCTAAAATCCCTCAGAATCAATATTTCTAAAAAGTGTAATACACAAGGTTTAGAGGTCAACCGTTCTATCACACTCCTTACCTTTGTAGACCTACTGGTGGTCCTTCTGTCCTCCAGTGAGCGTGGGTGTCAGTGGACGCTTGCACAAAATAAATATATATTATAATTAATTGACCGAGCAAAGTGAGTTCTCAGTTTTAATTTCCCCACCGTTTAGCATTTGCTTGTCTATCCGTCTGTTTGGGGTTATACCTGAGGAGACCCGATTACCTGACGTTTTAACGCATCACCCGTTTTATTGTAAAACGTGCTATTTGTACCTATACTTTGACCCTACAGCTCCTATTGTTCCAGAGAATGATCCCACAAAAGAGAGAGGGACGGAAAGTAAAAATGTGAGAGGTTGAAATTGTAATAAATTCACCGGAACCCTGGCGGGGTTTTGAATTAAGCGATACTCTAAACAAACACTGAATATATCCTGGTATTTATAAATTTGAATATCTTTTGACGCTAGCGCCCAAAAACTGAATCACAACTATGATGCAATTGCAAACCGTGTGTGCAGTATTAAATTAAAGGGAATTTTATTTTGTTAATAATCCTATGTTGGTGGTTATAATCACAAACAAAAATTACACACCACTATAGAAAGCATTCCCGATTAGCGCTTTCAAGCTTCACAGCTCATCATCAGATCGGAAAATTAATGTTTTTTTGGAATATGTTAATGTTTTAAGCGTAAATCGGAAATATTTTTATAGTGGTATGTGTCAGGAGTGTAATTTCTGAAAGACGAAAGAGAGTCTTAGGCAGAGTCTGAATGTTGTGAGCAGTTTCGGAAATTCCAGTTATCCTTCTTACACATTAATTTTCTAACGTATTATAATTATATTATAATTAACTATGTGTGAGTGCGCGCGCGATTGCGAAACCACTTATTCAGTACGACTATTTCTACTTTAAGTATTTAATTGTTGACTAACATGACAAGTAACACTGGCCATATCATGTCGATAACAGCTATCTTATCGAGAGGAAGAGAGATAATGTGTGTGTGAGAGAGAGAGAGTGAGAGTGAGAGAGAGGGAGCGAGAGAGAGTGTGAGAGAGATAGAGTGCGTTTGACACAGAGCGATAGAGAGAGTTAGAGAGAGCGAGAGACAGTGAGTGAGTGAGAGAGAAAGAGAGAGCGTGACAGAGAGAGAGGCATAGTGTGATTATTCAAACTGCTCTCGAGTTAGTCAACAACAGCATTACGATAAGCTGAGCTGACATACGGAACATTGATGTGGCCACATGTCTTTAATGATTTGTGTTGTGCCGAACTTATAAAATCGCAATTTATTTTGAGAAATAAAAGGTTTGTTTTTAATCATCATCATCTCCACTCAAAAGATTATTCTCTTGATCTGTTTTGGAACCATCTCCTCCTTGGTCTACCGACATCCGAATTCCGAGGCTCCTATGAGTTCTGTAAGATATATATTTTGTACTTAAGCAGATTACTGGCCTGCTGTAAAACCTCTAGGACCAGAAACTTAGATTTCGTCCTGCTCTGCCCATAGAGAGTTGCTTTTACTAAGTAGTTAGTAAAATGATCCTCTGTATTCTATTCAAGACGACTGAACATCGCTGACCGTTTAAGCAAGTGAAGGAACCCGATACGGACTGACCGCTAACCGAGAGAGGAGGTAAGCGTTTAATGGAGGGAAAATTTACATTGATCATCCGAAAAATAAAATCCGTTCCTCAGAAAAGTGGCCATTCATAAAGGTGAGCGCTGAATAAAGGTGGACGTTAGGTCAGGTTTTACTGTAATATATTGTTATTGTTATTATTATCATTATTATGTATCGTTTACATATTATTATAAACATCACTACAAACTATTGACCAGTTAATTGGTTAAGTATCAATTACATCACCCAAACAGCAAGATTAATTAGTATGGTCTGCAGCATTAACGTATGGAGGAATAACTGTTTAAAACCCGCGGTATACAACTTCTGTATCCAGAGGCAACAGCTGACACATGCAGGGATGAACTAATTCTGGAAATGACAGAATTGAATACTTCTGATAACGGTATATTTGCTTGCATCACCTTGCATGTTATTTTATCATCTTCCGGTGAATTTGATAAGTTAAACTCATATTTAATTGTTTCCGGTAGTTCTTGTACTGCGATTGATTGTTCTAGACGGGATTAAATAGACATATTCCATTTTATTAATGTGTTTATATTTTACAACATTTATCTCAAATGTCATTTTTAAAACTTTCGTTTCATGTCTATGTTATTTGTTATTTTCTGTAAACTTTTAATAATATCTTCTACAGTATGTCTGGGGGGAAGTCAATCTCAAAAAAATACAGCTTAGCGCGGCAGAAGTTTGGATAAGTGTAAAATATTTTTAGCAAATTGGTTCACGTATTCAAAAGTTATTGTGAGACGGACCCAAATAGACCGGCAAACAAATGCCTATCGGTCCAATTAAAACTCAGAGCTCGCTTTTCTCATTCGAAAATTGATATTACCTATTAATGCATAACGCCTTCACAGAGGCAGTCTGCTATCCGACCGATAGTTTCTGTCATTGCATCTTCTCACTGTCCGTCATTATCTTGCCCACACAATTGCAGTTTGTGACGCCCTTAACATCAGTCTTCATCTCCTCAGTCTTCATCTGTTATAGTTGAGATTCTGGTAGTACTCCCAAATTTATTTAATCACATTGAGGTTTAACTCCGTCTAATGGATTAATCCGTCTAGAGATACACTAATAGCAATAGTATTTTGTGTCTAAAATAATTATCGTCCGATTATAAAGGTGAACGTTTTTTCTTGTTAAATACACTTTGTCCAATAAAAATAGTTTATTGGTGTGCAGAATAAAGTACTCGAGTATTCATCTGTGCAGATGGTACTGCTACAGAAAGCACGAAACATAAAACTTAACGTTTTACCAATAGTTTAGCAAAAGTAGATACTGTACATTTTCAGTCAGCCGTAATTTCTTCATTCTAAGAATCGTTTGACACTGTGTTGACAGGGCACAGGTCGGATCGCCCGCTAAGCAGAGTAATAACGGCCGACGAGTACCTACCAGCAACACGATCGAGACAGCACAGCCATCCGACACGCAGCAGTACCAGGCCAACAAACGACAAACGTGTACTATCGGTAGCAGCAGCAGCAGGCTTTGGATAAATACGTACAACCTGCAGAGATGGCCGACAAACTGTCCCCAGTAACTCCGGGGCTCCAGTAACCAACCTATTCAGGTAACCAGACCACAGATTACAAGATGTGTTGTAGCTACACTTAAACAGAGGAACTATACTTACTAATTATATTTAGAATTGTATTGTATTAAAATGTATAGTGTTTAGTTACAATGCTCGTTAGAGGACCGAGGATGGAGAGGCGTTTTCCGGATATTTCAAATTACAAGTAGGCGACACATTTCATTAAAAACTCCTCACTCAAAATTACTCCCTAGAGTCCATAGGAACTCGATAACGGCAACAAACGTTGTTAACTAACGCCTTTGCCACAGTAGTAACCTCCTGACTTGAAATTGCATAAGCTTCCACACACTTAGTAAAATATCATGCCAGCACCAAGTGGAAGTGATTATTGTTAATTTGTCTACATGTTTTTGCCATTTATTCTTGTAATTTGAGTATCTGTTTCATCTGTTAACAAAAACAAGAAGAGCTGTCAATGGTCAGCTCTTCATAATTATGTATGTTATGTTAGTCAATTTGTTCAATGTTCGCTTAGTCGAACAGATTACAAGTCTGCAATAAATTTAGAAAAAGTAAAATAGTCACATATAAACATGACGTACCGGTTTCCATCGTCACTAACTGGTAAACGAGGCATCTGTCAGTATTCAGTATTCAGTATGTCTCGAATTGGAGTCCAACATTATAGGCTCATTTTCCTTCTGATTGAAGTTTGTGGACGTTTACATATTTTACAGGTCTGATACCATTCCTTAACATCATGGCAAAGATGAACCCAATAGAATAGATTCGTTTCCGTATTTTTTTAATTGTTTTATTGACACCAAGACAATCTCCAGATGATATATCATGCATCTTCTTTAAATAAGAGCACTTTACTTTGAAGAACTATCAATTTTGTGATCACCTCTCATCCATCTGAACTCTCCCAAGAGTTTTCAGCAACCCAAAGTTAGAGATCCCCATAGTGTCCACGGTTGCTCCTCAGCACGTTAGAACCCTGGGAGACATCTTGTGGTCTTGACATCTCGACGAGGCAACGACCCTCCTCTTTTGCCGTGAAGATCGTCCAATGTCTATATCAGTCATCTGTTCTTGTCGGCAATCTTGT
Organism: Magicicada septendecula; assembly: GCA_034769895.1. Classification (NCBI taxonomy): domain Eukaryota; kingdom Metazoa; phylum Arthropoda; class Insecta; order Hemiptera; family Cicadidae; genus Magicicada; species Magicicada septendecula. The sequence goes on from CM068368.1 coordinate 126,603,884, forward strand.
GTCGCCCAACCGTCTGCCATGAAATCTATAGTGAAGGCTTGAACTTGTTCATTTGCGTTATGTCCTTTCTTTCTGCGGCAATGTTGGCAATCTTCCAAGCGCTGTTTGCTATCCTGGTGTCGTGCCATTTGTAACACTATCAGTAAATTTCTGGATCTTAAACCTCATTCTAAAGTCTCCTGGTGCTTCAAGATAGGCCAGTATAATTAGTCTGTTGATGTTTGCTTCAAACTCTTGAAGATTTTTCCGGAACGCTGTCGGCTTACTTTGAACTGAGTGCTGTACACATAGCTCAAATGTTTATCACCATACCGTAATTCTAGGGCTTTTATCAATTTGGCATAGGTGTTATGACTATCAGGTGGCACATTCTGTAGTAGCTCTGCCGCAGGATCTTTTAAATCTAGAATGAGTGAAACTGCTATGCCTTCCTCCATCCAATGATTTGGCGTGCATTGGATTCAAATTTCCGATGATATATCGTCCTGGGAGTGGTTCCATCGAATGTTGGGGCCTTGACATGAACTGACCCAATTGCAGGCAAAGTGAAACACTCTCTCTCTCTATTGTCCTTTTTTATATGTCTTTTCTGTCTTTACCATTGGTACAATCTGTTTGGCAACCTGTTTCGAAACGTGTGGCCGTATTTTTATTACCTGTTCGACTTCACTTTCCATTTGCCCTTTTCATTCGTTCTACAGTCCCATGGAAACTGTGTCAATGTCTGACCTTGAACGCATTGTGTCAGCCGGTGCGATCAGGATCAGCCTCCATTGTTTACGCGTCCAAGCGTCACGTAATTGCCTTTCATCTCAACGTACGTAACAATATAACTTGCGTTGTCTACAAAATGATTTTTGTATCCAGTAGGTAGTTAATCTGTTTTGAGATGGAAATGTAATTTCTGCACAACACTAACAATAGTTTGCCAACCCCTGTCCTAATGCTTCCGCGTTATCCAGTCTTTTATATTGATCTTTGATGCTACTAAACCTACTCGTCCCTAGTTTCGTATTCCACAGTTTACAAAACAGCAATCATACTCACTCGTGATTCAAGCTGCTATTACTACAGAGCCATTGTGTTATTAACTCTGCAGTTTTGTGGTAATTTCAAATGTAAAAGATGTATTTCAAAAGGTGTGATAGTACAGTTTCTTGTAATTACCACAAGGCGTCATATTTGGCAGACAGATCACTTGGTATAGCATATTGCATGTACTAATAACAAGTTAAGAGAGTTAATTTCCGAACCCAATTTTGTTTACAAATAAAACTAGTGAAAGTTGCTTTGAGAATATTTCTATAATCTTCTTCTGATTATATAGGCTAAATTGAATGTGAATTTAGCACACTGGTGTTCATTTATCTTAAAACATTTCATATAAACACTTTTTATTAATTTGTTTCGGAATTCTTCAGAAATATTTCAATTACTTTATCGTTTTTATTTCGCTTTCTTTCTTTATTTTGTATTGCTCACCGTTCACCATTTAATATTTAATAAGCGAACGGATGACGTCAGATTGCCCTCATCTCCGGTAGCTAAAGGTAGTAACATTTTTCTTGTATATTGTCTGGTGTAAGTAATGCCATGACATCAAAAATCCTTAAAGCCAATTTTCCGAACTATTCATTGCTTTTTATTTTATCATCAGTAATTTACCAAGTGGTGGAGGTGGTTTTTTCGTATTCATTATTTATTCCTATAAATTCATTTAATTAATGAAATTTCTCGTCTTGTTTTGTCTCTTCAGAAACAAACACATTTTGGCGTATGTAAATTATGAAACTCTTATGAATGACGTGCAGATATTTCAAAAATTATCTCCAAAACCTATCAGTAACGAAGCAGGTAAACAGGCAGTTACATCATGTTGGTACATGTTAAGTGGAGAATTCTGTGCGCTTCCTGTAAGCTAACAAAGTAGAACTTATTGACATGTCGGTCTCCCTTACATTTTGATCGCACCTTCTGTAGTTCACCACCAATAATAATGCACGCGTTTATTGTGGATGTGTGTGTGTGTGCGCGCGCACGATGGCGTAAGTACATATTTAAAATTTTTCCTACTAATGATAAACTTAACTTTACTTAATATTGACTTACACATTTAGAATTTACACGACAATTACATTCTCATTTCAATCTTCAATCTCATTACATTCACAATTACTCGTTTCAATCTCACAAACCCATCACCTTGTACTAATGTTTCTTTCAGTTAAGTGATATTTCTGTGCAGGTACACAGCGTCACTCAAGAGCAAGTCCCTCACCAATAGTATTGGTAACCAGCGCTTCCAACTTTCAGACTACGAACTGAGATCACCAACAATGGAAATATCCGATACTGCTTAACCATCGTGCAGTCATGGCACCGGGGAATAATCTAAACAAATCTTGTCATTCATAAAAAATTCCAACCAGAAACGAATAGGGGTAACATTGCTTTGCTCACCATTATTTCAATTTCATAGCGTTACTTATGGTTTCCTCTATTTTTTTTTTTTATTTTCAAGGTTTAACCTTGTAACTTGCTCTGCCAGCCTATGGACACTTAATATGCCTGCCTTTGCTCACCATTCACTACTGAATATCTAATACGCGAACGGATGACATCTAATTGCGTTCATCTCCTTTAGCTAAAGGTAGTAACATTTTCCTCTGTATATCGTCTGGTGCATGTAATGCCATGACATCAAAAACCCTTAAAGCCAATTGTCCAAACTCCTCGTTGCTTTTTATTTTATCAACAGTAATTTGCCAAGTCGTGAAGGTGGTTTTTTCGTCTTCATTATCTATTCCTATAAACAGTTCAGAACTGAGTACCTCTTTTGTTTTTTCTCCTCATACTCTTGTAAAAAATTGTTAATGCTAAAGTCTCCTGTTACCCTTTAATCTGCTATATATGATACTGCTTGTTGTATGGCTAAAGGAAATAATTGCAACTTTTTCACTAAGCTTTGTATCTCTTGATCTTGTGATGTATCCTCCTTAGGTATTCTCATACACTTTATTAATTTTATTTCATACATGTTACAATTATGCCGGTTACCCCTTTTCGTTTGTGGTTGAATTTTTTTAGAAATGACAGGACTTGTTTAGATCCTTTCCCAGTTGCATGACTGCACGATGGTTGAATGTCTAACATTTCCATTGTTGGTGATCATAGTTCGTATGCACTTGAATATTTATACTGCCTTTCTTGGCCCATGTATCTTACTTAAGAATAAAATGATATGTTCTCCCAAGACACCAGTGTCTAAAAAAAAATATCTGCGAGTAGTCTAAACCAGAATCTACATAAAGTAGAAAGAATCTACATAAAGTTCGACTTCTTGTTATTTTCATGATTCTAGAGATAAAAATATGTAAATATTCAAGTGTATACGAACTAAGATCACCAACAATGGAAATGTTAGACACTGCTCCACCATCGGGCAGTCATGCAACCGGGGAAGAATCTAAACAAATCCTGTCATTTCTAAAAAATTCCAACCAGAAACGAAAAGGCGTAACCTTCTTGACAACACATGGTAAGAAGCCTTATTACTTCTCGTGGTCGAGAGTGGAAAACTGATATATAAATATTCAAGTGCATACGAACTATGATCACCAACAATGGAAATGTTAGACATTGTTCAACCATCGTGCAGTCATGCAATCGGGGAAGAATCTAAATAATTCCTGTCATTTCTAAATAATTCAACCAGAAACTAAAAGGGGTAACAGGCGGGCATAACACTAACATGTATGAAATAAAATTAATAAAATGTATGAGAATGCCTAAAGAGGATACATCACAAGATGAAGAGATACAATACTGAGTCATAAAGTTGCAATTATTTCCTTTAGTCATACAACAAGCAGTATCATATACAGCAGATTAAAGGGTAACAGGAGACTTTAGCATTAACAATTTTTTACAAGAGTATGATGAAAAAACAAATAAGCTACTCAGTTCTGAACTGTTTATAGGAATAGATAATGAAGACGAAAAAACCACCTTCACGACTTGGCAAATTACTGTTGATAAAATAAAAAGCAACGAGCAGTTTGGACAATTGGCTTTAAGGATTTTTGATGTCATGACATTACATGCAGCAGACGATATACAGAGGAAAATGTTACTACCTTTAGCTAAAGGTGATGAACGCAATTAGATGTCATCCGTTCGCGTATTAGATATTCAGTAGTGAATGGTGAGCAAAGGCAGGCATATTAAGTGTCCATAGGCTGGCAGAGCAAGTTACAAGGTTAAACCTTGAAAATAAAAAAAAAAAAATAGAGGAAACCATAAGTAACGCTATGAAATTGAAACCAGAATCTTATCTAGTCGGAATACACCATGAATTTGACATGGAACTACAAAATGATTGGCCGCATGTAGAATCGTCACTATTTCACATAGGCAAATTGGTGTCAAATAATCCTTCAAAGAGAAACCAAATAAGCATGGAGGTTAAGGATTCATTAGTGTCAATAACTTGTAGTTGCCATAGTCCTCACAAGAAAAAGGAGTTTCTACAACGGCTGTTACTCCTTGTCAAAGAAGACTTTGCTATTAAGGATTTCCTTCTCGGTACCTTTCAAAAACAATTGGGGTTCGTACATTTGATATTAAACAATGTTCGCAGCAGTATAAAAGCGCTACAAGAGGCGTTAAAATTACTAAACATCTTCGGTAGAGAACATTTTATAGTTGGTGAAATACTACAAGTTCTACGTATAGTGTACGGAAAGTTAGGTATTCTTACGGAACAAATTAAATTCTTAAGTAAAGCTTTAGCTTTTTCTGAAAAAAGCTAAAAGAAAAGCCTTATCCTTTGTCCAATTTTAGGAGCCTGTGCGCAACGTATAAGGCTTTTTGCGACATAGTAAATTTAAGTCAAATTGTAAAAGAGGCTTCAGAATTTGTAGAAATTTATTATAAATATGATGATTATGCAACTTATCATCTATGGGAACTTTTGGGTCACGCTTATAGAGGTTTATGTAAAGTTGAGAAAGAAAAGGAATTTTTTGAACGGTCATCTGTAAATACAAAGAAATATTTTGGTATTAAAAATATCGTTATGGCATGTATATGAACAGAATTGGCAAACACGTATAAGGCATTAGACGATCATCAGACACAAAATGAGTTGCTTGAACGAACTCTGTCTTAAAAAAAAAAAAACATGGCTCTGAAGATATTTTTGTTAGTGTAATATTAACTAACCTGGGAATGGCTTATGGTGCTTTAAAATATTATAGAAGACGAAAGGAAATGCTAACCAAAGCATTAATAATTTCTGATAATAGTGACGTTGCTTATATAGGAACCCTATATCACGTTTACCTGTTGTCAGATGATCAACGCAAAGGAATAGAATTGCTACAACGTGCTCTACCTATTATGGACAAGGAATATGTCCGTGAAGATTTTGATGTTGCTGAAACATCAAAACAACTGGGAATGACTTATGGGAACTTACGAAAGCATGACAAAGCAGCAGAGTGGCTAGAACGAGCACTACCTTTTTTGGGAGAATAAATATGGTGAAGATGCATCAGAAAACCTGGGAGTGGCTTATGTAACCTTAAATAAGTGTGACAAAGCAATGGGGTACTTATGTTAAAACAGTTTATTACGAACATATTTATTTAAACCTTTATAGTGTATACAGAGTGCTGAATAGAAACTGCAAAGTGGAAAGTATTTGTTTGTGAACAATAGCGTTAGTAGTGCTACTGAGTTTGTAGATTCTCAAGGAGGTTTTAAAGAGTTTGAAGGAGTTCTCATCGTATTGGACAGTCTCTGTACGTAACATGTGCAGATTGCAGTGAGACCCCGTCTTAAAACACACAGGTAATTTCCACTAAATCATATCTCGTCTGTCGAACGACAGTAGAGCAGAAATGGTTATTATTTATTCTTTTAAATAATTAGGCGTAAAGAACTAGTTCACATTTGACTACGAATTACCTTACATAAGGCATTATTGCAGATGATTTGATATATTTATTGTGCAACTCAATCTGCACTCAGTTTACGTTCAATGTTTCACCAAAGTCGGGTAGAGAGATCAACGTAACAATCCTGCTTACAGGCTGGGCAACAACAGCAAAATAAAAGTGGGAAACAAAGCAAACCTGTACACGCTGCTGGACCCTTCGGCCAACACGATGTCTGTGTTTGTACAATTGTCGTCAAACCTAACCGTCGTTATAGAAGGTGGAAACTTTGCAGTAAGACTTTGTAAAGGAGAATCTTGGTTGTTCTCGATAATACTTTGAAACGACGTTGTTTAATTTGTCATTGTCCGCTTGTATTCTATCGAAACTGGAAATATTAATAAATAAGATTACCTGAAACTTGTGTACATCAAAGTTGTCCGGAGGCCTTGTGTCACACTAAACCGTACGTGGGATACACAAGTACAAGGGTTGGACTCTTCACCGCAACCAAGCTGCCTAAGAAAGAAAAACCTTATCGGTTTTAGTCAACAACAGTTGCGACAAGCAAGTGTAGTGCAATTCTTTCACTAAATAGAAAAATGAACAAGAAATAATGTTAATACAAAAATATGAAAAGTTATAATTGGTAAATATGTTATAAAACATTTCAATTTTTAAATTCGACTGTACAACTGTTTAATATTGTAGTTTATTTAATAACACAATTAATCCAATCTTTGTAAAAAACAATTTAAATGCAAAAATTGTTTCTAATTAGAGTATACAATGTTAATACATATTTATTCTGTAAAATAAAATACTGATTCCATTTTGTGTGTGATATTATTTCATCAACATTACACTAAATACCTTGTCCTATCTAATAGTACTGTGTCGCTTCAACGTGTCTAGTATGTCTGAGTTTAGAGACACAAGAACTTCAGGTAAGTAAACTATGCTACAAAATCTCTACTTGTCAATTTATTTATTAACATTATTTTTTACGTTTATAAAACACATTGAAGCATAAGACACAATTTTACAAGCCCAATTATACAGAGTTGGACAGAAAACACATAGATCAATATTTGCCAGTTTATAACACATATTTCTGCAAAACCGACAATCATGTTGTAAGGTTTACAACCGAAGATGTCACACCATAGAGTAGGCGAAACGCCTGATGTTAACAGCACTAATATCAACATAACGTGGTCGACAAGACAAGAAAGTGCAGTTGCAGTTATCAAACAATCCTATAGTAAAAATAATCTATTTCAAATTAACGCCAAGTGGCATGTCAAGCTACTTGAAGAGATTTGTTAAATTTAAACTCAACAGTTCAGTGCCTTAAAAGCAATGAGTTTCATTTGACAAAATCAAATGCTTAAATCCTTAATCAAACAAAGTAAATCCTTAAAACAATAATGCCGAATAAGCTGGTAACTTTGGTTGTGACTACCACTGTTTTCTGAGCTATGACTGTTATTTAACTGTTCATAGTACAAGGTAAACGATTGTGTTACCAAGGTAACTTTGTGTACAACGACAGCTCTCTCTTCTTGGCATAGGTGTTGTGACTGGTTTGGCATCACCAGCCCGGACAAGTTCTTCACTTCAGCACACCCCACATCAACAATACTCTTAATTACGTAACCCAATCGTAGTCTTCATCTACGTAGCTTTCCAATCCATCCATCCATGATGCCACAGAACATGTCGCATCAACCTGTCCGTTCTTCTCGACAAGATTATTCCATAAGCGTCTTGCTCTTAGTATCTTTAAAGCTCTTCAGTCCTGTCAACGCGATCCTCAACAAACATCAGTAGCACCGCATTTCCACAATATTCATTCTTTACCTGTTCTGTTTGTCCAAGATCTGAGTCTGGCTACTATAAAGAGTCAAAGTCCATGCGTGTAGATTCAAAATTGTTATTCGACATTTAAATCCACGTTTGATGTAGGCTCATGTTTCTTCACAAATAGCTCACTCTGCTTCCACAGCACAACTTTCTGCATCTTCCTTGTTTCTTCAGTCTTCTGTGGTTTTACTCCTTTGGTAGCAGAGGTCAGTCACTTTTTTCACTTTCTCTTTTTATTTTAACATCCAGTTGTTCATTGTTTCATTTAACATCCTGCTACATTGTATCGCTCCAGTATTATCTTTATCAATTATCAGCCCCTAAAATCATCCAAAGCTTGCCATGCTTGCTTGCTGAACAAATAAAAAATTGTTGTTACTATTTATTTCTTGTTTATTTTGATAACGTCTGAAATTTTCAGGTTTATTTTATATTTGATTTTGTTTTCTATTTTGTTTATAGTAATTTTATTGTATCCGTTTTTGTAAGCTATTTGTTATATCATACATTTTTTTTCTTGTTTGTTTAAGGGTATTCTGTACATTCATTACAAATATGCCACATTAACATAAATAAATAATAAAATAATAAAGGTAACAAAACTATTTAAAAACGTAGATATTAAAGTAGCATACAAAACTAATAAAAATAATTTTAAAAAACTAAATAACCCAGACAGCAAGGATAATACAGTAACCAATGGTATATACAACATTGAATGCCAAGATTGCAATAAATTTTACATAGTACAAACAAACAAAACAATTAAAAAAAACGTTATTTTGAACATCTAAACGCCTACAAAGAAACAGAAACATATATCTCTAATTTGGCCACACATGCAATAAACACAGAACATGAATTCCTAAACATAACCAACATGACACTAATAAAACACATACCACACAAAGGCACCATAATGAACTTATGGGAAAATTTACAAATATACAAACCAAAACACAAAACAAAGACTAATTCCTGAACAAATACAAATCAGTACAAAACATGACACAATTTTCAAAGCACTCAACATTGAAAATACTCAAAAAACTAATATATACACTACAATCACACAAAATAACACCAGTATAAAATACAAAAAACCAACAGGAAACCATAACAACTAACCAAAACACAGATACTCCACAATATATAAAATCAGGAAGTCTGAGGATGGGAACAATACGCTTCCCGAAACATGTACCAAATAAGGGAATAAAACATCTTGAGGTAAAGAATTTATAAATATTAAATAAATTATATATGCATCAAGAAACAGACTGTAGCAAAAGTGTTTCAAAAAAAAGCTGGTATATTTTTATTGGTTACGTATATTTGTGAATAGTATTAGGTAGAAACATATACATTTCTACGCAAACATGTGTAAACTAAATGTATGTTTATGACTTTAATACATTAATTCACTTCAAACCGGTGTATCTCTTCTTCTTCTTCTACTCCCGGAGCTCTATAGGCTGGGATGCCCCTTGGCTTCCGTCACCACTCGCCTCCAGTTCTCTCATTCTCTGTTGCATCGTTCCTCCAGTTTTGTACGCTCATTCTTCTTACGTCTTCCTCCACCTCATGTATCCATCGCCTTCTGGGTCTTCTAGTTCTTCTTGTTCCTTCCAAGTTTCTATTTACCATTTCCTTCGGCAGTCCATCCTGTGGCATTCTCTTCACATGCCCCAGCCAGCTTATCCGCCTTGCCTTTATGATGAGCACTATACCTCCTCGCTGCAATATTTCACCAATTTCAGCATTTGAAGGCGTGTCCACTCTCCTGCTTCAATTATTGGACTGTATATCTTTCTCACTTTTTTCTTTTAAATAGTCTGAACGACTTTGGTGTGCAGTCGTGAGTGCCATGCTTCAGCTCCGTAAGTCACGACTGGTGTGATCAAACTTTTGTAGATTTTCATTTTGGTTTTACGAGACAGAAGCGTGGACTTGAAAAGATTTAGATTCGCATAATATGCTCTATTGCTACCCATGATTCGTCTATTTATTTCTTGTGAGACTTTGTTCTTCTCATTCAGTTCTGTTCCAAGATATACAAACCTATTTACACTACTAAAAGTGTAATTATCCAGCTCTAAGTTATGGGGCTTCCTTTTTGCCTTTGTTGCTGTCATTTTCATATAGTGCGTTTTCTTTTCATTAACAAGTCCCAAAGGTCGGGCTTCTTCACCCAGGACCTCAAACATCTATTTCAATACAGGTTTTTATACATCAGACAGAGGTAAGTTGCTGACAAATCGTTTCGCGACACCACACATTACACTGTATCTGGTGTCTGTGGTGAACTTCACAGCGCGCTGTGAGACCCGCGTACTTAACGTTTTGCATAGATTTGTTTGCTCTGTGTTTTTGTTGTCAGCCTTATTTCTGGACGTGTTAATTTTCTACGCTGTGTGTATTTGCGTGCCAAAATATTCCTTCAGCACGCCTATTTATTATTTGAAGCATCAAATTATTTCGTAATCCTGACCACTTCATGTGGATATCAGTAACCTTATCAAGAGGAAGATAGAGAGAGTGATACAGGCAGACAGAGTATGATAACTCAGACTGCTCGCGTGTTATTTCATAATCATAACTGAATTATAATAAGCTGAGCTCTGCATACAAACCGTTACGCTGGCTGCGCATATCTAATAAAATTTATTTTGTCCCGTATTTATCCAACCGCACTTTTTTTTAAGATAGAAAACAATTACTTTAAAAATAATATATAATTATAAAAAAAATAATAATTATTATTAGTATGCATTGTTCCTATATTATTACAACATTATGATAAATTATTATACTGATTGGGAATGCGCTTACAGTCTGGTTAAGCATCAAATTATTGTCACCTAAACAGCAGTAGCAGCCATAATCGTCAGCAGCATTTTTAGAATCGCGAATGAAGCAACAACTGTTTAATTCCCGAGGTCAATAGCAAACACAAAGAGGCGGTATACAACAACCCTTAGTATCCAGAGGCAACAGCTGGCACAGGTAGGTCTGAACTAATTCACGACATTAAATAGTGACTCGTTGTGCACTTCGTGAAACACATTAATACAAAGGTTTTTAAAAATATATAAACACTTGGTACGTTTCACAACTTTTATTTAACTCTATCAGCTGTTTCAGCTTCTCAAGCTATTGTCAAATAGATCAGTGAACAATCAATTATCACTGATCTCTTTGACAATAGCTTGAGAAGCTTCAACAGCTGTCAGAGTTTAAAAAAATACTGTGAAACGTACCAAGTGTTATATATTTTTAAAAACTTCTGAACTAATTCTGAAAACGGAAAAACGGTTTCTAATTCTGGAGACGTCTGATAACGGTTTATAGGCTTATATCACACTGCACGTTTTTTAAATCATGTGTTGGTGAATTTTATAATTTACTCTATATTGTTTTTCTAGTTCTCGTATTGTGATTCATTATACCACATAGACTTCCATGAACACATTCTCTTTAATAATGTTTTCATATTTTACGTCTTTTATTTCAAACAGTTTTTTATAAACTTCTGTTCCATCTCTATGAAATTTGTTTTTTCTTTGTAACATTTTCTATAATATCTTAAACGATTGTTTTGAAATTTTTGTTTGTTCTACTTTTTGTATTGTTACTTGTTACGTATCAAGTACAGACACTCTGTATAAATTTGTTCAAGAATATAATCTTCCTGTTTATTATATATTTTTATTTCTACTCTAGTTACTTTAAAGTTTTGGTACTGTCGCAACACCCCATCGAAGCCCCACTCATTTTCGATATTTCGATTATACAATTTCTGGCATCGATATCTAGTGAATATCGCATATAATTTTAGTTAGATAATTCAAATGGTGAATACTTATTTGTGTATGCTATAAAATAGTTTGTTGACGATACAAAATAATAGTTTCCTTAGTGACAGATACAATTAATCATATATATGTAAAAAAATTGAGAAAAATTTGATTGTAATTAATTTAATGTCAATACATATTTAATAGGTAAAATAAAATATTATTTTTAATTTATGTCTGTGATATTATTTCATTATCATTACAGTAAAGTACTTTAATGGCATTATAGTACATTCCATTTTACCTTAATATCTTTCGAGTACATGTTATCTAGATAACGGTAAAGTACAGCAGTGTTCACTTGATGCCAGTATAGTACAGTATACCTTGATTATGGTAGAATCAATACAGTTTACTTTGATAACATTACATTACAGTACGGTTTACCTAGATAACATTATAGTACATTACATAGAATCAAGTATGTTTGACTTCAGACAGACAAGATATTCAACTCACTAAACAGTCTTATAGAATCTCTAACTGGCAACTAACTTCATTAGTCATAGTCTCGTGCTTTCCTCGTTCTTTGTTTATAAAACAATGGAAACATAAACTTCAAGCAACATAACACAAAGTGAGCAATATGACTACAGAGGTAAATGTTTATCGGTTTATAAACAACACATTCTTTGTACGGGCGACACCTATTTTATAACTAAATATAATTAATGCACTACCGACTCGGAACACAAAGTTTCTTATGGGTAAAAACGTAAAAGTTTACCTTATAGCCTGAACCAGTTTTCGTTTTTAAAAAGCTTCTTCAGAGGCTGCCGCTGGGAGCACTGTCCGTCTTGTTCTTGACGACGGTATCTACTTTTGAAGGATCGATGTTGTGTGTGTGGGGTGTGATATGTTCGAATAGTACGTGTGATTTGAATTGTATCTGTTTCTTTTAGGAAGTAGTTTTTTAGTGTTTTCGTGTGTTTGCATATTTCTAATTGTTCAAGAGTGTCTAGTTTTCGGCCTTTTGTGTGTACATGTAGAATATCCATGTTATTGTCGATGTTTTTGTATGTGCGGTTTTCTTCAATGAGGTGGTTTGCAAAGGTGGATTCGGTAGTGGAGTGTAGTGCCTTTGTGTATTCAATGTATCTTTGTTTGAAGCTACGTCCTGTCTGGCCTATGTAGAATTGTTTGCAATCTGAGCAGTTTAGTTTGTACACACCAGGTAGATCGAATGTTTTTTGTGATTTGTGTGTGCGTTTTGTTAGTGTGTGTTCTGTTTTGTTTGTAGTTTTGTATGAGACTCTGTATCCTGCTTTTTTGAATTTGTGGGCTATTTTTTCAGTGTAGTTCAGTTGATGTATGTTAGTGTTATGAATTTGTTTTTTTCTGTATTTTTCTGTTGTTTGTTTCGTGTTTTGTGTAGGAGTTTATTGACTATTGTTCTGTTGTATCCGTTGGATTCTGCTAGATATTTTATCGCGTTTAGTTCGTCTTTGTAGTCTTTTTCATCTACTGGAATGTTGTTAAGTCTATGTATCATAGTTCTGAGGTGTTGTATTGGTTGATTGGAGGAGTTGTGTATTAGTGTGTCAGTTGTAGTCGGTTTTCTGTATATACTGAATTTGTGCCTGTGTTCAAATTTTGTGATGGAGAGGTCTGGAACGGTTATGCTATTGTTGTGTTCGCATTCGGCAGTGAAGGTTATGTTTTTGTGTATTTTGTTTATGTGGGTTAGTAACTGTTCACTTTTCTTTTGTTTCTCCTTTTGTTTTCTTTTGTTTGTATAGTATTATGATGTCGTCAACGTATCTGTGCCAATATAGTATTTTATGTGAGTGTCTGTCATTGTTTGTGAGGATTCTTGTTTTTTCTAAGTGTTGGAGTAAGACCTCTACTAATATGCTGGATATGGGTTAGCCCATGGGTGGACCGTCATTCTATGTGTAAAATTTATTATTATATGTGAAGTAGTTTTGTTTTGTGATTATGTTCAGAGTTTCGGTTATTCTTTGATAAGTTCGTCTGGTGTGTTGTTCTGTTTGAGTTTGTTTTGTAGTATGGTGATTATTTCGGAGATGTGGATGTTCATGTACAGGTTTTTAATATCAAAGAAGGCTAATTTGGCATTATGGGGGATGTGTAGTCTTTTATTTTTTATTAAACGAACAGACACAATTCAAATCACACGCATTATTAGAACATATCACACTCCACACACACAACATCGATCCTTCAAAAGTCGATACCGTTGCCAAAAACAAGACGGGCAGTGCTCCCAGCGGCAGCCTCTGAAGAAGCTTTTTAAAAGCAAAAAATGGTTCAGGCTATAAGGTAAAACTTTTACGTTTTTACCCATAAAAAACTTTCTGTTCCGAGTCGGTAGTGATTTAATTATATTTAGTTAATTAACGGAGACGTCATGGAAAACGAAATCGAAGAATGTATGTTATAACCTTTACCGCTGAAGATGGACACCAAACAATGTGCGAAACAACGTTTTGGTGTTGTTGAAACAACTCAGAAAAGTGTAGGTATTCAACTGTTCCCACCAAACAACTAAAATACAGAAAAATACCTATTTTAAATTAACGTAAGTCGCATGTTAAACTATTCACTTTTTGGCAGTTTCATATAATTTAATCAAAAGCTATCAGTTCGTTAAAAGCAGTTAGTTTTCAGCTGTCAAGGTAACCAGTACTGTACACTTGTAAGGCAAACTGTATTGTACTGTACAGTTGCTAAGGTAAAATGTACTGAACTATACAACTGTCAATGTAACCTGTACCGTACTATACAATTGTCAAGGTAAATGTACTGTACTATAGAGTTGTCTAGGTAAACTGTATTGTACTATAAAGTTGTCAATGTAAACTGTACTATACTATAAATTTGCCAAGGTAAACTGTGTTGTACTACAGTACACTTGTCAAGGTAACCTCTACTGTACTATATTGTTATCAGCGCGCACCGAGGTCACGGACTACAGTATCTGCGTGTGTAGCAGGGCAAAAGTCGGGCGATCCTAACAACGGCGTTGTTGGGTATAAAACTAAACTTAAAAAAAAGTGTAAAAATTACATAAAATTAAAGCTAAATAATTTACTTTATATAAAATCATTTACATGTATAGAGTGGCCGCTTCAATCAAAAATATGAGTAATTATGTAACAAATGCAGTTTTTAGTACACACCTTTGAAAATAGTTAATATACAATAGAGTGAAACAGATAATTTAAAAGAATAGGCTTTTCTAAATAAAAAATATTGTTATCATATTTCATGTAGAATCTATAGATTTCAAAAAAACGTAGGCCTATTTCAAGAGAAGACTATTTTTTCAAGGACGTCGAAACCGCGAAACTTAACCTCCTGAAGTTGACAACCGGTAACCATCATTCACACAGATGCAAACTCACGTCTGACGTAACCAGACACAACAGCATACTGAATTCTGGTACTAATGTTTGTAAGAGTCTATAAATAACACGTGCAACAATTTTCTGATGAACTGTTGTGGTGATTCATGTCTTTAGTATGCCATTTTTTCCATTTCCTTTCTTTCTCCTTTCTTCACCTTGCCATGTGGGGAAAATAATCGTGTAGTGCTTGATTTCGCATCCCCACCCTGTGTTAACGTCCGTGTATATAATTAAGTTGCAAATCGGAAGTACAGTAATTACTGTACTGTATATTCGATTTATGCGTCAACGACGGATAAGATAATTTTATCAAACTATAGTATTTAGTATTGCACACACAATAAGTGTTCTCAATACTAGTAGCCTACTATAGTTGAAGACACAGACCACCTGCTTGCTTGCATGTAGGTGGTAACCTGCGCGTCACATTTAAGCTGGCTTTCACTTGTTTGCTAACCTGATCTGCTTCTCTACTTGCATCGTGTACAAGGCCCCTCTAATACGATCAAAGGCGTAGCTAGGAGGGCCAAGGGGGCAGTCCCCCCGGGCGGCATAGCCAAGAGGGCGGCAAAGTGAGCATAGACTTGAAAAAATTGTTCTTCCGTTTGTCTTCTTTACTAATCTGTCAGTTCATGCTCTGAGAGATTCCGTACGCTGGAGACGTCTTCTTTCTTCGCACGTCTATTTGTTTCAGCAAGTATTCTTTCCGTTAATGATCTCCTACATTTTCAGAATACAGTGTAAAGTATATTAAATGTTATTATAAAATTCATTATAAAATCCGCTAGTTTATATTTAATGACTTCACAAAAATATCCACTGTCCGACGTACAATCTGTTGATATGAGAATCATCAAACCGTCTGTGCTCCTGAAAATATAGACGGTTGAGTTGCTGTGGCTCAACCCGAAACGCGGTATGCCATGATGAGGTTATCACGTAGTCATATAAAATTCCTGCCGGTGGATATCTCTTCTTCCTTTATACTAAATTCACGCATCACGATTAACAAAACTTGTTTTGTATATTTTTTTATGAAAATCTTCTAAAGTTCCAAGCATTTCTTTAATTATTTTATCAAAAGCACTTGTTTGCATGTACACTTTTATTATATGACAACTTTCTCTTTTATTCCAAGTTAAAGCTTCATTACTTCAAAAATCGTCATAAAATTGGATATTTCAATGGCCACTAGTGTCACCATTTCGGTCATCTTTGTCTGCTTTTGAATTTGAACAGAGTTATTTAAATATTCTCAGCCGTCCGTTATCTAATATATCTTTACTTTGTCTTCTATTATGTGCAGTATTCCGGTTTGCATAATTCTGTCTACCTCTTCTGCATAAGTTTGATACTTTATTGTTGCTATTCAGGCTTAACTAATATTATTTTAATTACACAGAGGAAATTCGGTTGTAAGACATTAGTAAATGCAAATATATAAATTTGTTTACATCTTCACATGTCCTGTCTTGACTGATATTGGCTGAACCTGATTTCTTGTCTGAATTATAACTGCGATGATCGGTTATCATGACTTGTGTCTTAAAGTGATGATTCGAGTTCAAAAACTGTAATCTCTACCACAGTTGTCTGATCTTAACATTATTTCTACTCTTTTTTTAATTTCAGAGATGTCAGACATCAGATTACACCCTACATCGTTAATTATCCTCTCTCCAACTTAAATCGACGCTCGCAACATTAATAAAATTTTTCGTTACATACTCCCTATCTGCTGGATGGATTTTTGGGTTCCTAAAAAATATAAATAAATTAACAACAGTACTGTGAATTTTGTTTATTTTTTGTTTTTGAACTTCTAATTAAGTCAATAAATAAATAAAAATAATGGCGTTTTTTATTGATTCTTCCACAAATAGTTGATAGTTTCGTCAAAATCTGATGGCGCCAGTACTCTCACAGCCTGAAACACAATAAAACGATATTTAATGAAATAATATTTAGGAGACACATTCAATGGAAAATTCAGAGTTATTCCACGAGTACAAAGAATTAATATTTTGATAACACACCCTTCAATTTACTCAAATATTTTATTGTTTGATAGTAAAACATATTACATTTTACAATAGTAAAACATACTATTGTACAATAGTATTGTACTGTTTAAATATTGAAGTTACTATTGATAGGTGAAGTACAATTCCGGTGCTGTTACTTTTCGTCACATCCGCAAACCGAAGTGGTGGAGTGTCATGTCAAGACCGGTGGTGAAATCCCCTCCCGTACGTCGTACATGCTGGATTTCGGGGAGGGAATTGCCGTCCGGGAGCCCTTCGTAGGCGCCCAGGGTCCTCCGTCTTCGCGACTCTGCAGAGGCCACCAGAGTTCTCTACTAGAATCCCCTGGAGGCGCCTGGGGTCCAACGTCCCTCTTCCGGTCGGTATTCTTCGCAGCCGGGGGTTCCTGTGTTGTCACAGGCGGCGATGTGGTGGTTATGTAGTGTCAAGGTCGGTATCGTTACAGTCGATGATGTAAACTGGTAAAGAAACTGAATAATTTCGATAAACTACAAATTTCGTGCTGGCGTGCACGAAATATTAAAACATTTGATTATTGTTTCCGTGATTACGGCCAATTTATATTCATAGTTATTGTTGTTCAGCTGTTGTTTATTTAGCGCTTCATGTAAGTATATTTGTACTTATTTGGCAATGCGTATTGAGATTAAAGGTAACGCGGTACGGGACTCTTGAATCAGTAATAAAATACAACTTGTCTTACGGGGGGGGGGATCCAACACGTAAGAGAAATTCCCCTATCGCCGCTACGATTTTATAAAACCTTATTCCATAGACCTATTGAGAGAAAATCATGTAAATGTTTTTGTTTTTTCTCTTAAGCTTAATTTTTTTCTATATAATCAAAGACGAAGTTTTAAGGCGTCCTGAACTGTATTTTACATTTTTTATGTAAGATTTTTTTTAGTCTACGAACTTTTTATTATTAGATTCTATACTTTGATATAGAGATCTGCACGACTCCACTTGTTGCCTTTGACGAGTCTGTAATCTCTCTGTAAGCGCTTTTGAACAATTCAGCTCATCACATGGTTTGGTTTTCAATACGATGTAATGATTTTGATGATGATTGTTAATTAAATTGTTCAGGATTAAATTATTGTTAATTGCTCATTAAGCGCTTAACAGGAGTCACTGAACTAGTGGAGAGCATTAGTTGTTAAAAACAGAAATTTAAATCAGTAGGCCTAAATGTTTTCTTACCCTTATATTAATTATATACACAACATCCGCTAGGCGTTCGTGTTCCTACGTGCAGTCTTTAATTTGCCATCCCAGGGCTGTCTCCTGTCTCAATGTTTCCAAGCCACAGTCGATCTTAAATAGAATTTTAAGTGTGATCTTTGCCAGCTGCAGCTGATATCGTTAATACAAATGATATTCTTAACGCTATTGCGGTATTTGGGAATGTCGTCGTCGTCGTCATCCTTTACGGCTTAGGCCAGTAGCCTGTTCCAGTCTCAATGGAAGTCATCCAACCATCACTTACGGGGTCTTACCACACTTCTCTTCCCTCTTGCATAATAATCAAGGGCTCTTCTTGCAAATCTAGTTGGAACCATTCTCTCTACGTGTAACCGCCACTCCGTTTTGTACCGGGAGATTTTCTCATTTAACCTTTCTGCTATGCTTACCTTCATTCTAATATAATTATTTCTGATAAGATCTCCCCTAGTACAACTTTACAGCTCTCAAAACCTCATTTCCTCTCCTTGTATTCTAGATATATCTTTGGACTTTCTAATCCAAGTCTCACTACTATACAGTAGTTGAGGTACGGCCATTACATTATAATATTTCAATAGCGTCTCTTTCCTTGTTTTCTTATTTATATGTTTAATGATACAGTCACAAAGCGACTGAAAGAGACTAATTTTGCTTTCAATCTCTGAATCATCTTGATATGTGATGCTGCACCCTAGATACTTGAAATATGGCACCTGTTCTATTGGCGACTCCTGTATGACTCCTGTCTTTGTTCTAATATGATTTGCGCCAGAAAAACCAATAACTTTTGTTTTGGATAAGGAAATGGTTTGATTGTAATCTATCGAAATGTCAGTAAGATAAAACAACGACCTTTTGGGAATGTTGAAAACAAATTATTTTAAAAAAGGAACTGAAAGTGCTATACGGCTGATCCAGCGTATTCTGTAGAGCGCGCGTGTCTCGTACCCTAACGTCCGTTTCTGCGTATTCCTCAAGTAATTTTCTTCCATCGCCGGTTCTCCATCGTTTTTTCATACTTTTGACACTCATCGCTTTCATCCTCACCAAAGTTTCAGCGATTTTATTGTTTTATTATAAAACGAAAAGGAAATAGTACAAATTTACTAAAAAAATGTTTCCGAATATTTCCAAGAAGTATTGAACAACGTGAGAACATGGTAACGTCTTTCGGAAACTTGAGGAATCCCAAGCAACTGGGACAGCAGACATTATACGAGTCACCATCTATCAATTGCAATTTTTCTAAATCTACTGTATTCCCTCATATACTGCACACCAGAGTGTCTGTTGTACCAACTACCACTTCCCCCCTCTCATCCGTTCTCCTCCAAGTCCTCTTTCCATGATCTATTGGATCTACCCCGTTTCAGTCGTCAAGATGCAATCCAGTCTACCAACTTTTTTGTCCAATGATCTTGAGACATTCGTTGCTCACGCGGCCGTACCGTACAAGGCGCTTTGCATTTACGATGTCTAAAATTATCTTCTCCACATCACGTTGCCTACTGACATCACCTTTTCTAATGCACTGGAGCCTGGACACTCCACAAGACCTTCTTCCACAAGTCCATTTCCACTGCTTGCATCCTTTGGGCGATTTTTTGATTTATCTTCAAAGTTTCAGAACCATACATGATGACTATAGTTGTTGAGCAAATCACCTTTTGTGGTTTGTCCTGTATTTTCCAATTTCAAAGCGCAGAATTCACCGGCTCTATCACGATTTTCCTTTGTTTTATTTTGTTGATGGTATTTTCATCAGTTCTATCAACTTTTGATAATGTGACTCCAAGATACTCAAGAAAAGCACACATTTTATAATGTGAAACCTACTGTCATGTCGGTTCCTTCAACTCCAATAAAATATGACGAAGTTTGGTTAATCCAAAATTTATATGGAGGTCCCAGGATCTGTATCTTCAAGAAGTTTTCTTCATCATCATCATCATCTTCTTCTTCTTCTTCTTCTTCTTCTTCTTCTTCTTCTTCTTCTTCTTCTTCTTCTTCTTCTTCTTCTTCTTCTTCTTTTCTTCTTCTTCTTCTTCTCCTTTCAAGGATTAGGTTATATAAACATGTTAATATTAAAAATAAATATTAAGTGTTTATCAATAGAAGACAGAATCATTAACCTGTAATTGAAAGTGATTTATTTTATTACTTTTAATGTAGTTCTTTGTTTAACTTTATGTTGCATTAGGTTATTGTTTTGACGATCCGCTTTAGACCTACAAGTAATTTGCATGTGTATTAGAACGTTTTTATGTTATAAATTTTTTATATTACTACATTTTTTTATAGTCTAAATTTGTTACTAATAACTGTATAGAAACTGAATACCGGTATTATTATAATATGTATTTTAATGAAGAAAGTTGTGTTAGTGGTTAAAATCACAAGTGGTGTGCAACAGTGATAATTCTGCTTATAATATGTATTCTCTTAATTTTGACTTAAATATTCTTAAGACATTTGCTGGACGTGCTTTCATACAAAAAACTACACATTTGCATTTATTAAGTACTTTGTTCACTGGATGGGCCTTCATTTGTGCTCTTTTGTCCACTTTTAATTGTGAAGGGGAGGCGGCCGACGATCTCCTTGTCCCGGGCGCCAAAAATCCTAGCTACGCCACTGAATACGATATCAAAAATCTGTTTGTTGTGTAGTTTTAAGGCCTCTTAGGCACTAAAAATAAATACTATGCTCAACTAAAGAGCTCATTATGAACGAAATCAATGAAATAGCTCAACAATAAATAAATAATTTTTAAAATTATGCATAACTTATAACTCTCAATAATAACCTGCAAATAGATCCTGGTAAACCTATTAATGGGGAATTGATATTTATTTAAAAAAAAAAATTTTTTCATTCACATGCTTCAGATAAATTACTGTATTACTGTTAACCTCAACAAATTGCTTAGCTGGTAAATAAAACAAAGTAAATTGCTGTTATCACTTGGATGGCAGGTAATTTTCGTACGGAAAATTAATAGGGATGGAAAAATGTAGCCTGGCGATTGATGTTGGCGATGTACATTTCGCCACTTGTGTGGTATCTTCACGGTACGTTGCATTGCTCTATTTACATTCCACTACTCTATTAATAATCTAAGTGCCGGGGCAAAACACTTTCTCCGATCTTCCTCAACCGAGACCTTCCTACCACATCTTATTTTCACGGGGCACGGTGCAACTATGTCTTTGAGTCACGTCATAGCATATAGCTGAATGTCACAAATGTAACCAACGGTATCACAATTCTACTGAACGTTACTGCTGTATGTGTGTTATCAAGGTAGTGTGCTCTGAGCGCAAACCCTGAAATCGTGCTCTGTACGGAGATACTGATAAACCCGTGTTCTGTACGCCGAGCTTATCAATGTATCATTA
The DNA here is from genome assembly GCA_034769895.1 of Magicicada septendecula. NCBI lineage: Eukaryota > Metazoa > Arthropoda > Insecta > Hemiptera > Cicadidae > Magicicada > Magicicada septendecula. The sequence continues at coordinate 126,625,587 of CM068368.1, forward strand.
GATGCGGTAACATCTGGCTGCATATTTGTCTGTCCGATGTTCTTCAACTCCGTAGCCAACACTAGCGGTCCTATGAAAATGTGTACAAGTCATTGCTAAAGAAAGACATTATCACTGGACTAGGAAGCTCCCGGAGCCGCAGAACTCATTATTTTTAACGAAATACGTTTATTAATAAGTTGATTAAATTTCAGTATCAGACAGTGTATATTATTACAGAAACATTATGGAAACTCATACTACTGTAGGCCTACTATTTTATTAGTAAAGAGCAACTGTAAAGCAGACAATTATACAAGAAATAAAAGTTACGAACTGCTACACTAGTTTTTTAGTTAAATTTGTAGCTATAATACCTAAATGACAAATAATTTAGTCATAGCTTTTCAGTTTATGTATGTTTTCATAGATAGGCCTATCTGTAGACCTACACCTAACGTTATTCATTAATACACATAACTGATAATAAAAATTTAAATTTATTTTTTAACATACGTATGGACGCGCATGTAAAATTTTACGAAAATCGGTTGATGCATTCAAAAGTTATCTTGCAACAGACCCCAAATAGACAGATAGATAGATAGGCAATCAAATGCAAAACGTCCGAGTTTAAACTGATGACTCTCTTTTTATGTTTACTTTTAGGAGTGGAAATTGAAATGAATGAGAATATGTAATTTCTTTTCTGTGGTTCAGACGAATCTAAACATTGGTCTAAATATTTTACACTGAATACGTTTCAACTTGCTGTCATCCTTGATTGAGGCTTACAATTGGCTATATCTAAGAGGTCTTGTTACAACGAAGATCATTTTATAGAAGTTACGTTAAACAAGTTTTATGAGACCCAACCTCAACAATTTCGATTTTAGCTATAATGTACCCTACTTAAGTTTTTAGCAGTTTTAAGTTTTCCTACTCAAAAATATATAATCCTACCAGGGCGTAGAATATTTTTGTGTGTTTCTACAAAAATACTGATTAAAAAAACAGGCAGAGGGGAACAGACAAACAGGTACTTACGCAGACAAACAGGTAGACATTGATATAGAGACAAAAAAAGGGGAGAAAGAGAGACAAACAGAGCGAGTGTATTTGCCTAAACAATGACGAATTTCGTGGTTTCGTGCCTTCTTTGTTGGAACAATACGTTGTAATTAACAGACGTATACCACTAGCGGTTCGGGGTCGTTTACCTCAAATGAGTTTATGTGATTACAGTAATCAATTAAAGCAAGCCTTTTTATAATTAATAAAAATTTTTGCCATAAGCGTTGATATCTCTAGCCCCTCCCCCCAAAAAGAGCCGCTATTATTGTTTATAACCTGTATGGAACTGACAGTCTTAATAAACTTTACAGATATTTCTCATCTGAATCTCTATTTTTTGCGGTTTTAGGTAACACAATCATTTGCGTAGCACATTCCCGTCAAGAAAGCAAACACTGGTTTACTTTCTACCATCAAACTCACACACGCAATCTCACACATACACAACACAAGCCCCTGCGCATATGCCAACAAATTTTTGTTCAGAAAAATTTTTAAATAATTGAAAACGTTTCACTTCAGTATGTCGTACGTTGTTTATATTTTAATGTGTTACGTGTTTACATTATTTCGAATTACATAATAGACATAATAAACATCTATACACATCTAATTACAACGTGTGGCAAGATTAACACACCGATCAATACGTTGTATTACAACGTGGCGCCCAACGCGGGGCTGATTGATTGAACAAAGAATACTCATCACATTCGTTGTATAACAACGTGGCGCCCAAACTTCGAGCGTCGAATTAGGTCGATTAAACCCAACTAAATAAATAAATACCAAATATTTTTAAACTTAATTCGAGCGGTAGTTGCAATACTGTACTACAAAAATGCCGGACATCACACAAGCACAGATGCAGGAAATACTGAAGGCGATAAAGGAGGTGAAGGGAAATCACAAGAAGAACATGGAATCGCTAATTGAGAAAATAGACGAAACCAATAAGGAAATGAAGGATAATTTTAAAGAAACAAACAAGAAGTTGGATGATTTAAATAAAAGGAAACAGGACAGCTTTAAGGAGGTGAGAGAAGAATTAAAAAACAACATTAAACCAGAAACTGAAGAGACAGCGAAGATAATGGAGAAAAGAAGACCCAAATAACTAAGAAAACGGAAGAGAAAAAGATGAAAATAAGAGGAATAATAAGTACTAAGAAAGTCAAAATTACACAAGAAGTGTTGGAGATGACTCGGAGTGGTCTAATTAATCTACTTAACTTCCCAATCGTTGATCACAGAGAAGGAATTTATATGAATGATTATAGAAGGAACTTCATGAAGATGTCCGAAGAGGATTACCATGTTACGACGAGGAAGATTGTAACCAATAATGTATTTAAAGTGGATACACCTGGAAGGAAAATACTTCCCAAGAGATTAGACATGTCATCAATAACCAAGACACATGGAACATATTTGAGTAACAAACCAGATGATGAAGTGATAGAAGTGGACCTTAAAATAAATGAAAATTTTACAGCAGCCAAATGGAAGAACCGTATGATAAGTACATACTTCACCAGTACAGAAACCGATCTGGACACAAAGATAATCCGAGGGAACAGAGCAACAAGGATAATCGACTATGGTTAAACCAAATAACCATCCACCATTGAAGAAGAAGGACGGATGTTACAGATAACCGAATGAAGCAAACCAGGAAGGAAAAAAGAATAAAGGGAAATTACAACCAAACTTCACTGAAAAAATATATTGAAGACTAACTAGCATGAAAAGCCTGAATATTATTTTGAAAAAATACTTAGTGATAATATTAATTTTGAAAATGATAATTGTGAATATGAAAATGAATGTTAACAAAATACTAATATAAAATGATATGATAATGTGTACTAAGATAATGTGTAATAAGAGGAAAAGAAGAATAATATACGAGACAGACACAAAAATATCTTGGCATAAAAAAATTAAAATTTCCAAGAGCCAGTCAACATGTAATTAACAGCTTACCCGTACATAAAAGAGAAAGATAATCTACGATGAAATTGCGAAAAGAAGGAGGAAGACAAAAGTGAATGAATTTAATTATAAAATGGATATACAATACATGAGGCATGAAACCAAAACCAAATGAGAGCCTATTAAGTGAAATATTACACAGATATGTGGGTAAAGAAGATACAGAAGAATATAAAGTGATATAAAGTGAACTAACAGAAATAAAGATTAATTGATACTGAAGAATAATGAACAATACCATATTAAGAAGGACAATCAAGAGAAAATACCAATGAAGAACTGTAAATAGAGTTATCCTAGAGAATGATATGAAGATTAAGTTAAGATGAATCAAGAAGAGAAGAATATAATTAAGTATAAACCGCAGATGCGTGAAGTAATCCCAAGAATGTTTATTATTAGTCGGAGGATTGACTACTTTTATATTATATGATATGAATTGACTGAAGAATTATTCCAGCAATCGTTTATATTTTGAACAGAGATGATTTACCTCTGAATTTATTTTATGTTAGTATGGCCAGCAGAGAATGAAGGTCAAGCGAACCACTCTGAGCTGCCCCAGCTAAAATGTTAGGGAATTAGGGAATTAAATAGTCTAGGGAAGACAAATACAAAGGAAGAAATAAAAAATATGATTCATAAAAGAAAATGAAAGGATACAAGAAGAACAGAAGATTCAATATGAAGGAGAATAAAATAATTGATAAATTCTTCATTAAATTAGTATAGGGATTCAGAATTAATCAATTTTATAGGAAGGCATATGTAACGTATCAAAATTATCGTTACGTAAAAATAATATCAAATACCCAGAATGAAATATACCATGAATATATCTGAGCCAACATAGCCAAAAAACACCAACAAAATGAAAAACTACACTAAAATGTAGAAGTCAATCGTATATCCATGGATAAATAATGTTGAAGAATATAAGTACCGTAGAAGGAAGAAATTATAATTGAAGTAATCATCAATATTGTCACAAGAGGAGGAATAAACCAGACAACTACGTTAGCAACCAGGACCCAATAGATCATATAAGTGAGCGAAATATCATATAAATGAGGGAAATACCATATAAGTGAGGGAGAAAATATCATATAAGTGAGAGAAAAATATATATAAGAAGAGGAAGAAACCTATATATGTAAGAAGAGGAAGAATGTATAATAAATAATGAAAAATACTTAACAAGGAACCAGAAAATGACATAACCAGTGTGAAGAAAACACGATAAATAAGGAAAGCATTTAATAAATGAAGAAAATACCCTGAAAATAAGAAGATAATACTATCAGTATGAAGAATACCAAACAAGTGAATCATGATACCCCAACAAGGAAGAACCTGAAGGAAAACCAAGTGACCAAGAACGAAGTGTTGACAGTATAATAAGCAGCCACAGACAATAATAGTGAGTTACTTATGGTGAATTGATCAATACCAAAATACCACGATCCCAAACAAAATAACACAAACAATAAAAGTGTAGTGTTTATAGAAAGTGAAGATAATAAGTAGTGACAAAGATATACAATAATCTCAATTAAATAACACAAACAATCAGAGTATTAATTATGAGACAAAAATATAATAAATTAAAGAATAATAAAGACCACAAGTGTACTTAAAATAAGTAAAGAAATAATTGCTCAACTATGAAGGTAAATGAAACTATTTACCAGTAGCTACCATGACTGACATTGAATATAAAATCCTTACTAAATATACTTTTAAATGTCAGGAGAGTGAAAGGTAAAATCAATACAGAAGGTGATTACTAGTACATCAAAGATAAGACAACTTGTATTAGAAAAACAAAACAGTATACCCAAACCAAATGTAAACACAGAATGTGTATCAATAACCAGTTAGAATTAGATAACAATATGTGAACAAATAGTAAATAATAGAAGTAACATAAAGAAAAATATTGTACTAGGTAATAGTAAAAATAATCGTAGTAAATACATATGGAAATAAGCAAGAAACTAAACTAATACATGTAAGCATTGTTGTCATAACCTCAACTGAACAGAATCTGCAACGCAGAATCACAAATAACAATTAGAAATACACTAATGAAAGTATTTACAGGAAACAATAACCAAACTAGAATAAATAATAAACAGAATAAACCTAGTATGAAATAAGGAACACAAATATATACATTATATATTGTTTAAAAAAATCATAGCCAAATTACCAAACCACAGAGTGACTGATAGAATTACATAAAAAACTCAGATAAAACTAATCAAGAAGAGGAGATTAGCATAACAGTAGTTACATGAATACCCAATACCTCTTTGAGAACCATTAACAAACATTAATTACAAGAATTTAGGTAATAATAATAATAAACAATAATACATGTCAGGTGGAACTAGATGTAAGTAGCAATCCAACAGAGAATCGTAAATAATTAACACAGCAGGGAATATGATAGACCCAAGATAAGCTGTAAACAAAGACTAAAGACCTATTAATGGATGAAAATACATCCCTAATACAAACATAATGTAAAATGAGAGTATCAATATGACAGGACCCATTACATGATGTAATAAAAACACCCAGTGTAAATAAATGAAGCTATATTAGTGAATACAAAGCTTCACACAAGATGTAATATCATTTTATGTACAAACTAAGGACAAAAGAAGTGTATTAGAATACAATATATGTTAGAATTGATAAGAATCAATGCATGGACATTTAGGGCATACTCGCCTGAAAATGCATTATGAAATATTGTAAATATTTAGTATTTAAGGAATAGTTGATAAGATATAATGACTCTAACTACCAACAGTGAATGATATAGTGGAAAAAACTGATATTTAATTAAGAACCACAAATAGTGCATCGACGGAAAGGTAAATAGTTTAATCATGGACGGAATTAGTGATTGAGTGGACTCAAAATAAAGAGCAGAGCATCCGCAATAAAGTGATACCCTTAGTTTCTAAATCCGAGTTGTATTAAAAAAGTTATAAACGATTATAATTTTTCCATCAAATCTAAAAGATTTGATAACGTCATTTCTGTAATCTCGAACCCGAAGTCAGATGCTTAGAAATAAAATTTCTTCAATTATTAAGGCATATGGGTACGAGATTAACCGATTTCCAACCAATAAGAAGCGCTGATTTCGACAGAAGCCGAGCGAGACAGCGAAGGAAAGCATCATTAAGTAACTGATCATCAACGCAGACAGAACGAGTCTCCGACGAGAGTATATTTTAAAATGTGCGCGTTCCCTAGTTGGTAAACAATTACATATAACCTAACTTTTGTATAAATAACCCCAATCGAGTGAAGTGCTATCAGTGATGTGAAAAGTGAACAAGCCATTGCCAGTGTATAATATCGGCAATGATGAGTGAAATAATAAGGGAGTATTTAGATTTAGCGACATTTTATTGAATTTTAAATGTTTATCAAATAAGAAATTTTTGTGTTGATACCACGTTAGTCAAGTACACTTATGCATGACTAAACTAAATAATGATTATTAATTAACAGGTTATTGAACTAAAGCTCTCAATTTTATTTATTCATTCTATATGAAATATTATTTAATTTTTAAAAGGAATTGCAAATTGAATTTACTACTTAACCAATACTGGTGTGAGCAAACATAGATGCTAATTTGACTATAATCAAAACGAAAGACAATTCATTTATACACAATAATTGAGAACCGTCAATATGGTTAATGAATAATAACACAATCATTAACAAATATTATGTGTAATTATAAGATTTAAAGGAAATCAATTTAAATATTTTTAATCATTAACTTAGAGGAATTGACACTCTAACCTACCTGTTACGAAAGGTACACAGACAATGCAGTGCTGTGTTCTCACATTAAGAAAGTATAAATATACTTAACTTGCACTGAGATTATAAATTAATCTTTATATTTTGTTCATTTTACAACCATTAAAGGAATATTATTTCGATACTCAACAATTTTAATCGTATCGTACATACTATAACATAACCTGCGGAGTTCATAGCAGGCGTGCCTGATAGGATAGTTTCCAATATTATAATTAAAAAACTTTTTCTATTTTGTAATCACTCTCCATAATACGTTATTGTCGTATTTAAGCATTTTTGTAGCCAGTATCTTGTATACTAAAAGAATTCACGATTTTGGTAATTATAAATAAAAATCTAACCAAACCAGGTTAGCACAGTACAATATAAATAATCAGTGTTACCAGCCCTGAGCTTTAAGAATCTCTGTAATAAGTCAAATTGTTTTCTGATGTTTTAAAAAATATTTTAAAGGGTTTTGAATAAAATTTCATTATTGTTAATAAACTATCATTTTAATTATAACCGTGTCAGTCTGTCATTTCAAGGTAGATTAAACTAATAACAATAACAGAGCATTTATTTTATAAAGTGGCAGTACGGCGAACCAGCGGCCGAGATTTGAATAACTTCAAAACAGTATCACAAATACAAAACAATTTTCTTTACTTTATATCCAAATGTACACTAATGATAACTGTTGTATGAACTGTGTTATGTTATTTTAGTGCATTACAGGATCTACTTTGGAAGGTTGACACCAATAAATAAGTGGTAAGTGACAGGTAAATTCACCAGTGTTCGAGAAGAGAATTTAAACATTGTTTTCAGCTTTCTAAACCCCTTTGAGCTATTGATATTAATAGTTAAACATCTATACACATCTAATTACAACGTGTGGCAAGATTAACACACCGATCAATACGTTGTATTACAATATTTACGATACAAGTGGGATAACAGCATTATTAATATACGCGTGTGAAAGTTTGGACGGTGAGTGCGTAGCATGAGTCGTCTAATCACACAAGTATATTAATAATGCGTTATCACTCGTGGGTCGTACAATATTTTATCTACACCCGGTGAAAAATAAAAAAATGTGAGAATCAGAAAATTTAAGCTATCTACGTAGCAGTTGAAATAATGTATTGTGACGTATATGTTCCCATAGCAACCACGTTGTTATGATTAAAAATAGTTTGCTTTTGCAGCAAATTAGTAATTTGTAACTTGTTTTAAAATAAGTGAATCTGAAAGTTTGCCTTCAGATATTGAAGAAGGAGCTTTAAAAATCATATCCAACTTAATAACAGAGAAGTCGAGATCAAAATATGAAATTGCATATGGAAGATATGAAAAATGGTGCACATAGAAGAAGATTATAAACAATGCAAATAAAAAGGTAATTCTAACATATTTCAGTAAGTTATCTAAAGTTTGTAAACCTTCATCTTTATGAGTTTATTATACCATGATACGTACTATGCTTTCAATTAAGAAGAGTGTGGACATCAGTAAGTACACGAATTTGATTGCGTTTATGAAACGTAACTCTGAAGGTTATAAAGCAAAAAAGTCAACAATATTGAAGAAAAGTGATGTTGCAAATTTTTTGAATAAAGTTGCAGATAAACAGTTCCTTTTTATGAAAGTTGCTTTAATGGTGGGACTAGCTGGCGCGTGTAGAAGAGAGGAACTTATATATTTACTTCTGAGCAGTGTAAAGGATGAAGGAGATTGTTTTCGCTTTATGCTGTCACACACTAAAACTAAAATAGGTAGAGAATTTTACGTGACAGTGGGAAACATTGATGGAATTGATATGGTAAAACTGGTTTGAGATTATATTACGCTTCGTCCGAGTGGTGTTGGTCATGACCGATATTTCCTCCAGTACAGACAGGGCAAATGTAATAGACAGCCTGTGGGAATCAATACTTTTGGATACTTGCCAAAACAAATCGCTTTATTTTTGAAGCTGGGTCATCATAAGGAATATACAGGACATTGTTTTTCTAAAACCCTTCTAGGTCATCTTCGTCACTGTTGGCTGACTCGGGAGCAGATCTCTTAACTGTAAAACGCCATGGTGGCTGGCGTTCTAATACTGTTGCCGAAGGATATATTGAAACTTCTGTCGAAAATAAGAAGAAAATAGCTTCACATATTTTAGGCATTGCTGATATCGACAATAAGGGCAAGGAACTTGCAACTACTTCTGACGATCAAACATTTCACTTGGTGACGAAAAAGTTCCAATCTTCTTCTACAGCAGGAATTTACTTAAATAACTCTAAAGACTGTGTTATTAGTATCTACAATAAGTAGATAACATGTTTAGATTGCAATATTATGTTGTATTTTGTGTTATGTTTTAATAAATTTTAAAATATAAACGAGTGGGATAACAAAACCAATGCGATAATGAACTTGTTATTATCCCACTCAAAATGAGTGGGATAACACGCTATTACGTTACGGGTGTAGATAAAATCTATTACGCTAAGTCAATATTGATTTACAGTGTTAATTAAGTTAAATTAATTGTATTCCTAACACAAACATTAACATTATACAAAGGACACAGTTGTAGAAGTTGATATTATGTAATAAATTTCATGCATGAGGAAATTTTCCTCACGCTCGCGCATATTCGGTCCTTTCTACTAAATTTCAAACCTCTCAAAGTTTATTAAAGTAATAAAATTAATTGTTTCTTGCACAATGCTTTTATTATTGTGCTCGTACAGTGACAGTGGTGTGACAAGATTACAAATGAAGGGGTGCTGAACAGAATAGACAATGCGAGGTGTTTTTTAAAAAGGATAATTAGAAGACGGGTAGTATTTATTAGATATACACTGCCGCATAAAGGCTGCAGTATAGGCCTATAAAGCAAATTATGGATTATGTAAATTGTAAAACGTATGAGGAAATAAAGAGGAAAGCACAAGATCGATCACAATGGAAGACTGGTGCAAACCAATCTTAGGACTGAACACGTAAGAATAAGAGTAATAGAGTAAATTTAAACCATTCATCCTTCCGCTAGTCTCTTCTCCCGTGTGCTTAAAATATCCCGTTTCTGCAATCTCCTGGAGACACTCTTTTCCTTCTTCAATGTGTCCATGCGTTATACGTGTCCGTGTCATATGAGGCTTGACGTGTCCACATCTCCTGACGCTACATGTCACAACTCAGTTGCGTTTGTATATTCTACGATACCTTTTCCAGAACGCCATCTCTTCTCTTTTAAACCTTGATTTACCTTCCAGAACCATAAGTAACTATTTTTTCTAAGATTGAAGAAGAAATCGTCTTCTTGGTTTTGTGGGTTCTTTTCACATTGTCAAGCAGAGTATTTAGCCGCTGTATTATTATTGTATTCCTTTGTTTTATATTGTTGTTGATATTGTCTTCGTATCTGCCATCTTTTGCTAATATCAAGCTAAGATACAAAACAAACCAAAACTCTTTTAATATTGCGATGTCGGTTCATTAAATGGTATTGCATGGTATGGTTTCCGATCCGCTATTTGATATATCGGATCGGAACTTTTGTCGAGACCCTAAGGGTTTGTAGTATTCATACTGTTACGCCGTTACAGTGCGTTCTGCCTGTTCTCGGCTATTCCAGAGGAGTCCGGCTGTAATGTGTGTGCGTGTGCGTGTGCGTACATATTGCTGCTACTTTGAGAAAAAGGACAATTACCTGCCACTTGTCACGCGTCCGCAGCCGAGACTTTTCCAGACTTCACCGGTCCGGGCGCACTGTGTTCAAGGCCGCAAGTAATTACACTCTAGTGTTTTCTACTAGCGTTGACGCATAGTATGGATTATTCTGGAATCTCAGCGGAGTATAAATATAAGTATTTAGCGACGATTAGTTCAGTTTAGTGGCGATTTATTCCAGTGCGGTTCGAAGTATTGTGGCGAAGCGTTATGTGTTTTATAATTGTGCGACACTCTATGAATTGACATTATTATTGCATGTGAACAACGTTTATGTGATTTGTTGTAAGAGACTATCTTGTTGATTACAAACTGCTTAATTGTGATAATTAAAGCTGGTGATTAGTGACTTTATTGGTGTCTTGTATTTTGTTTCCACTGTACTATATGACGATCAACGAGGCCGTCGTCACAATACTATCTCTGGACGATTAATTGAACTCCTGTTTACCTAGATCCACAATTACCTGACCATCAGAAAATGGAAGAATGTATAGGTAGCCGCCACTTCAAATACCCATTTCTAGGCATTGACTTTTCCTTCACCCTAAGGCTGCTTTAATATATATTTTGAACAATTGTGGAATTTTCTTGCCATAAATCGTTGTTAGTGCAATAACTTGGCCACTTTTTTTTGCAAAAGTAACAGTACTGAGGCTTCTCTCGTAGACGTTCCATACTCCTGTAATATAGGCTACACTTACAGCAGCTTGTCACTGGAAAGCCGTCGTACGCTTTACGTTAAACAATTAATTGTAGGCAACAATTCCACGGCTGACAGCCTTATCACAAAATTGCTTCAAACAAAACACATTCCTGCATGGAATCCATTTTTAATTTATTTTTTCATGTAACATAGCTCCTACAGATAATTCTACATGACTTTTCAGTAGCCTACCAAACATTTTTGAAGATTCCTCCGTATAATCGTCCAATAGAAATCGTCTCACCCAGTGAAGAAAATCTGAAAGCTACAAGACAGAAAGAAGGTAGACACTATACGTACAAGAGTATAAGTATATATACTGTATAGACGAATTTGAATTTCACGGATTGCAACACCATAGATCAACAGATGAAATAAGTGAACACATTGAATAAATAGGGTAAAAGAGGAGTGAAAAGGGTAGAAAAGACGTGGACAGGTAACTTAGCAGAAGTTGCTGATTTTGGTAAACAACGTTTAACCGATGGAGAGTAATGAGAATGTCAAGGGACTGTATGGCCTTAAATTGTAGTATCTCGTTATTGGCAGTCTGTATGGATCCCTTGCATCGCAGTCACTGTAGCCATCACACAGTGATTCGCACATTAGTCTTTCTGTTTACACTAATTCACTGTCGCGTATAAAAACATGAAAGTGCCCGACTGTACCTCTAGTAAACAATCGGTGAATTGTTAAGAAAGACAATCATAAGAAAGGGAGAGAGAAATAAAACGTGAGTCACGGAATGAGAGAGTTATAGGAAGATAACCTCCACACCATAACAAGCGCGGTCATGAAAAGTTACAAAAACCTAAACTAGGCAGAACTATATCTGAATACACAAAAACGTATTTTATTACCTGTTTATAAAATAAATCACAAACAAGAAAAATAAAAAACCAACAGCATTAATGTACTGATAATGATGGTCGACGTAATGTGGCTGGCATAGAGAATTTTCAAGTTGCAAATAGACTTCTGCAATTTGATAAATGTCAGTTCACACAGCATAGCACTGTTCTAAGTCAGTTCCAATGTTAGCACTCTACATGACAAACTGATATTCAATTTTGAGAGTAGGAATTTTTGTGAAAATCAAAGCTATAACTTACATTATTATTTCACGTAATCTAAATTATCATTTTACACAATTTGTAGTTAAACAATTTGTGGTAAAATAATGTGTTTTATAATATAATGTTCTAGTAATGTGTGTTATATAGTATTAGTAATACTTTAACAAACAAAAAACGATAATGATATATGTGTGTGTGTGCTCGCGCGTGCAATCGCTCTCTCTCTCTCTTTCTCTCTCTCTCTCTCTCTCATACATTGATTATTCCAGACTTAACAACATAACCGGCCTATGTATTCCTTTCAGAATATCGGCTTGTCCATTCAAATCACAGTTCACATAATGAAATTTTCTTTTAGCGGAAAACGCTGTAATGCTTGCACTCTTGCATAAGGGTTTAAACTGTTTACTGGCTTTGAGGAAACAAACATAATAATAACCTTTGATGTAGAAACAATAAACATTTTTAAGGGGATCCCCGTAAAAGGTAAACAATACAATCTGTACGAACAAAGCTATGAATAGTGTTTGAGCTCAATGCTTTCTGGTACAGTTTTAGTTTTTGTTTGTTACAAGGAGTCTTTGTGCGCTTATAATATGTTACGATAGGCTATTCAGATAAGTACATCAAATTACTTTGCATTGCATAGACCGAAGTAAGCTTAAATCCTTTGTGAACATGACAAATAAAAAGCCCATATTAGCAAAGCTTTTAAGAGATTTTAGTCATTTACGATTACATCAATCCGCTTATACCGGCATGGGCAACTCTTGAATGAACAAATAGATACAAAAACCTATTCCACCCATCAGATTCAACAAATAACTTTGAATGCAGAAGAATATCTAATAGAAAGTTGTACAAATAGTATTCTTCAAGTTAAAGAAAATATTAAAGAGAATATATATGTAAGTTTTTCAGACTCATCTGTACACTTGTTTGTAATCACAGACAACCACACACAAAGAAAGCATTTATCTACTGCAAAGCAAATTAGAAGGAACACTATTTTCTGTCAGTCTCGTGTACGTTGTCATTTTTATTGTCAGTCAGCATAGTCGTTACACGATTCCAGTATAACTAATTCTTAAGAGGCAGACGTAAATGAACGTGCACCTTTAAGAGTCACACATCCATTGCAAAAGTTCTCATGCCCTATTACATCTTACTGATTTGTTACTAGTATGTGCATTCCATTTGTCGTGCCCGAGCACACTTCATTATTGTTGATGTTGACTATTGTTTCTATTTATTTTTGATATTTACTTACTCATTTTGATTACGCAATCCTCCGATGTAGCATAAGAATAAAACTTGCAGCCTTCCACGCATTATTATTTGAAAAATTGTCTTCTTTCATTTTTAAACAAACTAGTGCAATTTTACATTTAGAAGTAAGTTCTGTGATCTCATATCAACGTCTACTAACAACAAGCAGATGTCTGTGGCGGAGATGTCGTTTAATTGTTATATTAAATTACACATTGGGAATAATGTTAAAGTTGTGTTAATAACAGCCCTATCAGAAAAAAGGCTTCTATTCATTAGCATAACAGACTCTCTATCATCTACATTCCTAAAATAGAAGATTTATTAGATTATTTTCTTTGACCGCTTTCAGTGTCTCGTCTAATGTTGTAAAGGAGATTCTTTGTTTTCTTCATGCCCCTGTCAATTTTCTTCTTACCTTATTTTCCTTTAGTTTTTTATTATAATCTGGGGACTGAGAAGCAAACGTGACCCCGAGACATGGTAAAATCGCCGATTAACAAGCCAAAGCTTAAATTGGATTACCGTGTTAGAAGTTCAGAGGTTGTGATAAATCGAATTTATTGCTTTGAGTCAGAACCCTTCTATTCCTTATCCTGTCCCCTTCTTCTAAGACAAGGTGTTCTTGTTTCAATGTATACCACATCTCACAAAGATCATACTACAGGACTCATTCTTGATGTTATGTTATTTTTTCTGTTGTATCAGTTCTTTCACGTATAAAAGCGCTGTAACACTCAAGCGCTAAAAGTCTTAACATTCAACTCATTAATTACTAATAAATTTATCTCGTGGCTAATTAAAACACATGTAAATAATATAGCAGTTCTCCAAGTGAGTGAGTGCTATTTGAAAGTTCTCTTCAAACGTTTTGTGGGTCTAACAGCCATCTGAGTGAATTTTGTAGAACTATATGACATCTTCTCATATTTACAATTACTTCAATTTTCTTCTTTTTTTACCAGTAATTCAGAATTTAGTCCTCTCCTTTGAAAATAATAGTAATAATAAGCTTAAAAATTAACAAATAGTAATTTTACGGTAGGAATTGTTTTTGCATCTGGATGCCTTGCAGGAAGAAACATTTGTTAAAATATGAATAGGACTTCTGTAATCTAATTTTCAAATTAAAAAAAAAAACAAATTTTCAAATTGCTAGAGCGCAGCTTTGTGCGTAGATGTACAGAAAAGAGTGTACAGAAAATAAAATCACATTTCAGAAAACAGGTGTATAGAAAAACACTTGTTCATAATGTAGAAATATATACCACACTGACAGCTTCCTTGCAAGTAAAAGAATTAAATTCTTATATTTGTTTGCTGCATGAATGCGAAGCTTCGACACTAAAAGAAATATAACTCTGAGGTGTCGATGCCTAAAATGTCTAAAACAATAACGTTAGCAAAGTAACAACCGATGCAGACTTACAAATACTTAACACACACACACACACACACACACACACACACACACACACACACACACACACACATTTTTGTCATCATACAACGTAGAAATGACTTTCGTGGAGCCACTTAGTAAGGCACGAAGATTATTACATACAACGGGACGACCAGCACTGCAAGATGCATCGCAGTTTACCAGATCCAGTGTACCAAATCTTGTGTTTGGTTTTCAATACGGACACTTGACAGTTCTGGATGGAGTTTTCTTACAGTCTTACAGCTCATAAAGGTAGGCCTATAGGTAAGTAAAATGGAATGAATACATGCGAATATAGTAGACAATTTATCTACAAGATGATTTTTTATAAACGTTTTAACATTTAACTTTTTGAACACATTTTACACAGTTTAAGAAATAAAGATTTCAGTTTTAACAGATCAAGAAAATAAGTATTGAATAAAAGTGATTGACGTAAAAATATTTTTAAATGTTTTTAAATATTTAATAAATACATACAAAATAATCAATTTTTCCGTCAAAATTATTTTACCTTAGTGCACGATGACAAAAGTTGTTATAGATAAACTCAGTATTTTGAAAAGAATACAATGTACACAGGAGTAAAAAAAACAGCTGAGATTACAGATGATAATATGGGAAAGTTGTGGTTTCAGAAGAGTCTATGTGGCAGTGCGATGGTATTTGGCTTGATAATGCATACTTATTGATATGTTTGTCATCAGTTACCGTCAGCGTTAATATCACGGGACAATTGTTAGCCTGACAATTTTAGGTGTAAAGAATGTTAATTTTTAAATACAACCAGTAACCGCTGTACAAGCTTGCAAAACTAGGTACAGCTAACTATCTGGCCAGAAGATAGTATAGTGTGACTTAAAGGATCTGTATTTGTGGTCAATATAAGAGTGACTTTAGTAATGTTAGTTTTTGAGCAAACATTACTGTGCTTATTACAAAGGCTAAATGTATACTTTCTTTCAGACACCTACACAGGAAAAGAAGTACAAAGAGTTTGTGACATGTAGCGTTATATAATTGTGTGCGCCCGAGCGTCAGTGTTTTGCGGCGCGCCGCAAACACACCAGTATACAGAATTCCGTACGACGCATTAAAAAAAAATCATTTATTGGCAACGTTTAGTGATGGAAGATTTTGTGGGCGTCGGTCATCGGCTAACCAAAATTTTGAGTTTTGTCTCAAAGTGTGGACAATATTTATCGTTAAAAAATAAGCTGAATACGAAAAAAGTTAGTATACATTTATAATGTATGTATGTATGTATTATTATTATTATTATTATTATTATTATTATTATTTTATTATTATTATTATTATTATTATTATTATGGAAAGTTATAATTGTATTTTTTTACATAAGAATATTAACATATGCGTAATAGTTGGCATTATTATTTATGAACCGAGTTTATACACATTCACAAAAAACCATTCATTATACATTGGGCCTATTATTTAAAGGTTTGTGATGTATAAATAGATCTTGATGACGACATTAACTTTGGTCAAACGTCGACACAAATATTTTCAAGTTATAAAAAGTTAATTATTACACTAATTATCATTTATTACTAAAGTTAGGATAACTTTGAGTGTCCCACTAAAAAACATAAAGGCAAACATTTTTTGCTACAGTCTGTTTCTTGATGTATATAATATATTTAATATGTATAATGAATTTGCCTCAAGATATTTTCTCCTTATTTGGAACATGTTTCGGGAATGATTGTGTTTCCATCTTCAGCCTTCCTGATTTTGAGTCTAGTGAAGTACTTGTGTGTTTTTTGTTGTTATTGTGGTTTCCTGTTGGCTTCTGGTACTTTAAATTGGTATTATTGTGTGTGATTGAGATGTATGTGTTAGTATTTTGTGTATTTTCGATGTTGAGTGCTTTGAAAATTGTATCATGTTTTGTATTGATTTGTATTTGTTCAGGTATTAGTTTGTTTAGTGTTTTATTTTGTGTTTACAAATATACATTAAGTATAGTGGTACAGATACTGTGTTTATATTAAGGGAGACAGCGACGGGGGGGGGGAGTTTAAGGTATTGAAACATCTGAGCGTACAGTTATTTTTGTGTATCGTTCCTGGCATTAGAAGTTGTGTACACCTTAATAAACGTCAGGTGCTCTACTACACGCCATTTAAAATCTGCTTAATCAGCTTTAACGCCTGCTTCAAATCTGAATAAATGTCAACTTATACACTACACAAAGAAAACTTAGATAATAATTTACCAATAGCATTAAGTAGCAGATTTGTACAACAGGGACAAGACCGCCTGCACACAAGCCGTTGTATTTCGTTTTGTTACAAATTCAATGGACAATTGAAAATACGTTCTTCACTATTCAGTCCTCATTTTATCTGGTTTATATTCATAATTAAACTCCCTTGAGGCTCAGCCCGTCGTTCAGTCAACTGAATTAAGGTTGCCTTCAGTGACTGCTAAATTAAATTTACATTTGGAAATAGAGAGAATGCGCACATCCTGATAGAGCTTTTGTTACCAACGTCAAATTAACGTGCATCCTAACAAGTGGTACATCCTTTTAGAAGTCCAAATAGTGTATTTCTTATTTCTGCATAAAACATTTATTACTGCACACAAAAAACTGAAAGATATTTGATTGCAGTACATTAGTAACATTAATGATTAACAATCAGCTTTCCAACCAAAAATTAATAATGTGACATTTACAAACATGAGAAATATTATGAAGGTAAAACTAACGAACAAGGAATCGTTACGAATATATTAATCAACAGGTAAAACTATTTTCGTTAAATGTTTCTTGTAGAACATAGCCATGTGTTTCGTTACTAACTATCATGCTAGTTAACATAGTGAACATGCTATTGACATTACACAACTATTAACTATCATCCCCAACACAACATGTTTCACACCACGGTGATCAGAATAAAGTCGCATCTGTTATAAAGATGCACACCTATGAACAGACGATCGACATAATTGGCTATGTATTTATATTATTCCGTTGTTTCTGTACCTCTTCACATCACACCGATTTAGGTATAAATTATTCTTGTTACATAATTAACGAATACTTACATAAATGAGTATAAAATTCTCAGTTGATATTTTATGTATACCAGGGAACATAGTTGAAATAAAAAGAAACCTTTATAAGGTTATTAAAGGACTTTGCGAAAAAACCGTTTAAATTACAACAAGACAAAGAGACGTTTCCTAAAAATTTGTTATCTGAGTTATGAATTTGCGAGAACTTTAAATGGTGTTAAAATGATGCAATATACATCATCGGTATTTTTACGTGGGCGCTATCTCCTTTTCCTACAAAACAAAGTAGAAACTAACATTTATTATTAAAATCTAAAGCCGATCGCAGTCACAAAGTTTATAGCTTCAAATTGTTTAGTGAAAATCGTGGTACAGTGGCATCGTTTCTCTTAGCTTATCGTCAAGTAGCAGACTGTGGCGGCTGCTGCAGGTTGACATCACAAAATTGATCGTAGTTGAGCGACGAGTTGTGGCACCAATGAAAATGACAAGAATGCGTCTCGTCTCACACTAGACACGACGTTATAGACGTAAAGCAATTTTTTAAGGGCAACACAACAAATACGGTATTTGCTCGATTTTTACTTATTAATATTAGACAGAATGTACGCGAAGTGTTTGTATTGCCTAATACAACAATAATTCCGTGTGGTGAGTTTGCTTACTCTATGTTTCACATGTTTTGAGATGTATGTCATCATCACAAACCACTCGTTTACATCGGAGGTCATTAAAACATTTAGACAATTATCGAGTAAACGGTATGAACAAACACAACATATATTACAATATTTTTTTAGTTACCTTGCATAATCTTTCTGCGCAACATTGCAATTGCGCAACAGCTTTTACTGGCGTACTTATACAGCTTATCTCGTGTATTCACGTATATTTGTCAACCAATGTACTTTATAACATTTGATCACACACTTATCTATTACCTACCAGATACATACACACATATTATTTATTAAATAATATTAATAATGTTAATAATAATATATTAATAATATTACTATTAAATATTAAATTAAACAAACATTACACATACTTATTAAATACCAGCTGTAATAAATGATAACAACATGCAAAATAAAAATACAAGTAACGAAAACGTACAAAACAACAATATATATTATTTACTATATTTAGGTTATAATAGATATTTCGTAGACCGAATGTTACTTATTAAAAACAAATCGTTTACAAATTTAATGTATCGAGAAGCGTATCGAACCGCGGTGAACAGCCGAGAACTTCCTTCCACTCGTACCGCCTGCTAGTGTACAGCGTTTAAATATGTTCCAGATTCTTGAAATACACATTAGCGTCAGCAATAAAGTAAGGAGGAAAGAGTCTAGACCACGTGCGCTACGTATATAATGCCATAGCAGTCGCCGCAGTTGCGTTGAGCGATTTCCCTTAGCCCGGATCGAGTGGTGATTTACACAAGTGCGGCAAAGTGTTGTTCTGTTATAATTAGTGAAGAATTCTTTATAACTGACATTATTATTCCGTGTGGACAAATTTTACTTGAATTGTTGTTCTTACAACAATTTTGTTGATTACAAATTACTAACTGTGATAAGTAAAGCTGGATATTAGTTACTGCATTGGTGTCCTGTATTACGTTTTCCACAGTACCATACGTCGATCAGCGAGACCGTCGTTACATATACTCGTCACATACGAATTATATTAACAAACATTTTTAGATAATATAACTGAGAAAATATACGTAATGTAGCACACATACCAATAAAAAGATTGTCTAAATAAACTGAAAATATTAAAGTTAGCAAATAAGCTTGAAACAAAACATCTATTAATAAACGCTTAAAATTCACGTAAGTCGAATACACGACCATCTTTTTCAAACATCGTCTACGATTCACGTCTAACACGAAAACAGTATTTCAAACCCGCCTTACAATACAACGTATCGTATGTACTTTTGTGTTTGGCAACTTTTAACTTTCAATATAAGATTTTCATAATACCATCATCATCATCATCTAAAGTCATGCCTCGTCGAGTTAGCCACGTCTCTCTCTCCATCATTGTCCTCTTCAAATCGCAGTACGAATGAAAGTTTGTCTCCTTTCCCATTTCTTTGAAGAACGCTGCTCTTGGTCGTCCTCTTTTTTCCCCCATCAACTTTCCTTCAGTTTTATGATTCAGCAAAATTATAATTATTTATATAACTTACAGATTTGTATGTATATTATACGAAGACAACTAACAACTCCAAAAATGTAAACAGATCATGTCGCGAAGTGTCGTCCTAATGAAATTAATAGTAAGTTTTGTGATTTTAGTGTAATTTATTATTATTACATACATATTTGTTCAATTATTCTTTTATAGTTTTTATTCTATATACATTTTTATATCTTTATTAATAATAATAAAACTTTTCGTACTAGAATATATTTTTTATAATTTTTTTAATATTACGCTGTTTCAATAGTATTACCTATCATAACCAGATATATTTGTATTATTATTATTTTTTTTCGTGGGAGCAAAATGTCACTGTGTCTGCGACGCCATTAATGGGTCTGACAGGTTCTCTTGCTTATCGCCCACACTTACGCCTATGTTAGAAACATTATAAACAGATAAACAATGCAGTTGTGATGCTATTTAAGGCCTACTTGGACGTCCTGGAGCGGCATATATCATCTAGCGTGTTTACACGTCAAGCCAATGAACCAGTGTTTTCTTTGTGTCAACACGCACATTAGGCTATACACCATCTGATACCCATTTACGCATGACGTTATATTTCACCATTCCTATCAGATTCAGCCTGATACGTGCGTTCGCTCCATATACAGTAACTGTAAGTTACCACAGATAAATTATAAATAGACATAAAATATCGTTAAACCTGTATTTCTTCTACTGTGTCTCAGGTGGTTAGGTAAAAAAATTGTATATAAGTCATCATACTTTTACTACGGCAGAGAGAGTGTATTAAATATGCTTGCGTCTGAAGATGAAAGGATATTAATATCGCAAAGTCTCTAAAACTTTGTGAGTGAAACAAGTTAATGGAAACACATGTTCAAAGTACACATGGCCGCGTACAAGAAACAAAGTTTCTATTATTACGTGTCTCTTGTGACCCTTGCTAATCTTTAACTGAAGTAATTTTACCCACGGCACAAGCGCTAGGCTTCAATAGTAACTTTCGTTCTCCTAATTTCGATATCTCATAGTGCCTTAGAGACTTTGCGATGAATTCTGCGTTTCACTATTCTTAGAATTTAACTATAGTCCAAAGCTAGGTGTTTCTCTATTATAGAGCTTACAGCTTCTATGTATTTAAGGCGGCTCTAATAAAAAGCCGCTTACAGAGTTTTGTATTAATAGAAACGTAAATAGGCTACATTACAATCTCATTTGTACGCGTCTACACGTGTTTGCGCCGATTCATTGCTAACCAATGTGACGTTCCTTGCTTTACTGTTTAACATTACGAGACTAATAACAATTTTATGATTTCTGTTTCCCATAGCCTTAGATCTCATTATAAATTAATTTCTTAATTAGAGTAAGAACAAATATGGTAGATGTTTAAACAAACAGTTTTAAATTTTAAATTACGTACATACATTGAAAATTGGCACAAGGAAAGAAAAACCTTTAATGTGCACATATATGCATATTAAATATTTAGACAATTAAATAGAAAATTAACTTTGAAATTTAAGGAGTGATACAGTTGAAATGTTAGATGCGCATATAGATAACTGTAACATAACTATCTCGGTAGCTGCGCCTTTTTCCCCCAAACTCCGCGTACACTTAAACTTGTCTAAATACCCCACTCCTAATCTTTCGTGATACCATTATCTCACGTGTTTCCACTCAGCAGCCATGTTTCAGACCCGTACAGAAGCACCGGTGCTACAATTGATTTGTAAATTTTTATCATTTTACTCTTGAATTCTTCGGTCTAGCTTATCACTCCAAATGTACAACCTCATTGACCGAATTTATTTTACCCTTATAAAGACTGTAGAAAATATTACTTCTAAGATGCTTTATACCATCGATTGGTGTTTGCCATCATCTTTATACTTACTGGACCTTTTCCTAAAAATAGCGTAAGATTTTTTTATTTATGTACATCTACAGCTGGTCTTCTTCCAATAGGCCTACTTCGTGAAACCGAAGTTTCCATGTCAGAGTGCCTTTACTTATGACAAAATGAGCTATATCGCCTGCACGCAAGACAGTGTCCAGAATTGTTTTCATATCCTTTTGTGTCCCAGATAAAATATTTCCTAATAAATGAATTTAATTACGTTTAGGAATTTATTTTTTTAGCAATACAGTTTTGTAATATTGCTTTTATGAATGTAGTCGGAGCTTCCGTTTAAAATAAGTTGACAGGAAGTTGTTGTCTCGTGTAATTCTTCCTACTGCATAGTAATAGTAACAATATGTTTTCAAAGTATATGCGTCTGTGTGTTTGTGTAAAGTATTAGAACTTATTGTCAAAACATGAAACAAACGTCTCAACATTTGAAGTTATCAGTGCTTTAACCAGTCATTGATTATTGAAACAGAAAGAGCAGAGATGGATTAGCTTATATTCTCATTTCCTTTGAATGTTGTCCTTCTACCACAATTGACACTACGTATAGAATTAATGAGGAGATACAAATCCAGTTTCATTCCGTAGCATGGTCTACAGGATCTAAATGTCTTTTCATATACATCTTTCACTTTGTCTGTCATAAAAATGTCTGTGAAAAATCAAAGTATCTTTTCTATATCATACAATAATGAAAAAAAAATATATAGTTTTTTGTATATAGACTATGTATAAATATATAAAACACAGCACACCTCTGTATAAAACACTTGTTTTGATGTATTTCCAAAGGTTTTTCTTTGTAAAACTGAAGTCACTACACGAGCTAAATTCATTCGAAGACGTTTTCATTTTTCAGCCGCTGTGAGTTGACAATGTTTATTATGACAGACCAACATATTTTTTCAACTTGTGTAAATTTGGTAAGAACAAATTTACTTTTATTGACATTAAAAGAAATTAAACCTACACTACGTACACATTTTGTCCGCTTTAAATACTAAGCAGTACGCCTTATATAACAAATAATTTAAATTTTTATAGTCGATTACGGTTACTACAGTGATTAGCGTAGAACAACTTCGAAATTCTACTCTGCCTCTAGATATAAATATTTTATTAGATTTCTTCATTGTGTCTATATATTTGTCTCCCTCCACCCATCTGTCTGTGTTTCTCCCCATACTCTCTCTTACTCCCTCACACTTCGCGCATACCAGTATATACTAGTACTATGTTAGAAGGTCAGATACTTTCAAAAGGTACTGTGCTACTGTGCGTTTAACGCTCTTCGTATAGATCTGTCAGAGTAATCACCACTTCCAATTCACCGCGATAACACGACGTGAAGTTAGCAACTTTCTTTTGTTAAATAACTTTAAATACATACTTTAAATTTAACTAACGCATTTAGCTAACCTATACGATAAATTTCAGAATTTAAGTAGGATATTTTTAGTTAGTTTTGAATAAAGTTATTATTGCGACTGTATTGTTACCTTAAGGTTGTAAAGGCTAGATACACGCCATATACAAATGACGGGGGAAAAAAGAGTGGGGAACCATGCGGAAATTGCAAATATTGTCAGAGACAGATGACGTTGTTTTTAACAAACAAGAAGAGCACACACTTCATTCATTTATGTATTAGACTGAGATGTTGCTCTTAATTCATTTATGCATGTTGGTCATAATTCGTAAATAATTCAGTAAAGTTTTAAAGCAAGATAATAAGTTTTTCTGGTCTTCTCTGAGGTATTGTTGATGTAATCGCGATGCCGCGTCAGTTAAATAACTGATCAAATGATCTACAAACTGATCAAATGATTTAGATCAAACTTTAAATAAGATCTAAACATTAAACTTTAAATTTAGGTCAAATGATCTACAAACAGCATAGATCTTTCTCAAACGTCCTTCATGTTTGACAAAAATTGTACATAATGTTTCTCCTTTTGTAGGACAATGATAATGTATGTTCATGTAAACGGACCAATGCTTCGACGTGTATTTTAAATCAACTATTTAAAGTATATATTTAAAGTATTTAGTAGGCTATACTTGAGAAATTATTTGTATTATTATTCATAGTTCTTAATAACGCATAATAAATTTTGGATGAGTATTCAAG
This sequence comes from Magicicada septendecula, assembly GCA_034769895.1. NCBI lineage: Eukaryota > Metazoa > Arthropoda > Insecta > Hemiptera > Cicadidae > Magicicada > Magicicada septendecula. Next base: position 126,649,992 of record CM068368.1, read on the forward strand.
CTTGAGATTAATAAAACTGATGAAACATTACAATGTACATATATAGGCCTATCTTTGACCTCACGATAAGTAAAAGAGTTTAACAGATTCTGCGCAAGACTGCAGCAGGCAATATTAATGTCTACTCATAGTAGATAACAGTATATTAAATTCTATAAATAACCATACACCCGCACGCCCGCGTGAAAACACGTTTTGTATTTTGATGAAAAATTAATTAGTGTAGGCCTATTTGCTACAACATTAAAACTGTAAGACCTAATATAACTGTAAAGTTTTCGTCTTACACAGCTGAAGATGATTATCTCTGACAGACACAGAAAAAAACTGTAAGGTATCTTTATATGATAGAAAATCCGTATGAATCCCATATGATAGAAAGTTCTAATGAAAATCCCATTCAACAGTAGTTCAGACGTAATTATTTTTCTTACGCTCCAGTTGAAACGAGCGCTGTATGCTACTAGGTTTTCTTTTTCTCTGATCAGACCCAGACTTTTCTAAGCCTCCGTCTTAGGTTTTGTACAGTTTCATTTCATTCGTCTTCTATATTATTTGGTTCTTTTTTAAACGTTTGACAAGGGTCGACAGTAGTACAAAACTACTACTCCAAAAACTGAAGCGAGTTTCGACAAATACTAAAAAGTTATCGTTATTTAGATTTTGATACATTTGTAGAATATACGTGTATGTAAGTACACGTGCGCGCCTCCTTTTGTTTGTATACGTATTTCACAAATTTCACTACACATCCATTCACCGTTCTTAAAATAAATAAATATAGGCAGAGCTTATTTAAATATCATTCTTCAATGAACTTATTTTAATTCTACAGAACCAGTTCGAGGGCCAACCGCATCCCTTTCATCAGTACTTCGCGAATCTATGTCATATCTGTTCGTGGCTTTTTTTATTCATCGTTTTTATTCATCGCTTCACACAAGCGTAATTTCTTGTTAGAATTAACATTTATTGTTATCACAGTAACTTGGAAGTGTGTGTGTGTGTGTGCGTGCTTGCCGTCGTTAAATTGTTAATCTAATACTGCTTAAGAAGTCAACAGCGCCACAACGATTTGAATGATGGGAAAAAGACAGAAGACCGAAGTGTTACATTGGTGTCTTGTATTTTGTTTTCCACCGTACGATACGACGATCAAGGATACCGTCGTAAAAATATCCATATTAAATAGTTAGACAATTAAATAGAAATTTGGATTTTAATTTAAGGAGTGATACAGTTGAAACATTAGATGGACACGTAGATAACTATAATCTACATTAACTGTAACTGTTAGTTTAATGTTTAATTATATGGTAAACTTGGGTAAACTCGTGATAAAATATAAAAATACCAATTGTGCCAATCAAAAATTTTAAATTATTTTTTCTTTTTTAAAATGCTTAAACTGTTTTTCTTTGGGAAAACTGTTTTCTACGACTTTATTGCACTAAACCTTTTTCGATAAAAACTACGTATTATATTTATTTTAATTCAATTTCTAAACAAAGTTTTTGCCTGGTAATCTCGTGATATTCCAGGTAATCTCATGACAACATCCCGCTATACTCGTTATACCACGACTTTACCTGGATTGAGGCAATCTCGTGATACGTCAGACATACTCGTGACATCACGATTTTGCCTAATAATGTTAAGTTTGAATTGCTTTCGATATTTTGTTTGTTTGCTTGTTTGTTTGTTTGTTGTTTCTGTTTTAGGATTATAAATTAAATTAATTTTATTATACAAATATAAAATAAAAAACTTTACAAATGTAGGTAATAATAAAAACTAAAAAGTAAAATTAGATTTTACATAAAATTGAAAAGTAACAATGAATAGAAAGTAAAACGATCAATTAATATTACACAGGTTAAGTAAATAATGCAAGAAAATATGTTCAGAGTCAATATTAATGTCACACTGAGAACACATGAATACTATTTGATCGTCTTTCACGTTTTGCACGCACAATGAAACCAAATACGACAAACGTTACATTGTATCCTTGTCGCTCTATTTTTCCATCTCACATCGTCTTCGTATTTACTTCACCACGATGCACATTTTTAAAGAGAATCTGAGTCACGTTTCTTATGATTTTGCTTTAATTATGGAGAACTATTAGATAAACCTCGGGTGTAACGGTGTCGTTTTGGTGAGTAAACCTAAGCTTCAGAACCTGGTTTTGAGGTATTCTTGTCTTTGCGCGACTTTGTTAATATGCAAATACTGTCTAGATTGTTGCCTAATCTCTCCCGTACAAGTTCTTGAGTTTCTTCAAGTGCCCTGTCAGTCACTGCTGCTAGGTCAAGGATCTCTTCTGGGACAGCATCACGGTTAAAATGAAAAATTCCCGTCTTTTTAAAACCATTTATTATATTTGAAGGCACAAATGCTTTAAAATAGGCCGGTGTTAAAGTCCCACCCTGCCTGTGTGAGTCTTCATTAATTTAAGCAGTCCTTCCCTGAATGCTGTCTTAAAAGGCTTATAAACACTAACGTCTAGAAGCTGTAGCAAACGCGTCGTGTGGGATGGAAACGTTATTACATGGATTTCGTTGTCTGCTGCCTTTTCGAAAAGAGCTGGGCTGAGGTGACAAGCGTGCGAATCCATAAATAATAAAACGGGCCGTCCTGCCGGAATGTGGTCTAAAAAGTGCAGAAACTAGTTTTCAAAAATCTTCGTATCGATCCAAGCCTCTTCGATTGGCGGAAGATTGACACTGGAGGCATATTTTCTCGGAGTGCGTCAACATTCTCACGCCCTTGAACGTTATTAACGGCGGCACTGATTGCCCAGATGCACTAACACATCCAAGAAATGTCGTTGTTGTCCCCTTTTCTCCAAATGTTCGTTTATAAACATGTTTCATACCAATACTGTTTACGACTTTTCCCTGTTTCATGAGAAAACATAAAACAGTTTCATCTGTGTTCAAAATCCTTTCAGGTTTCCCAAAAATATTGAGATCACTAAAAATTTAAATACTTGATCATAAAAATCATTCAGCATCATACAGGACTCATGGATGCTCGCTGCATTGATTGGTTTTCAGGCTCACGCAAAGTTAAGTTGTAACGTTTGTTAAAAGCCATTTTTTTTTATTTGTTAAAAGGATGTGATTTGCCAGACGCTTCAGCAAGTAAAAATCCTTGGTGTCCAATTTGGTTTACTGACAATCTAAATCCAAGCTCCTGCATACGTATATATTGTAACTGAACAACTTCAATTTAATTTCAACAGACAAAACAAAAGAAAGACCTCTTTTTAGTTTAGCAACCGTCATAACATTTATTGGCTCATTGTTGCTCCCAGATGAATCTTTAGTTACGTACTCATTTAACGTGCTCCACGGAATGCCAAAAGCTTTACTTCCTTTATAGATTGTGTAGTTTAATAATTTATTTATTAATTTATAGAAGAACTGGCCTATTGTTTTGTTATTCTTTGTATACGAATAGATTTAGCATGATTTCTCTTTATACACAACTTTTGAATTGATTTTTTAAATTGAATATGGCTTATACCAGGATACAGATGATTTCTGTATTGATATTGTTACGACGGTCTACTCGATCGTCGTAGATACAGTGGAAACAAAATAAGTACAAGACACCAATTAAGTCACTAATTACCAGCTTTAATTTCCACAGTTAACAGTTCGTAATTAACAACATAGTCTCTACAACAAATCAAATAAAAAATGTCCACTAAAATTAAACACAATAGAATTACAATTACCGTCCGATTATAAAACACAACACTTAACTAATAACTACTTGAATTTCGCCCGACAATAACTCCCGAACCGCGCTGTCAATATATCGCACTAATACTGAAAACTAAGGCCGCTGCCGCCATGTATTTATACCTGCGCTCACAGACCAGAATGTTCGAAATTGTGTCTCAGCGTCCGGTGAACTACGTAATTAATTTCGGCCTTGACACAGTCCGATCGGCTGGCGCCTTCGAGAAAACTCTCGCGAATGCGTCTACAGTCACGTAGGCCACACACATTAAAGCCAGATTCTTCTGGCACATTCGACAAACACGTAGATTGTTCTGTGATGCCGTAACAATATTGTGTGAAGTTACCTGCCTATTATAAAATTTTAGTTTAAGAAGAGGTTTATTACGTTCAAGGTATTGCTACGCTGAGACAAGATAATAAAAGGCAATTACGTAACCCTCTAGATAATTCTAGATGCCCTTTCCACACGTTTCTCGACTACTCTGCCGCATTAGGTTGGCGCAGTGTGTTAATTTTCAGATTTCTCTGGAACAATGTGGTATACTTCTATGGAACCTCAGCGAAGTGTATATAAGCGACAGCGTCCGGCTTAGCAGTTCAGTTACACCTGGCAACATTACAATTGCGGATAGAAGTGATTGTCGCGGTTCAGTGGAAAGTGATTGTGGTGTTAATTAATGCTAAACTGTAATAAGGTGACGTTTATTGTTGTGTTTTGGACACATATTTAATTTAATAATTGTATAAGAGCACCATAGTTGATTTATAACTGTAGTTTGTTTCTAATTATAATGTGTACGTAGTATCATCATTGGTGTCAGTTATTCTGTTTCCAGTTGTACAACACGACGATCTGTGTGTTCAATATAGGTATATCCGTCGTAACAATATAGATAAATAACTGAAATTGTTGTCTGTGCCACGTACACTTTATTGCATTTAGGAAATTTAATCCGTATATAACAAATTTTTATTTAGGTGATTTATTAAGTGATTTGTGCATTAGGTAAGTTAGAGGACAAATGTTTAGCTGTATGACGATAATGTGCAAATACGGGAACAATAAGTCTTTTCCTTTTCGTATTGTTTGCGTCAGAACGCTTGTTTGTCCGTATACAGAAAACATGAAAGAAATATTTATTTTATATTAAAATGGAGACAGTTTGTGAGGTAACATGATATACTTTGTAAGGTAGGTGTTGCCGTTCGTAACGTGTGACGATATAGAGAACGGTTTCTTGTCGGCTTCCAAGAAAAATCTACAGCGAAGTTTACGTTTTTCGTAGCGGCACATTTGTAATCTACAATATAAACAGTGTAACGTCTCGCGGGTAATCTCTAGGAGTCTTATAGACGTTTCCTAAAAAGGTTTCTTATCGTCTATTTATGCTCTTCGAAAATCTCGCTTTAATGAGAGTCACAGAATTAGTTATAATTTATGTTCAAAGTTTCCAAAAAACGAGTGTGTGTGATTATGCAGATATTTCCCTTAGATTTTATTTGGGTGAATTCAATACTGTTGTTTGACCGTAGTTAGAAGAGAGAGTTCAAAGAGAATTACTGTCTTGGCATACGATGAATTAATTTAAATTTTCTCCGCTCATGAGACCAGCTGATTGTGACATTTACAAACACATTTGAGGTTAAATTAACACCAAATGGTATGTAATATTTTCTGGTTGTCCGTTCTCTTCTCTGTCTCCAGACAATCTGTAATCAACTACCATCTACTGAAAATAATACACATTTTATTCAAATAACAAAGTATTCATTGGATTTATTTAGTAAATTTTTGTTTTATCTTCTCCCAAAACAGAAATGTATAATCGATTCTTACTGACAACACAACATTAGTTCGATCTTATTTTTTAAACATATAATGTATAACAAATATTTTTATTTTTTATTTCAAAAAACAATAAAGAAATAATTTATTAATTTCCCAGGGTTATTTTTGAGTTCTTTGTACTATGAGACGGTCAGAAATGAATATTGGTTAATACCAAGCTTTACATTAATTAATTTATTATAATTTGTAGTATGTAGTTCCGAGGTTATCCGCCAGAGCGCAGATTATGTTTCTTCACTAAAAACACGAAATTTATTTAATGGCGGCTAGCAATTCACAGGAATCCGTTCTGCTGATTTTTTGGTTAACTAAAATAATAAAGTTTGTTTTCACCTCTTTTCCTGAAGTGTTTAAAGATATGGTGCTGTTTCTAGTGTTATGAAGTTATAGTTGAGATGTAATTTAGTTAAATTTACTTGGAAATGATCTCACCAAAATATCGACGTGCTGTAGACTAGGCCTGGATCTGGTAGTTTGATTTTTCAAAGTTTCATCAAATTAAGGGCGTGAATGGTTCTACTCGAAGGAGTTCTAATATAGGGTGGACATCACTCGTCAATTTTATTAATTTGGCACGATTTATTCCAAAAAGTATTCGTTAATTTCTCAAATTTTTATAGGCATTACACTTTTCAAAACGTTCACTTCCCAATCGTTTTAACAATTAATTCAAATCTTCTTAGTTGGTTACTGTTAGTAACCAAGAATTTTTTATGGTTTTTTATTGGTGAATCTATATACTCTTTAGTATATAGGCTATTATTAATTATTATAAATTTATTTCTTCTTTTTATAAAAATAATCCTTGTTAGGTTTTATTTATAATCCAATTTAATTTATTTAAGATTTTTCTTTACATTTTTCCTTAAGTTTGTACATTGGTATTTTATATTTTAATCTCCTTTAATTTGATTTATTTATGATTTAACATTTACTGAATGTATCCTTACTCTAAACTATTTTCCTATGCCATATTGCTCACATAGTATTATTTTATATTATTATTATTTTATATCTAACCCTGGGTTATCTTATATTTAAACAAAATCATTATATTAAACACAAAGACTATTCCTAGGTAGAAGACCTTTGTGGCCTACACAATACAAAATTACACAAAATACAAAAAAATACAAAAATTGTCAGCAGCAATATAGTCCACTGCTACAATTGATTGTTTTTTCATCTACAGTACCAATCTGTGAGATGCTCTTTTTTTAAAAGTTTACACTCTCACTAAATACACTGTATTTCACTTTGTACACTATATTTCACTTTGTTATTGTTTACAGTGTTTTGTAGTACAAAGTTTTTTATAGCTTGGTACATAATACCCATTTCTGGCTTTTAGAATAAGGTGATGACTGGTTTTAACGATGGTGATTGTGTTATCATATTTGGGCATGGGTTATGTAACGTTACAACAGGTATAAATATATTTTGGAGACAATACCTAAGGGCCATGAGTTGGCATGGCTTTCATTCAATCTAATAGTGAATATGATAGTATACAGTAGAATTTCAAATCTGGTATTCCTAAATACCTTGCCTTTTAATAACTGCACGGATGTAATTACAAATTTAAAAAGTTTTGTAAATCGTAATGCAATTAAATCGATACGAAAATTAGATTTCCATGTCAACTGACACCATTGACAATCTATAAATTAATAAATTACCTTAGATCCGTCGTGTGACTTTGCTTTATATTATATCCGTCACACACGGATCTAAGGTAATTTGTTAATTTATAAATAACAAAGTAACTTTGATACCAATAACAATATGTATGTCACATTGACGATTGTATACAAAAGGAACCGTAAACAGTGTCCCCGCACTATTGTAGTTTCCTCCATTTTAGTTTATTAACTTCATTTAAAGAATTACCGCATTAGGAAGTACGTTTACATGCTTTGATTAAAATATTGATTTAAGTTGTAAAAAGGCAGTGTTATTGCTATGCGTCATCCTTCATTAGCAGTAGTAGGGAACAATAGATTCGGACATTAACTCCTTCCCGAATCTTCTCAGATGACAGAATATACTTGATAAAAAACTTCCAATTGGTGGTTGCCTGCTAAAAACAAATTAAACCCAACATTATAATGGAAGATCACTTTCACTTGGATAAAATTCAATACCGGAGTGGTGTATGAAAAAATTTCATTATTCGGCATTTTTTGTTTAACAGAGAGGTTTTGATACACTCTGTAGAAGTAATACACAATAAATTCATACTAATTTGCTTTAGTTATTTTTTTTTCACACAATCATCTTCATTCGATATAAATAAGCAGTTTCACTTTAATCAGCTGGTCTTAATTTCAGAACGTGACACACTTGTATATGGTGTGTGTGTGTGTGTGTGTGTGTGTGTGTGTGTGCGCGCGTGTGCGCGCGTGTGTGTGTTTAATAAGATCACTGATTTTCGGTTTAACGTACGTTGCTTGAAACCTCGGCCTTGGCGCCTTGTGACTTCAGTCGAGCCTACGCATCGACTATATTATCCTGATAACTTGCAGGCGGTGCGGATAACATAATTAATTAGGCAATTTCAAAACTGATGTAACGAGTAAATTATATTTTGAATACAATGTTTACATTTTTATTTTTATGAACGTAACAAGATGTTATTGCAACGTAAATTGTTACTCACATTAGAAAACAAATGTTATTTTTAAATGTAAATTTTTTCTTTTATTTCTGAAATAAAACCAATATTCATTACTGAAAAGTAAACAACTTATTCACTTGCATTATTAATAAAACGACAAATTAAAATTAAAAATCGCTAGGAGTCTCTGTTTATAGACAATATGAGTTGCTAGTATTTCAGCAGAAAAATTTCCATCATAAAGTATACTACGGAATTCGTACCTCACTTCTCATTCAAGATGAAAACTATCTGTAGGTAGGCAATCACTTGACTGCTACATTCTTTATAGTTTCTTTCTAAATTATATTTTCCACTTTCTCTGACCTTGAATTGTGGGTTCTGATTTTATGGGCTACACAACCTTTTTCTGACATGTTACAAAGATTGTAACGACGTTGGTGTTAAGGAGAATAGAGAGAAGAACAATTGAGGACAATATGGAAGAAGAAACATTTTGTTTCAGAAAACGCAATTAAATACCTAAAGTTTTTCAATATCTTTGCTGAAAAACTGACAGATAAACCGTTAGAAAAGCAAGAAGATTTGCAGTGGAGGAAGGAGTATAAAAGTTATTAAATATGCCAATTATCAAGCAGTTACATGAAAACAGATGCACATGCACGTAACTGAGGAAAGTAGAGAGCATCCCGTTGAAACATGGTGTGTTACATTTTTACTAAAGATTGAGACGACTTTACTAAATTCTTATAGCGAACGGTATAATGTACTATCATGTCAGTACGATTACTACCTTAAACGGACATGTTTTACGCACGAGGAAAAATACTACTTTAATAGCTATATCTTACTCTGCAGGAAAATACTACTGATAAAGTCAAAACATGAGCTTTATACGGTCAAACCCATATAATAATAATAATATGAAAACAAGAAGAAGAAGAAGAACGAGAAGGATGAGGATGAGGAGGAGGAGGAGGAGGAGGAGGAGGAGGAGGAGGAGGAGGAGGAGGAGGAGGAGGAGGAGGAGGAGAATAAGAAGAAGAAGAAGAAGAAGAAGAAGAAGAAGAAGAAGAAGAAGAAGAAGAAGAAGAAGAAGAAGAAGAAGAAGAAGAAGAAGAAGAAGAAGAAGAAGAAGACCCATTTATTTAGTCCAATTATTAAATTTTACGATAGTCATTACATTCACAGCATTGGGAATTACCTGCTTACCATTACCTGTGAGGACTGACAAGTCGACGTTTATTAAGGTCCTTGTTACATTTTTAATTTAATATGTAGCAATCTTTCATAAGTCCGATTATTTCGTATCGGCAACAATTTTTTTACATATTCATTGTTCAGTCACTGCAAAGTTACACAGACTACACTATATTATAAAATAAATTTAAAAAACAGATCCTTAATATTTCAAAATTAATGCCAACTAAAATAACCATTTTTCAACCTTAATTCCCTTCAGTCACAACAGGTAAGATATATTATTAACAAAATAAAATAATGAAACTAATATTTCGAAGTTATGACAATATTCATTAATAAACAATTCATTAACACTTTTACATCACAACTAACTCTAGGAATACTCTTTGCAAATAAAATGAACTTCTTTTCCCAGTTAATGACAATGTTTAGTAATAAACATATCTTGAACAACTACATATTCCAACGAAATCTAGTTATACTCTTTACAAATAAAAATGAATATATTTCGTGTGGTTAAAATCATTTTTAACTGTTTACACGATGGTAAAGGTAATCAACTGACTTTTTATTTATTAACCAAGATTAGAAATGTATAATAAATTTTGTTTTTATTTATTTACTAAATTATTTGTATCTAATTATTTGTTTCCTTACCGTTGTTTAAATCGTGTTTTTAAGTACAAATACCACCCACACTCTGCATAAATTAAACTCTGAACTCAACAAAATCTCCCTTTGAAAACATACCTTACTATACAAAATGGCATATTGGGGACAACTTCTACAGATCTTAGTTAAACTTGATTACGATATGTCATGAACATGTCTGAAAAATTAACTAAGTTTAATTGCTTTCCAGCACGGATTCACACTTGCTGTCCGCCCATGCTAACCGTCAGAAAAACGTGTTCCCACACTGCAAATACTATATCCAATTACGCCAAAATATTGGTAGTAAGATTGACATCGCCTGGTCAAAAACGATCCGCCAAACCTATATGTTTTCTCACTTAGCGTAGAGTACACTCAGACTCGACTATAGTAAACTGAACGTAGAATAATTAGTCACACTTTAATGTAAATCGCAAATATTTAGCGCCCATACAACTGAAATAGAATATCAGCAAGGAGGTTGAAAGCAAAATTAATCTCTTCCAGTAGATGTATCATTAAACACTTAATGAAACAAAACAAGAAAGGAGACGCAATATTGAAATATTATAATATAATGGTACCATCTCAACACCTGTATGGTAGTGAGACTTGGATTAGAAAGACCAGAGATATATCTAAAATACAAGGAGTGGAATTGAGATTCTTGAGGGCTATAATGGGTTGTACCAGGAGAGATGTTATCAGAAATTATCATGTTAGAATAGTGCTAGCTGAAAGCTTAAATGAGAAAATCTCCCGGTACAAAACGGAGTGGCGATTAAAGTAGAGAGAATGGATCCAACTAGATTTTCAAGAAGAGCCCTTGACTAGAGGGAAAAGAGGTGTGGGAAGACCCCGTAAACAATGGTTGGATGAATTCCATTGAGACTGGAACAGGCTACTAGCCTAATCCGTAAAGCATGACGACGACGATAGAATATTAATAGCTGTATTACACTGTTCTACCCTGTATACGGTCTACAAAATACGGTCTACAAAAAATAGGGCTTCACAATTAGATGTTTGGCCTCACTTCTACATTGCTATTATTTGTAACATCCCAAAGTAAATATTACAGAATAAATATGACTATAGATAACAACGTTCTGAATAAATAATTAATACAGAAAAACAATTTATTATCGCCATACATTTAAGCAGATACAAATTTAAATCAAGAATACATGGTCCATTATAGCGTTATATCAAGATAGAGTAAGACAGATAAAAACCGCAGAACTGATCTAGTAGTGGTATGTGACTAATCCTTCTTTTAGGCATGTCGCACACCGGATCCGCTCCGCTCAGAACATCCGCTCCGCTCAGATCAGAAAAATTCGGAAGCCATGTACATAAATGAAATACCACACAGAACTTCCGCTTCCGCCCACATCAGAACCGGCGTCTCCGCTCAGAACGCGTCAGAAGTTTTTGCTCGGCGAGCAATTTTGTTCGGATTCGGAAGCGTTCTGAAGGGTCACGCATGCGCACTAAGCTCCTCAGCAGTCCCCAGCCACGCACTGTGTCGTGTGTTTGGGTTTGTTTGGCATTTTGAAATAGTGGATTGCATTTGTGCAGACGAAAAACTAATCGTTATGGTAGAACAATATCCTGTACTCTATGACTTAAGTCATAAAGATTATTATAATATAACAATGAAGGAATCAATCTGGGAAGAAATATCATTACCCACATTTGAATGAAAGTGGTAAATAAAATAATATTTAAAATTTATTAATAATAATTATAATAGTTTAATAAAAGTGTGCGTCTGCGTGCAGTTAATTAATCACATACATAATTACTAATAATAATCATTCATTAATATAATAATTGATAAAATCAATATTAATTAGATAACCATAATGTATTTTGAAACAATTCCAAGAAATCAGTTCATGTATCGTTACAGTGCTTGAAAGACAAGAAAAGATTTCCTGTGTACAGAGGTAATAACATAAGCCTAATTAACATATTAATTCCCAAAATGCAAGAAAAGTAGACAGAACTCTAAACAGACGATAGTGTACGTAGACACAATGCTATGTATCAGAACGACTGCACAGATGATTGAATTTACAAGGGTAGAAATGAAATGGCGTCGAAATCTGAAAGCAGGCAACGCGTTGACAAGATGATGTTGAATGTTTGTGGCTGATTCAATCAAGCGTACCTCTGTCAGTATAGATCAAGATCACATTGACTAATGTCAACATTATTTATATTTACTCACCTACAAGTTTACTGGCTTACTAAACAAGTTTTTCTAAACAAAAATGATATGTTACATGGAATAAAGTGTAATTACACTTTATTTAATTAAATAACTATGATCACGGGGATTTCTTTATGACTAAATCAATAACAAAAAGAAACAGGTTAATCAGTCGCTTAGCTCTAGAACGATTCTAAATACTCAAAAGTAATAAATTAATTTAAAACATTAGAAAAATACGCCTATTAAGAATTATTTTTCTTCTTTATTAAAATACAGTAAATAACTGAATACTGCAATAAGTTTTATAATACTGCTAGATGCTGAACGACATTCAATCGCCTCGTAAATTCTTTTGTAAGACCAAATGTGTTCCTTTTTGTCATGATAAAAATTGTAGACATTTTGAATTGCATACAGATCGCATGACAATACGACCTAACTAAAACAGACGGCTTTGTAGACCTAAACATTGCCTGCATAATTACAATACATTAGTCTTATCTTGTACCAAAAAGAAAAGATTTAAAGGATTGCCTATGTATAACAGGTAGACATTTTGAAATAAATTTCAAACATGTAAACACGTAAACAACAACGAAGTAACAGGGAGCGAAACACAATTTTACACAGAGAACTAATGAATACCAGATCACAAAATATAAACTGAAATAAAAATTATGTACACAGAACTTATATAAAAGTTAATAGTGAAGTTTACAACAGGTTTAGCAAAAAACGTTTGTTGATATTAGTTGGATTCTATTAAAAATGCATTAGAGATGAGAAATTTGTATATATAAGTTTTTACTAATAATTCCTAATTAGTAGGAGTTTGACTTCATAAGCCCAACCGTCTATTTTTTAGTTATTGCAGTGTTGTTGAATACTATGATTTTCATAATGTAGTCCAACTTAAAAAGAAAATAAACAAAAACACACGTTATTCGTAGGTAACAATAAGCTATTTCAAACGCTTTAGAAAAATTCATCTTCAGTGGTAAACTTTAGTGATCAAAGGGTTGTCTGTGTTGCTAACTGTAATGTGTACATACTTTATAAACTGATCCAAACTCTTATTCTACCCAGTTTTCTACCTTTATAGCTTCCACAACTATTCTCTATATCTCCGTCTTTCTTTCTCTAGTATTCTTTCACTTCTCTCTTTTTCTCTCAAAACGTCCGTATGCTTTTTTGCTCTCCTATCTCTCTATTTTTAATGTCGATTTCATGGCACAGAAATGACCATACAGAATACACCTTGTAACGTATTGCCACGTTACAAATCCAGGGAACCCATCTTAACTGACATCTGCCAATTACATGGGCTGCCTACGTTGTAACGAACTGTTATTAAAGTCAAATTAATTGAACAAATTACTTAATATAACTACAAGGAAACAAGGGAAGGTATTTTACTGATTTATGCACTCATTTTCATGTGTAACAAGACGACTTCTATTTATTAACAACAGTTACTAAAAGATCCCATGACATCATTAATTAAACTAAAATCTTTAAATGCTTTTCATAAAACTTCGGGATCAAACTGATTATGTATTCTTATACCTCGGATCCGAGTTTACTTTTAGTATATTTATATTAAAGACTTCTAATTATTTTCAGTTAATCTAGACGCTTGCAAGACTTCTTTTACCATTTGAAGAATGGTATTATTACTTGAAGTGATAATAAATTACATTTACATTTAAGGCGTTACAACGTATGATAATTGAATCTTACAGTAAACTCTTAGATTGTCTCATTTTAATTTTAAATAAAATTAATCGTCTTTGAAAAGTCTCTTTTTAATGTGAGTTGTGTATCAAATATGATTAACTCTCGATAGCCAAGCTATCGAGTCACCTTTACAAATGGGTCGTAGTAACCTCGTCCTGGGGTGTCTGTCTTGGGAATTCTAGGAGTCGTCGTCATCATCTGGGTCGTGTCTTCGGCAAGAATTAGGTCGGATGTTCACTGCGGAGATTGAAGTTCCTTTGGTGAAAGTAGGTGTAGATTCACGGAGGTCCTCGTCAGCGTCTTATGCATCGTATACGTGTATTTATGAAGTTTATGCAGATCACATCTTCAGGAGTGATGTTGTGATCGGATTTACCTCTTGAGGGGAGACGTCATCTTGCTTAGCACTAGTTAAGTTTTTGTTTTACTTAATTACATCTTCTTCTTAACACATCTTTATATTATTCATACATTACACAATGCTCTCCACGTTTAGCAGTGGCAGCTAATATTCTAAAGTTAAACAAAAAAACAAATACATTTTGGTGGAGCTCTCGCTCTTACGTCTCTACGGTGTGACGGCAACATAGCGACTCTTTCTCGATTGAACTGGCACATAACAACGGAGAGGGGCAAGTACTCCGCGACAATATAGTTCCTATTTTTATTTAAGTTAACATTCTTATTACCAAAAACCATACATTAATTATACATATATAATTTAAATGAGTTATTTTAACTACTATTCGTGCCTTCAAATTTCTAATTATAAACATTATGATTTTTATATCTTCCTAAATTACAGACGACTCGGTAAACACGTTGAGTCCGGAATTAACAGGTCACCGCATGATGACTAGCAAAGGGTTAATTATGATAATAATAACTTTTTTACAATTCGACTTTTTAATTAGTGCTTCTGTTGATTTTCATTCACTTCTCATTCTCATACTGATTTAGTACGGGGGTTTTAGGTTTAATAGTGCGATTTAAAAATACTTAATCGCTCGCAAACTTAATTTTTATTTATTTACGATTAGAGTTAGAATTAAATCGTCACAACCTGTCAACCATTAATTTGGTTTGAAAAGTACCGTATTTTATCCTCTAACGCCCTCATAATTTTCTCACAATCCGGAACAATTGAAAAAGAAAATATAAATTCTTAAGTAAATGCCTGTCAAGTTTGTAGTGTCATCGGTAATTTGTTATTCCATACTTACAGGGGATATACGTGCAGCGTCAGTGAGGGATTGCCTATAAGTTATAATAGCAGCCGTGCAAACAGCTCAAAAATGTAGGATCTCCGAGGCAACTTAATAACCCAAACTAACTAACAGTAACTAAGTTTTAAGAACTATTTCATTATTCATTAACATCTACCTTCGTTCGTCAACTTCTGCGGAGTATAAACTTTTATTCTGAATACGCTTTTATTCTGAATACGAAAAGTGAAAGGAAAGATGAAAATAAAATATATGACGTTTCTGATGAAGTAGCCAGATAAAAAATTATGGAAAGCAAACAAAGCACTTTTATTAAATGCACGATAAAAGTTAATATTTGATTTGTCGTTTAAATATTAAATACTGCTCAAACCGACAACAACCAAAAGGAATTTATGCACATTTATTTGCTAGAGTTGATTCTGGGATTGTCAAAAATTAAGATTCTTATTTCAGAAAGTACTAGAATCAACAACCAATTATATTATCTAAATTAAATGAAACTGCCGTTGAGAAACGTAAGTACAGGCTTCAATACTAATCCAAATATTTAACTGTAAAAAATATACTTAACTTACTTTGTTACTGTGTACTTATTGAAACGAGAGTATTCTGCTTTGCGTAACAAAGTGTGTGCCATTAATTCAAATGAAAGATTCATAGCTTCTGTAGCCGGTTTAGCGTCTGAGATAATCAGTAATTAATTTACCTACTTATTTTAGAAAGTAATTGGATCAACAGTCAATCACGTTACGGAAAGTCAATAAAAACTGCTTTAGGTACCCTTCAATCCTAAAACAAATACTTAAATATAAAAATTGTTCATTTACTTCATAAGGTGTAATTCATGTAACAAGAGTACTGAGTCTCATACTTTGATGCTATTGATGCCACATTCTGTAAATAAAAATGTCGATATTATAAAATAATAGATAAAAGGATCTTGTCTCAATGGAAGCCACTTGCCTTCACTTTTTAACGAATTGACTCTCCAAATTTAATTTTCATTTCAGAGATGCTTCTCTTGTTTCTCAGTTCTAATTAAGAACTCAGTACCTATTCGGTTTCCTTTCCGTAAACATTGACCTCGCCCTGAAATTAAATGTAACGTTCACCCCTCGACTCACTTTTTCTGCTGAGTAACAGAATGTGGTTCACTTAACAGTTTCTCTAACCGTAGCGTCTATTGTTATAGTCAAAGTAAATATTTGCGTGTGATATAAATAAATAATATTCAGATTGTATGTGTGTTAATCGTAATGTTACGAATATTGTAATCTTCGGGAAGTGGAATAAATTAGTGAAAGCCAAAGAAATAAAAACTTACAAACTAAAATAACACTTTAATCTAACAAAAAGTAACAAGAAACTGTTATTATTTTAGTTTTATATATACGTTTGTCCAATACACATATCACAAGTTGCACAAGCCACCAAAATTAAAAACATTACGTTTAGTCTGCATTCAAATAAACAGTAAATTATACAGCTGTTTCAGTGAACCCCGTAGTATTACTCACGCTGATTACATACTTGTACTCGCACTCGTCCCGCTGGTACTCAACTATTACTCAACTGTCTACCTCCGACGACGCTTGTATAAGCTGCCCAGGTTTCCTGTTGCATAAAATTCTATAACTTCTTCATGCCTATATCGGAGTATTAGGATTTGCTAATATTAAAACGAGGACTAATCACCTCGTCACTCTATATTCTTGCATGTATGGCTTACCTAAGGTACATAATGTCAGTATTCCACTTAGACCATTAGTGATCTCTTTTTTGTGTCCAGTTTTACGAACTACTAAAATACCTTCAAATATTGTCAGTCTATTTTGAAGAGTTGCAACTTCGTTGTCAAGTTTTCCAAGTTTTTCTTTAACGTTATCAGGAATTCAGTTTTAGTTAATAGTGATATTATGGTATGTTATCACATGGCCAGTCTCTTTCCAAATGTTCCTATTGGCCATAGACAATGTAAAGAAACGGTTGTAATAGCTGCACATTGTCAACAAGATCAATTTTTACTTCCATATTCCTTAAGGAATGGAAGTATGGTGATGGCAAAAAAAATCGTGTTCGAGATTATTGCAGATTCTGATTGTACTACACTCAAAACATGAAAAAAAGTCGTTTTCCGAAAAGTGTCTGTGTGTGTGTGTGTGTCTGTCTGTCTGTCTGTGTGTGTGTCTGTCTGTCTGTGTGTCTGTCTGTGTGTCTGTCTGTGTGTCTATCTGTGTGTCTGTCTGTGTCTGTAGATTTTTTTTATGGCAAACGATAACTGCCGCAAATTCAAACAGAATCAAATAATGTTTTGCACACAGCCCTGATTTATAGAGTACTCGCGACCTATTGTTTTTGGTGAAGATCGATTGAGGGAAAGGGGTAGTTTACCTGCAACGGTTTTTTTTTATCAAGGGTAATTTTGTTTGTTTGGCAAACGATAACAGCCGCAAATTCAAACAGAATCAAATAATATTTCGCATACAGCCCTGAATTGTAGAGCTCTCAAGATGTGTTCATTTTGGTAAAGATCGGTTAAGGGAAAGGGGTAGTTTACCAGCAACGTTTTATGTTTTAACAAGGGTATTTTCTATGGCAAACGATAACAGCCGCAAATTCAAACATAATCAAATAATGTTTTGCATACTGCCCTGAATTGTAGAGTTCTCAAGGCCTTTTGGTTTTGGTGAAGATCGGTTAAGGGAAAGGGGTAGTTTACCAGCAACGTTTTATGTTTTAAAAGGGTATTTTGTATGGCAAACGATAACAGCCGCAAATTCAAACAAAATCATATAATATTTTACATACACCCCGAATTTTAGAGTTCTCAAGACCTATTGTTTTTGGTGAAGATCGGTTAAGGGAAAGGGGTAGTTTACCTGCAACGGTTTTTTATCAAGGGTAATTTTTTTCTATGGTAAACGATAACAGCCACAAATTCAAACAGAATCAAATAATTTTTTGCATACAGCCCTGTATTGTAGAGTTCTCAATACCTAATGGTGTTGGTGAAGATCGTTTAAGGGAAAGGGGTAGTTTACCTGCAACGTTTTATGTTTTATAAGGGTATTTTTATGGCAAACGATAAGAGCCGCAAATTCAAACAGAATCAAATATGTTTTTGCATACAGCCCTGTTTTGATGAGTACTAAAGACCTATTGTTTTTTGTGAAGATCGGTTAAGGGAAAGGGGTAGTTTACCAGACACGTTTTTTGTTTTATCAAGGGTATTTTATATGGCAAATGATAACAGCCGCAAATTCAAACAGAATCATATAATATTTTGCATACAGCCCTGAAATGTACAGTTCTCAAGACCTGTTGGTTTGGTGAAGATCGGCTAAGGGAATAGGGTTGTTTACCAGCAACATTTTATGTTTTATCAAGGGTAATTTTTTTTTTAACGAACGATAACTGCCGTACATTAAAACAGAATCAACTACTCTTCTGCATACCTTTTTGAATTATACAGAACTCAAGGTTTGTTGATTTTATTGAAGATCGGTTAAGGGAAAGGGGTAGTTTACCTGCAACGTTTTATGTTTTAACAAGGGTATTTTTTCTATGATGAACGATAACTGCCGTAAATTCAAAAAGAATCAACTAATGTTTTGCATACAGCCCTGAATTGTAGAGTTCTCAAGACCTATTGTTTTTGGTGAAGATCGGTTAATGGAATAGGGTAGTTTACCAGCAACGTTTTATGTTTTATCAAGGGTGTTTTCTATGGCAAACGATAACAGCCGCAAATTCAAACTAAATCAAATAATTCTTTGCATACAGGCCTGAATTGTAGAGTACCTAAGACATGTTGTTTTTGGTGAAGATCGGTTAAGGGAAAGGGGTAGTTTACCTGAACCGGTTTTTTATCAAGGGTAATTTTTTTCTATAGTAAACGATAACAACCGCAAATTCAAACGGAATCAAATAAGTTTTTGCATACAGCCCTGATTTCTTAAGTACTAAAAACATATTGTTTTTGGTGAAGATCGTTTAAGGGAAAGGGGTAGTTTACCAGCCATGTTTTTTGTTTTATCAAGGGTATTTTCTATGGCAAACGATAACAGCCGCAAATTCAAACAGAATCAAATAATGTTTTGCATACAGCCCTGATTTGTAGAGTACTCAAGACCTATTGTTTTTGGTGAAGATCGGTTAAGGGGAAGGGGTAGTTTACCAGCAACGTTTTTTTATCAAGCGTATTTTCTATGGCAAATGATAACAGCCGCAAATTCAAACAGAATCAAATAATTTTTTGCATACGTCCCTGGATTGTAGAGACCTCAAGGAGTTTTGATTTTGGTGAAGATCGGTTAAGGGGAAGGGGTTGTTTACCTGCAACCTTTTACGTTTTAACAACAGTAAAGTACTTGAAAATTCATTTAAACTTTTTCAAACAAAGGTAATTGTTAAAAATAAAATAATTTTGTTCCCAGGGAATAAAATTATAATTTTTTCATTTTAATGTAAATTATGTATGAGTTAATATCTTTATATATATAATTTTTCTGTACGTGTGTATGTCACTGAACTCCTCCATGTATAAAATAATATATCGTTCGTGGCAGGTAAGCATATCTCAGTTATGTAATGTTTACGTTTCCATTTTATTATTATGCCTACAGCAATAAAAAGGCAGGTAAGACACACACACACACACACACACACACACACACACACACACACACACACACACACACACACACACACACACAATTCACGTTATTTCTGGCCTCACTCATGTTTATTTTCTTACATTTGCACGCTTTTTAAATGGAAAGTGCCGAAACCCACACCACCATAACGCGTGCAAGCCAAAAAAATGGACATCAATTTGCTTCCTGTGGATCGCTGGGCAGTGTACCTGCACGTGTTTACAGAGGAACGATTCATAGACAGACTTTTCGTCTTTAGGGAATCAACCCTCTGCAAGATGCTGAGGGTCGATGAGTGACTTCGGAGCGCTCCTTCTTTTTCGCGTGTTTGCTCTGTGAAACATACACTGTAGATTCGCAGCTTTACTCTATGCAACACTCAATAGGAAATGTTGAAAATTTTTGTCCACAGTGTACCCTCATTCACACTAAACCTGCTCTGATGTTTTAATTATGGACATCATAATATTAAAACTTTGGAAACTTGAGCACTACTTAATGGAGATCAATCATTAACTTATACAAGCCATTAATTTTATGCATATTTTTTATATATATGTGTACAACGTTATCGGCAACAAAGAAGTAGTTTTTGTTAAAATTCCTTCCCGGAATATTTGGCCGTAGTCCAACGTTTTCTACAAAACCAGACATTTCGGCAATGCCATCATCAGTGAAAATCGAGTGCGATAACGTGAGGTGGTATACGTTAGTGACCACAGTACTGTGGTTAAGGCTGAAGCAGTAAGTAGAAAGAAGTAGTTTCTATGGTAATATTTCATTTCGAAAATGATTTTAAATATAAATCTTAGAATATGGAAGTCATGTATGGTTCTCCATACCGATATTTTTGGTTACTCTGCTAATAGTTTTGATAATAGTTCTGATGGGCTCATCGGTATCCCTCGCGCTGACTGTCATATAGCGTATTGAGTCTAATGTGTACATAGACCGTTTGGAGATATTTTACATCGATTAACCTTAACTATGAATTCGGATTACCATGTTACCTTTATTTGTTGGTACACGGTAAGATTTTTTTTTAATCCTAACAGCCATTTTCAAGCTACATGAAACGTAACGAGTCTTACTGTTAAAAATGTAGCACCACTTATCCATGTCAGTGAGAACGTAATAATTTCCTACACATCTGAAATGTGTTATTCATGCTAAATCAGGGTATTGTGTACACAGCGGTGAGTACCTGTAGTTCTAAAATTAATCTCTAAAACTAAAATTTGAGAATACGACTTTCCTGGAATTTATTGCACTGTTTCAAGGCCATGATCAATGTTTTTAACTATTGTTTTAACAATTTAACATAAGGTATTTGGCACGTATATGCCAGTGTTTTGCGTTACTGTGTTTACTAAGTTGATTTTACTGGAAATAAATAAATTTAGTGTGTGTGTGTATATATATTGTAACATAATAAGATTATACCTCAGAACAAAGACAAGTATACCATCAAAATTCACTGTGAAATATGCATAAACGCAATCTTGTTAGTAATAAAGTACAAAGATGAATAAAATGAACATAATAAATAAAGAAATGAAGACACAACATATTATTTAAAGATAATTAATAAGGTTAAGAAATAAAAAGTAATTAAAACAAAAAGGAAAATATTATAATAAATAAATAATAGGGAATTAAGGAATAAAAACTCATGAAGTAAATAATTTAATGACAGTAACAACAATGACTGACGATGACAATAATACCCAGAAGTGAAGATCAAGTGACAAACAAACATGTTAATTAAATAATGTTAAAGAGAAATAATAAATTTTATTGAAATTCAGTCAAGATAGAAAAGGTGTTTGATTATTTATTTAACATAAAAGTTTAATTCTTACATAGAAGAAGGGTAAGTTTAAGAAGTTTAGGAGTTAAGATAAAGATTTAAGATTCAAATAAGATAATCTCATAAGACAAAACATCACGTACGAGTCGACTTACATAATTGGCACCAACAATTTGGGGCTAACAAAAAAAAC
The DNA here is from genome assembly GCA_034769895.1 of Magicicada septendecula. NCBI lineage: Eukaryota > Metazoa > Arthropoda > Insecta > Hemiptera > Cicadidae > Magicicada > Magicicada septendecula. Next base: position 126,671,918 of record CM068368.1, read on the forward strand.
AGATAAACTTAAATATAAATATAAAAATATAATAAGAAAAGAAACATTGTTACAATATATATTGCAACAGATCAAATTTTATTATACTAATAAGGGGATATAGTGAGTGTGTGAAAATCACAAGTCTATTATGGAGGAGATGAAAAATTATTTATTATACACACAAATATAGTTTTTAAAGAAGTATATTGTATTATAAATTGTCATGTATTGTAATTTGCAATAATAGTTTATAATGTTCGATAATATATCGGTTTTACTTGATTGAGGCTACGACCTCAGTACGTGCAATCCTCCGCTTCCTACCACCGCTCCCGTCCTGGCGTCCTCTTCTTCAGCGTCACTCCTTCCTGTCGTCCTCTTCGTCCTGGCGTCCTCTTCGTCCGACGTCCTCTTCGTCTTGTCGTCCTCTTCTCAAATACGTTAAACACACAATGCTTCTTATTTTTTCTAAAATAGTTTATTATTAATTGATATGTAAATTTTATCTATCTCAGGGTGAATATGAGTATCAATTTAATAAGGTGTATTAGTCGTACACCTTCCACGCAATCTTGAAGTGTCTTTAAATTCCCTAAGCGGATATCTTAACTTACACGAAAACCACTATACTATATTATAATTCTATCTAAATAATTGACCCACTCGGCTCTGTACGCAGAACTTCGTACCGAATACCAACGATTATGTTATGTTATACTTTTCTATGTTCGCTCGAGAAAAACTCTCTCACGCACGAGCACAACTTCACCTTGCAACTCTTACAGACAGACTGTGTCGATCTTTACTCTATAGAGAATGAATGTTACTGAATTTAGTGTTTTCCGATTGGCTAAACCCAAGTCACATGATTGATGCTTTCATCAGATATAAACTTTTCCAGAAAGAGTTTCTATAAATATGCACTAACTTGCATTGAATTATCTACAAATTTGTATGACCCTATTAATGATAAGTTTTTCAAATAGAGTTTTTCCTACTTAAAAACCCATATTTCTAAAATAGTTATGAACCATAGAGTACACATAAATTGTAGCTATTTACATAAATAATTCTTTGTCAAAGTTTCACGTCGATCGGTTAATTACCGCGGAAGATATAGCGATCACACGTTATCACACCCGCACACACGCACAAATTTACTAAAAAAATACATGACAATAAAGAACATCTTTTTATGAAGAATTTGGTATACCCTACATGTTTATCCATTTCTAAATACAAAACTTACGGCTAAAAGACAAAGTATTACATAAAACCAATTTAAACATGAAAATGGTCGTCATCCATGTGCTCTGATACAAACAACAGAGCTTATCATTTTGTGTTCCGTTACAATATATATATATATAATTTAATATAGTTTCTTCTGCAAGTAGTGCACGGCTTTTTTTGTTTTTTCATTATATACTTATTACATAATTCATCATAATATTACATAATTGCTGCAAGAAACGTTGAGTTACGTATATAGAAAATGATGAATATATATGTGTTTGTGCGTGTGTGTGTGTCCTGTTGAAAGAGTTGATTTTTAGGAATGTAACTGAATTCTACATTCTCCGTTGTTTTTTTCTTTATTTTATTTCAGAATAATAATGGACCTAACATTACTTCGAACGTAAACAAAGGCGGACAACGTAACACTTCTGGTGAGGGAGAGTATTCTGTTTTCCTGTAAATTTTAATATGCAAGAATATTTCCTTTACTTTCACTACTAGTAATCCTTCCTTCGTTTCTACTAATCCTGCCTTACTACTTTCCTTTCTTTTTACTAGTAATATCAACAGAAAAAACAAATGAGAAGGGTTTAAAAAAGAACACTAGATTTGATAGTAAATAGAAAGTATACGTACAGTATATAATAAATAACCTGTTAAACAGAAAAACTAACCTCCTGTTAGTAGTGCTGTTTTGTTGTGTGTGTGTGTGTGTGTGTGTGTGTGTGTGTTTTGTTAGCGAGTAATTCAGTATGTTGGTAAAAAGATAAACGTCCGGCTTAGAATTTGTACCCCTAAAAGTGAAGAGGATTTAATTAAAACAGAAAGGAAACCTGAAAAATCACTTTACTTTGTCTTTTCTCTCTCCATTCCCTTTCTGTTACCTGTGACCATTTATATGGAATAGCTTTGATTTTGTTTAACCAATTTATTCTATTTTCGCCTCTGCGGATCTGTCTGTTTTAACCAATTTCTTATTACAACTGTTATTTTTTCGACTTTTTATTTTGACACATCCGACAGTGAAACACGTTATAACTTTCCGATCGGAATCAGTCCTTCCTTTTGTTTCCTGCTGTGAAAACTCGGAAAACAAAAAACTCTATTCGGAGGACCATCAGGAGAACTCTAAAATCAACGAGTAAAGAAACACGCCTGAAGTTCTGCAAGGCGAAGGCCCTCCCCATACTTCTCTATGGGTCTGAGGATTGGACTTTAACGAAATCCCAGGCCAGTACTATTCAAGCGGCCGAAATGAGATTTTTCAGGCACGTGGCAGGATATACTCTTTATTTCGCAAACGAACTGTCGATGTACGGCAGAACTAAATCTTGTGAGTATACTCGACAGAATTGTACAATATCGGCTAAAAGGGTTGAAACATCTTTACCGAATGGATGACCGCCGCATCCCCAAACAACTAAGGAAGTATAAGCCTAAAGAACGGAGAGGTGCGGGGCGTCCGAAGAAACATTGGAGTGACCAGCTCTAACCTGACTGCTTGGGACCGGAACATACAATTTTTCGTTCAACCCTCGCTGTCAGTGATGACGACGATAATTAACAAAGCCTTAGGTAGTTGAAAAATACACTGTCGTTAATTAGACTTTTTAGTATATGAAAATTATCTCTACACATCTCTGTTTGCTAATGATTACGTTTTGGACGAACATGACCCCAAATATATGATACAAAAACTCCATAGAAATTTAAAAATTGAATTGTTGGTTACTGTGTGCCGAACTTGTGGTTCAGCGCAATGTCAGTCATTTTACAATCGGAGAGTGGGCTGATATCTAGCGGTAAGACGATGCGAAACTAATGAATATACCGCTGGTAGTTAAGTGCAGTACAGAATTAAAGCCATAATTAGTGCTGCGCCCTACCCGTGGAGAGGAGAAACTACCGTTTTCTACTCTACACTATTTGATCGGTGTCGGCATCTGCTGGCTTTCTGCAGCAGTATTAAAAAGCGGTGCTGCGTCCTGGCGAGATTTTCCTTACACAAACGATGACGAAGCTGAGATTCAAGTTAAGGTTTGTCTGACTACATACCTAGTGGGTGACGCTCGCCATTATTTTCTCTCCGGTGGAGAGATGAATTATTTTAACTACAACTTCTTTTACCTAATGAAGAGATAATTCGTAAACGACTGCGGTAAGTCTTGATTACTTTATATGAATTAAATACTATATTTCACGGGAGAAAACTGTTTTTTTAGTATGCTTGAGTAAGTGAATCTGTTAACCTATTACAATCATGCAGGCACTTGTGCAATACGCAATTTGTTCGTAAAGTTTTCTTTAAGCTAATAAAACTATATTATTTGGGTGTCAGAATGTCGGCACTAAAACCTAAAGTATATTGACAATAAAATAATTAAGTTTAAAAGTGATTTAACACCGATGTGACGAGATACGTGTACATCTAGGTAATGTTGCACAATGCGTCGTTAGTAAGGATATAAGGTTTTGCTAAGAATAGCAGTAAAACCTTATACATATATATGGGAACTTACTCAGGCACGTTAAATGTAAATGATGTCCCATTCAAATTACTTGTATTAACAAATTATGGGTAGTAAAAAACTATGTGTTTTAAACAAATTCTTCACCACGTGGTATCTACAATTTCACTCTAAGTAATAAGTTTATAAGATGTTACAGAGCTAAAATAAATTGTTATATTGCAAACAAGTAACTCACATTAGGTGAGGTTCAAATTATAAAGAATTATTGTTATAGAGATTTTTTAATAAGGCATGTTGGCCAAATAAATTTTATCCAGTTTAATTATGTAGCACATAACTAGGTGTCGACTTTGTATATGTATTTTGGAGGGTGTCCAAACAGTGGGGGCATTTGTGTGTGGTCTCTGACTAAAAATATAATGTGTAAGCAGGGTCCGCCGAACAGAGAAAAAAGTCCTGCTGCATGGCTTTTATAAGGTCCATCATAAAGCTCCACTCGCCACCGGGGAGAATTAGATCACCACAACAACACCTAAAATGCCAATCATGAGATCGCCACTTTACTAATAAAAGAGAATACCCTTCATGGACCCAAATCAGGTGACAAATAACCAATTATATTTACACATAGAGTCAACACGGCACCACACCCCGTGACCAGTTATACATAACCATCAGCTTCTACATTTCAAGTTTTTAAACATTCATTAGGATCGCCCAATTGATGGGACAGTTTAGTGTGTACACTGAGTAAAAAAATTAATTGTAAAATTTCAGTATATTTATAGTAGATTGTCAGTTCAGAGACTGATATGGTTACAAGACAGCATCCAACATAGATTTCCACTCATTTCATTATAGGGGTTTCTCTACAGATTTTAAGTCAGTTTGTGCTATTAGTAATTTCTCATGTTCAATTCACTACGTATAAAAATATATATATTCTCTTATTTTAAAAATCAGTTTTTTCATTTGTATAAAAATTACTGGGGAGGTAGGTGAATTTTCAACTAGTTTCAACCAGAAGCTATGCATGTCGAAACACCTTTCAACTTGTTTGTCGAGACAAGTTTGTTGAGACAAGCCGAAAGTTGAATGAACATGTCCGTCTCTGACCCAAGTGTATTTTTTTTATAAGGTGGTAATATTATGCAATTTTTCTCTTTTCATTAATTGGCCCTATTTTAGTATATATAAATTCTTTATACTAATTATGATAACTGGGGGGCGTTCATTATTTTAAACAATTTTTATTTCTCACTGTAATTAGGTACTTAGGCACTTAGCCACTTAGGCATTTAGTTTTGAAATTTATTAGGTCCTGGGGACAATTGTATGCTGTACATTATTGTACACCTGATGTGTAATTAACCCACACCATGAGGGTAAAATTATAAAAGTAAATTTATAATCCTAATTGGGATTCGTATAAAGAAAAAGTTAGAATTTATATACACCAGAAGGGTAATATAAAAAAGGCGTGGCAAGAGACCTTTATGTATTTTATGTATACTATTGTATAATGTATTTTTGTCTTGTGGAACATGTTATGTGTGTATATTTCTGTGTACATTTTGGGGGTTATAAATATTATGCACTTACTGTACTTTTGGTGGGAACTTTGGATATAGGGATTTATTGTTCAATGTTTTTTTACAACAGAAAGTTAACACATGTAGTCATGTGGGTATATCCTTTTCATTTTTTTTTAAGGGAGGTATTCTATCTCAATAATCGTTGCTGATCATTTCTTTAAGGAAATAATTTATTTTATTTAACCTTATAACAAGTATAGGAATTGTCACCTTTAAAATTTATTTAATTTGTTGAGTAATTATTTTTATTATTAATAGTAACTAGGAATGAAATCATTTATCTTCATTAATTTATATACAGCATTCTAAAAGGAACATATAATATAAATTTTATATTTTATTAAATGGTTTAATGGGAGCTTTATTTCAAGGTTAATTATTATTTTAAATTTCAATTCATTGATAGAGTGACATAGCAAATTATTTTCTTAGTTTCAATAAATATTTTTCAGGTGGCCTTGTTGAGAGAGTATACTTATTTATTTAACTATTTTAAAGGGAAATTATAGATTACTGTTGTATTTATTTATTTATTATTAAATTGTTATGAGATAGAATAATAAAAAGGGATTTGTTAATTATTTAATTCTTGAGTTTTCATTGCAAGTCCCGTCTCACTGGATCCAGCGCATTTTTGGCTTCTCTAGGCCTTAGCCTAGTTTTAATTAACTTGTGGCCCCTCTTTACAAAAAAAAAAAACAAAAAAAATTCTCAAAAATTTTCTCAATACAAAAAAAATATATTCTTTTTTTTAACTGCTCAAGATAAAGTGGGGTTACAACTGGGGAGGAAGAAGCTAATATGACAATGGTTTTGCAAGTTATAAAAAGTAGTGTATAAAAATAGCGTTTTTTTTTAGGTACATTGTTGATGGCGTTATCAAAAGATGACAGAAGTGATTAAGACATAAATTGCAAAATAAACAAAAAAGAATGGTAGTAGAGCAACAGAATTCTGTGGTTTCGAGTAGAAAAAGACCCTACAGAACAATAAAAATTTATTACTGTGGCATATGAGAAAGTATAGTCACTGATGGCTCTGAAATTTTTGTAAGTAAATTAACAAACTCTTGAAGGACACAGGCAGTGGAAAACGACTTCTAAAGAAGGTCTTCTGGTGATGGTCTAGGCTTAGTGCATTAGAAGTGCATCAGCAGGTAGCTGCATGTTGACAAAAAAATTTTAGACACCGTAAATACAAAACGCCTTCTGTGGTTCGGCCATGTAGAACATATGCCTCAAAATTGTTGGGTCAAAAGATGCTAGACCTGGTTACTCTTAGACGATGGTGCCCGGGGTCTAAGAGATCGTGGAAAGAAGACACACTTGAATCGATGGGAAATCGAGGGAAACAACGTATTGGTTGTAGCAAAAGAAACCTTTGGTGTGTGCGGGATGGGAGAAACGGCAGTAGCTGTAGAAGACACAAAACGGGAGAATGGATGGACAAAACTTTCAATAATTGTTAAGATTTTGGTTTGGCGGGGTATAAGGCCGTGGACCAATGTTAACTGTTGCAAACGTTTCGGTCGCTCCATCGGCGGCTATCTTCAGTGCAAAAGGATTGAAAACAGCCGACAGTGTTTACAGTCCTTTCGCACTGAAGATGGCCACCGATGGAGCAGCCGAAACGTTTGCAACTGTTAAAATCATACCACGGTGTTATAGCCCAGCAAGCCAAAGTTTTACCAACTATGACGCCGGCCGTGAAAGCCTTAGACAGCAGTTAAACTTTCAATAAGTGTTGTTCACTATTAAAACACTTTGTAGACCAGGCGGCTCACATTATAGAGAACAGCCATATTCGTTACACTAACTCTGCAGAAACAACTCTGGAGAACAAATAAAGGAGTATTTCGCACAAAATTATGCGTGTATTTTGCATAGATATAGATATTGAAAATAGATATAGTGTAAATCTCTGAGGAAATTTAATGTATGGCTTATACAAAAAAAAAAACACAGTTGAACAATATGCTATTCAATTACACTAATTCATGAAATTCTAAGACATACATTAAACGCCATGTAGTCAAAAAAAAAACCTCAGTCCTAAGTAAGTAAAATACGTAAGCAACATAACAGCGTAAACAAAGAAACACATCATTGCAAATAATAAAAAATCTCTTAAACAGAAACACTAAGTACGAAATATCATAATCGTAATCCAATAAAATGTACATAGGTGAAACAAAAAAAAATCAATAACCTATTGTTACCTTGAAAGGAATAATGTTTTCCTTAAACTAACAGTGTTAAGAGCAACCTTGAATTACAAAATACTAACCAAAATCCTATTCAGTGGTACAGGAAATATAATCAATACCACAAGGTCAAATGGACATGTGAAAAAATTTTGGGTAATAAAAATTACAAAAACCTATAAACTCATTCCCAAACAGAAATAAATGAACACTCAGTGCAATACTGTTCGAATTAATAATAAATTTAAAAGTAACAATTGCATCAGACAAACAGTTATATCAATATGCACACACACATACGCAAACTAAAACAATTACAAACAGAATTATCACAGTTGCACACCACTATAGAAAAACTGGTGTGCAGTAGTGACAATTCTGTTTGTGATTATAACCACTAACACAACTTTCTTCATAAAAGAATTACGTATAGAAACAAGTTAAGATGAAACCTAGAAAGAAGTTTTATTAGTCAGTATAAAAAATTCAGTCGCACTGGTGAAAGAATACCTTGACAGTACAGTGCAGAAATAGAACAAGTAAATTTATGAGAAGTGTTTTATTAAAACTGCGTAACAATTCACTTAAAGAACAGTAAAAAAGTAATTTGGTACCGGTAATGTTTGAAATCATAGACTCGTGTATAACATACTTACATTTAAACAAATATTCAAGTGCACCTTATTAATCCTAAAATGCATCGTCCGACAAACACAAATCTTCTTCTGTGGTTTTGCACTGGCACATATGATGCAAAAGAAAAGCAGAAACCACTGCATCAGCAATAAAATGTGAAGGCCTTAGAGTGGTAATAAATCTTGTGAAGTCTAACGTTACGAGAATAGCTGGCTTGAAAAGTTCAGTAAATCTGATAATAAAGGAGGTTACAACTAGTATCATTTCAGTAAAATCAAGTTTATTGCACCTGAAGAAATAGTATTCGGGCCGAATAAGAAACCTTCTGACTAGCAGAGGAACTAACTTTGAATAAAAAATGGATTTGGTTAGTGATTAATTTAGAGCCCTGTCTTGTGTGTATCAAAGGCGTAGTTGGCAAAAACAAGTTAAGGAAGTATTTTTAAATATTCAAAATGTGGTTATAGTGAAGAATGGAAAAGAGTAAGTGGAGATAGAAGACAGAAAATGAGCAAATATTAAGGGTAACAAAGCACAAGAGAAAATTGGATGAGGTTGTGTTTTTTAAAGTTATTATAGTATTAGTATATTTCATTAAATGTTCTTTCCATTATAGTATGTTCTTTACTATTCTTGCAACTTTACTTCTACCATGTCAATGTGTCTGGAATTTTTGTCTTCATTACCCACTACTACCTTTACCTTTATGATAAAATTAGAAGCTCTATGTGTTCTTTAAAACGGTGGTTTTAGTATTTTTCTTAAATAATAATGCCAATAAGTTAGTCTGCAACCTTAAGTCCTTTAGCTCTGTAATTATTATAAGAATATGTTTATCCTCAAATTAATTTGAATACTGAACTTTATCAGTATCTGATCTTGATGTGGATTTGAATTCTTTGATTCTACGGATTACAGTTAATAAATACAGTCAAGTATTATTCGGACTTCTTTGTACAATCTTGCCAGGTGCCTACGTGTACTAACTGTACACTTATATACTCGTACTTATCAACAGAAAAAACATAATCTGTAATTATTATAAGAATATGTTTATCCTCAAATTCCTTTGAATACCGAACTTTATCAGTATCTGATCTTCACGTGGATTTGAATTCTGTGGTTGTATGGATTACAGTTAATGAATACAGTCAAGTATTATTCGGACTTCTTTGTTCAATCTTTCCAGATGGCTAAGTGTACTAACACTTATATACTCGTACTTATCAACAAAAAAATCATATTGCAGCACAAAATTTGCACCACAGGCTGAGAATAATTTAAGTTTACAATTAATATAAGTGAACATTTTTGACAAAGTAATATCAGCAACAAAGCGTTGTTTTCGCCTTTTATAAAAATTGTTTTACCCTAATAACATAGCATAGTAAAAATACAAATTAAGTTCATAAAAATACAATTTACATTGACACTTAAGTGTTTAACTAAAAACGGTACATAAACGGGTTATGACTTTTAGTTGTGTCTTAACCAATATTTCTCAAAGAATTTAAACAGAACAATAGGATTTTAAAACTATAGTGGTGTTGTGAATAACATTGGGAAGTTACTATTTCTTTGGTTACAGTAAGTGCGGCCGAATTCAGTACAGAGCAACGTACTTGAAGCAGTAAGGTTACGAGTTGACTGTTGCCAATTTATGAAAATGTGCTGTATGAAAACTTCTATCATGGAGTTGAAGGTTTAATTACTTTTGTTGACATGCCAGAATCATCTTTCCCTAATATTGCTACGGCAAAATAATACCACTATTCAGTTAGTTATTAAGTATTTTTTTTACTAATAACATAACGATTCATCTGATAACCATTTGTGCGCAAACAACGTTTTAAATAAACTGAACTTCCTTCAAGCCTATGGTCTCAGGAAAACAGAATACACAGTAGTGGTTAGTAAACAGCAACTGTAAGTTGATTACATATTAAAATGCAGAACGACAAGGATAGGGTTAGTTAGCAACTGGTTTTACGGCAATTTAGTTGCGTTAAAATTAGCAAACTTTAGCAAAAATGTTTATTTCTTAATATTGCAAACTGGCATGTTTATTGTCTCATTACCTGTCGGAACGAAGTCGATATGCTCAAGAAGAAAATGTATTTTTAACGGAATTTAACATCGCATGACTTGGTAAGACCTAAGAAGTGTTTCGGTTGGGTTTTCCTTCAAAAGAAAATTCACGAATTACTTATCTAGTATGAGGCCTAGTAACAATGCCGTCTTTATTTTGACTCAGAAAAATTGTGAAAAAGTTTTCTTAAATTTTCAAAGTCTTTACCTTCCTTAACCATGGACTTTATCATAAATTCCGATTTAATGTAAAGAGGAGAGTACCACAAATTCTATAAGAGGAGAGTACGAGACATTTTTATCACCTAGTCTAAAAGAAGTTCTCTTTGGCCAGTTTTGGTTTACAAAATGTTGTGATGGTGTGCCACCCAATAAACATTAAAAACATTAATATTTTGAGAACCCACGTTGGAAAGCCATTTATATAGCTATTAAGTTAAGATCACTAAAAATTTGCTAGTTAAATTATTTGTATCTTAGTTGTATTAAAAACGGCCACCAACTTAATATAAATTCAATGTTTTTTCATCAAAAATTGCGTTCAAACTATGTTTAGATGAATCAATAAAATGGCGTCATTCTGTATGTTTATTGTTTACTTCTAGTTCAGTCGTTAATCCACCTATATAAAAACATATGCAAACATGGGTCTCTCCATTTTATAAAACACTGAAAAAGCAACATTTATTTTTCTAAAAGATGTATTGCTTCTTCCATGTCCTAATAGATTTTATTTTTGCAATCTAAATTGAGAAGTTCAACCTAATGTTTTGATCGGCCTGAGACACACATCAAATCATTTAATTCGTTTTGAAGGATAAGGTGGTGTTCACTGGATATTTGTGGACTATAAATGGAATAACAGTTGTTTTCAGAAGGCTCTACATGTTTATCAGTTTGTGTATCATCAACGTCACTAAGTACTGAATTATTAATATTATCCCACTTTAGTGGTGGACTTAGTATTGTAAGCCTTTCCGTGAGGAACCTGAAAGCAAATGGTACATTCGCGTTTTCAATTTTATGTTTTCGTTTTTTGTTTTTTTTTTAGTATCCTTCTGTGTTTTTAAGAAAAAGCAGAAATTATCAACATGATTACTATCCTTACGCCAAACCATAGGGACAGCAAATGGCGTACAGCTTTTCTTGGCTTTACCCACTGAACTAGAGTCACGTTAAAGCTTACACAAAATTTACAAAGACCCCAATTTCTGGATCTTCAATTTTACAACCAAAATACGCAAGACGGGGGATGTACGCACTACAAAAATCTTAAAAGACAATGTTACCTTTATCTTTAATATATCAATTATTAATATATTTTTCTTATACGTGACCACTTTAAAAGAAAATCCCAACTGCTTTGTTATTTAATTAATACCCAATTTATGTATCAGTGTTATAATACAGGATTAGTTTAGTAAGAGGCACGCCAGTCGAGAAAGCTATTTTTGACTAAAGTTGCTACAGAAATTGTTTCAAAAGTATGCATTGATTCAGAATAGGAGTCCATTGAAGATTTCATATTAGGCCATACACTAAACTGCGGATTGAGGCAGTCTAAATGAAAAAGGTAGTCAATATTTAGTTCAGTGTAGAGCACTTGGATTGAAAATAAAATTGTCAATAAATGACCAGTCATTACTGCCTCCATCTACGACCACAACGACGATAACCACAGACACGCCTTTGTTACTGTGCAACTTTATAAATCGATTCGCTGTGAAAGTAATATAATTGAAATTGTGAAGGTCATTTTATAGAAATCCTGTTTTTATAATACTGTATTTTTATTCATTATGGAAAAATTACTATATTTAATTTATGGCCTTATGCATTTTGGATTGTTTCTTGTGATTTCTTTGTGTGCAATTATTTCCTCCCCTAGAAACGATCATGACTTAATTTCGCTGGAACTAATCTGATGTTATAGAATTAGGTTAAATGAGAATAAAATACGTAGAAAGTAATTAATAATTCATTATTAATTCAAGATTATTGTATTAACATTGCTTAAGGTACAATGTATAAACTAATATTAATAATAATAATTGTTTTGAAATAAATTAATACTTTCCCCACTAGCAAAAGTACTATCTACGTGATTATGTTGCTAACATTTACATAAAATGTAAATGTATCCCATCTATAAAATTGCATGAGCAATTAACAGTAGGACATCTGTATTCCTTTTTTGCAAACTGTTTTTGCTATTTTAATATGATAGCATACGTATAACAGAATAGACTACAAATTAAACATAAATTTAAAAGTAAAATAAATACACGAAAATATCAAGCTATTACGAAGATTATAAAACCAAATTCATTTTACAATTAAATGAGACGTGTATAACAAGCTGCTGTTTATGTGATTAAAAGCCATATTTTACGGATAAATAAAAAGCCGCTGCGCAAAGGAGCTGCGTTCTTACTTCTCTCTTAAAGAGTACTAGGCCTGTACAACAGTTAATATACACCAGTAGCATACCGTTCACATTTTCTTGTTTGCTACAGGTTCTATATGATATCGATGGGCAAGAGGTGTGTGGAACAAAATCGATACATCTTATGATGATCTGCTAATTTTTTTAGTAATACTCCAAAGTATCACACACACACACACACACACACACACACACACACAAATCTTTGATGAGAGCATTTTGAGTGCTTTTGTAGGTTCCTACAAACCTTTGTTATACAAATTTATTTATTTTTTTTTTTGATTAACTACGTCTGATGTTGTCCTTCGCCCGTCTAAAACAATAATCTGTATTTACAGCATCATCTACAGTGTTTTCTAATAACATACGTTTGGTACGATTACAGTAAGAAAGCGGTATTCTTTAATCGGTGATATTTACTTCCATTAAAATACACAATCAATTTGATAGTACACAGTCCTTTTGATAATTACGAGCTGAATGGTTTTTGGCAGTGAATCGTCGGAATTAGATTTCTATGATGTATGTAGAAACTAAGTGAAATATTACCCACAGAATGTAGGAAAGACATGGAAGAAAGCGTAGGAAGAATTGAAGCCAAACTTGTAAGAAAGACAGAAATGGTATTACAGTATTTTCTTACTCCAGAGTAAGAGGAAGATTAACAAGGAATCAAATAAGCAAGAAACAATGTCAATGTGTGTCTCTAAAAACAAATGGAACTCTGTATAATAAGATAACTACGCGTGTTTGTTTAGGAAGGCTGGATTGCAAGATGAAACAATTTTTTTCCCAACTCTTTGTATTGTCTATCACTTTATAATGTAATGTTATAATTATTATAATGTTTATAATGCAATGTTCTTTCTCCGTAGCTATTTCCTTAGATAAGCATTGGTCACCTGTGTCTGTGTGAAATGCTGATGTGTCCACGCGTACGGTCACGTTCGTGTAGCAGTGGTTGGAAGAAAGGGCTCACCCCAGAATAAAAAAGTGTAATGAAAAACAACCCTGTAAAATTCAGTTATAACCTCACAGACCGCTGCACTCAAAAGATAATGTAGAAAGTAAAATAACATCAATAAATAATAGCAGCTAAGGTTGACCAAACAGATTTTATAGGACATCGTGCACTATATAAATGGTTTGAAAGTGCCGCACTCGTGTACTGCACGTATGTACGTGCACACAGCAGGATTTACCGTCACTTCGGTGCGGTTGAGCTCCCGAAAACGTGTATTTTTCCAATATTTCCATACGCCGCACACACCACAAATTTGTTTGATGCGTCTCATTTTGTTCAGTGAACGTAGAAAACGTTTTTGGTAAAGCGGGTATGTTGTGTAATTTTATTTACGTGACAATATTGTTATCAAAATACTATGAACAAGAATAATTTTTTAATCACGTTATCAATACAATTTACTTCAAAAAAAATTAAAAATATATTTGTTTGCAAAGTATTAAAATTATTTCAGATATAAAATATCTAAAAATATAACACTGAGTATTCATTAAATAAGCGTTTAAAACTAACTTTGGAAATGTCTACTTGATGAAAGTATTAAACATAATAAGCAAACAACAAATCAACAGTGCGTAATTGTGTAAATAAGTGTCAGCAAGTAAACACCTCATGTTCCAGTAGAGTCTTGCAGAGAGTAACGACCCCTTCAGATTCACGTGACGCAACTCGATTAACGTGAAATCATCTGGAATCTTGTTAACCCTATATGACAGGTAACTTCGGCTGTGCTAACTACAGTAGAGATTAATTATTCTAAGTCACACTGATGCTGTGCGCCACGACGAGAGATACCTAAATGTTACTCTGTGAAGCAATAAATTGTATTTAACTGCCCAGACTTCTTTATTATGTTTAATGCAATAGTTATCCGAACAAATTTGTTAACTATTGCAAAACCAGTATGATTTTTTTTTTATGTAAGTGTTAATAAAAATTGTGACTAACGATTTTGCTAGAGTGTAGTTTATTGTTTACGATTACAATGCATGCAATCCTCATAACACTAACTAGTTATGTGTAATCATTTAATATTACAGGTACAGATAATATGCTGTGCTGATACAAAAATAACAAAGATAACGTACTAAATGTAAAAGCGTAATACAAATTAAGAAAGCGTACTAGCAAAAACAAACATAGGTTAAATTCTAGAAGTCTAAACAATTCTGTGAAAAAATTCAAGCATGCAAATATCATGATCGATGCTTCAGAATTGAATGCTAAGCTAAGCAAGCTCTTCTTCGTGAGTTATTCTGCCGTCTGTTTAGATAGTTAGTGTCTTAATTTAAGAATCGATCACATTCTGTCATAATGACGCATTCCTAATATGCGAATACACTATTGTGTCATATGCACGGATTCTGTTGTGCATTTTTACAAAACATTTTACTTTTAAAGCACAAGCTTCCTTTCAAACATTACCAACAACTAACCTTGTCTTATCATGTACATAAAATATTATTTTCACATCATAACCTGTTTTATTTTTCTAACATTTTTGCGTAAGTCTAATTACATAAGATGTGATGATTATTTTTATCCGGAATGAAGGTTATATATACCGTACAAACAGAAGAAAATAAAACAAAAGAGAAGTGTACCATTTCTTGCTTAAGTCAGCGTGTGGGAAAACTAAGCAACATAAAATAGTAGTGAAAAGTGATTTCGGTTGTGTGTTTAGGTGTAAAGTTCTGTCTTCTGGTCCGCACTGTATAGAAGGTAGTAACATTCAAATTTAATAAATAAACACTTGGTAAGTTCTACAAATGATTTTATTTTCCTGAAGTTAGTAATTGTATAGCTTGGTATAATAAACAATATATTGCGACAGTACAAATAAGTGATGTACTGAGCATGGAATACAAAAATTTAAATTTACCTAATAAACTGTAAATAATTAATAATATATTAGAAATAAGCATGTCAGGGATTGCAAGCTTGACTCACACAAAAATATGAACAGGTGTTTCGACCTGAATCGACGTGCACACACACACAAATGTAACTGAAAGTGTGTACACCAGTATTTTGCTAGTGTGTGTGAACGCAGGTCTCTGCAGGCGAGTTTGCCACCCCAAGATGAATAATTGCACAATTACTGTTTTTCCGTAATTATTCATAAACTATAATTAAGAATTAAAATCCAAAACCACAATAAAATGTAATAAAATTTACTAAATACTGTGTACGAAAACCACGCGAAAGTGACACACCGTACGAGTGTAATAGTGAAATAACTATGTACAAATCGAAAGGGTTAAGTTGCAATGTCCAAAATTACAGTGAACATGTGATGTAAAAATAGTTATGAGATAAGTATAAGAGTTTACTTAGAGGACTCTGCAATTCGCAGAAATATAAAAAATAGCGAATTTGACAAAGAGTGGGGGAACTGAATCCAGAGACAGTTTCTAACATGTCGATTTCGTACCACTGCAGGTGTCGACCAAGACATGGGTATAAATAGGACACGCAAGCTACAGTGGTTCTCTTTCTTGAATCATCCACGGTGCAGCGGGAGCTTATGCCCGTCAGCACGGCGTATTTATTTTTTTGTAAACAGTTTAAATTTGCCAGTTACGTAGAAATATGTAACTAAGCTGTAAAGACAATCATTTTAATTAATAACAGCACTACTTAAGAAGATCCATTAACGTCAGAAACAGCACGAGGAGAGTTCCAGAGAGTGATTCGACACTAGACAAGAGAGAGATACGACGCTGGACAAGAGGAGAGTTCCAGAGAGAGATACGACGCTGGACAAGAGGAGTGTTCCAGAGAGAGAGAGTGATACGACGCTGGACAAGAGGAGAAGAGAGACAGCCGACGCTGGACAAGAGAAGAAGAGAGACAGTCGACGCTGGACAAGAGAAGAAGAGAGACAGCCGACGCTGGTGGCGAGACGAGGACGAATACCGATGGATCAAAAAATGATCGAATATGATTGACGACAATAAGGTGATAAACAACTTATTTATATCTTAATCATACAAAGAACTCAAAGACAATTAAAGACATTTCTATTTTAATTAAAAGTAAGAGCAATGTTTCTTGTAAAGTAGAATTAAAATCATAGATGTTTTGGAAATACGATTAACGTAACAAGAGCTCAAATTAATATGATATAAAATGATTACAAAGCATTTAAATGAAAACAATTAGTATTTGAGAAAACAGTACTGAGAAACAAAAGATAAATTCAATAACTATTAATAATTTTGAGTACATTACAATATAGAAAAAGAGATTTAAATATTGATATTTTGAGACACATTAATTGACTGAGTAGTCTGAAAATGAGATTTTTCTTTTATACAATAATTAGTAGAATAGAATATTTAGTCAGTAAGGATGTATATAGCTCAAGCCTTACGGCACAACAACAAATAATAACGAATGTTTTAAATCGAAGTCAGTGCCATGTGCACATTTTTTAATAGTATCAAATAAATTTTAATTACCGTTTCAAGTTACATAGAGTTCTTATTGCAGATACACCTGACACCCAATTTAAATGTTATATTGTTAAATAATTTGTCAATCTTGAACGTGAGACCGGTCACGCCTATTTTATGTATATGTAACGTTGCATAAATTTGGCGCTCCAAGATCGTGGGGCTCCACAAATTTAAATTATATCAAATTTGCAATCTGTTACGTTGCATAAGAATGGCTCCCAAAGAACGTGGGGCTATTCAAACACAAATAGAAGTGTATTTGTATTTGAAAGTAATTTTAACAAAATAAAAACGTTACATAAATTTGGCGCCCAACGTGGGGCTCGACATGCCTAAATTTATGTACAAAAAATTTGTTACATAAATTGTAGCCCATGAACGTATGGCCCGATCCCCATCATTTAACTATTAAAATTTTTTATGTAGCTAAATGGTTGCTCTAAAAGATAAAGAGTGTGTTAAATGAAAAATGTATAATATGTAATTATTATTTATATTAAACAGTAACTGAATGTAATGTTAATTATTGTGTAATCACACAGCTGGCGCCCACGAATAATATTATTTGTCTATGATACAGGTGTAACTGTAATGAGTATTAATAACTATTAAGAAAAATAAAGAAATAAATAAATAAGTAGGGAACGGTTATCAATAATAATTGTTAAAGAAATACTACTAAGTAAATATTTTAATAATACTTCAACATGACGACTCCAGGAAATTTAGACGTCGAGGCATTCCAAATGATGATGCGTGCTGGGTCGATGAAATAAGTACAAAACAAACGGAAAATATAAATGCTAAATTAGACGAATTAAAAGAATCTAATAAGAAACAAACAGAAAGTTTAGAAAATCAATTAGCAAAACAAACAGAAAGTTTAGAAAATAAATTAGAGCTACAGTCCGAAAATTTTAGACAGGGCACCATAAAATTACCGAGAGTCTAGAAGAGTTAAAAATTGATAATCTCCAGTTGAAACAAGACAACATAGAAATAAAACAAAGTGTAATCGATAGTAATGCGCAGTTAACTGAAAAAATTGTTAATACAAACAGACGTATTGACACGAACGCAGAAAATGTCTGTGGAATAATTAATAAACAAACGGAGCTAATATGTGAAAAGATAGTATGTGAAGAATTCATACTAATTGAAAATACGTGTGTAATTACTAACGATAATTATATAAAAGTAATTAACATTAAGGAGGAGAAGCAAATAAAGGTTAATAAAACATACCTTATTAAAAGCGATATACCTATTGTGAGTCACACACACACTAGTAAGTCACATAAAGTGAAACACTTAAGGCACTACACTTACGGAGATAAATATCACTGTAGGTATAACAAGAAACGTAGTAAGTTATCTAGACGAAACATTACACAAAATTGTGGTAAATATGACGGTAGATATACACACGAGAAATATAAAGTGAACGATAATTATAACTATAATTATAGTAATTACAATGAATATTATCATAAACGACGAATGAAAAAACCGTCGACAGCTGTTCACGTCGGTTCACTCAACCAAACTAGGGACGAAAGAATTGAGAAAGAGCGAAGCATTTGTAACGAGAGAAAGAGGGTAGATTTTAAGTGGCCGACAGGCAAGATGAAAATGTTACCCTATAAACAGGTGACTTATACAATCAAAACAAACGTTCACAAGGTAAGTACGCACACAAACGTCGCAGCAATGCAACGGAAAGGTAACAAGGCAATAATACAATGGAACGCGGACGTTGTCTACACGAGGGTGAACACAATGAATTTCCTGTGTACAACAACCTATTGTTAAAATGAGGGGTGTCAGTTCTAACGACACACCGAACCGAACTCAATACCCTAAAATAAATAATTATTTTTAAATGAGAAAAATAATATTACTATTAATGATTAATAATAATATAAGAGAGTATAATTAAGAAACGTTATAAGGAATATTATTTGAAAGGGTTAATTAAGAAATGTATTAGTGATGGTAAGGAATGCTATTATAGAGAAATATTTAAGAAAGTAATGGTAAAAGATGTTATTGTTGTTATTAATATGAAGAAATGGTAAGGAATGTTATTATTGATATGTTATAAATATGAAGAAATAATTAAGATGAGCAATAATTGCCATAATTGTTAGAATGACTGATCAAGCGAACACTTATTGAAGATACAAGGACACAGAAGAAAGCGAGAGTGAAAAGTCATAAGGGCAGAGACTACTTAGGATTAAGGTCTTCGAGAAAAATATCGTTGTTTTCCAAGACAGTTCCTCTGTAACCGATCATGCGACACACTACAAGCTAAAAGAGTATTCTGTTACGGAAGTGTATTTCAAGAAAGTAGTAGCGATCAGAAAGGTAATGTTGACGAAATGTAATAAAAGGTAATGAATGTTAATGTATTGTATAAGTAATGTATTAGATTAAGTAATGTCATGTTAAGAAAAGAGCTAAGGAAGATTAGAAGCGAAGGTAAGAATGTATGAGTAAGATAATGTAAAATTAAGGACCGAATTTACACACATATGTAGGATGCAGAGTATACAGAAGGAGAACAAAGGAGAGCTAATTGCAGTGGATTTTCTGGGACCATTACCACGATCAAGTCGAGGTGTGAAGCACATATTGGTATGTATCGATGTGTTTTCCAAGGCAGTCCGACTGTACCCAATTATGCGACCCACAACCAAAGTTGTTCTAAAGATACTACTGCAGAAATATATTCCGTTATATGGAAAAATGAAGAAGGTACTAGTGATCAACGTGTACAATTCCAAAGTGAAAAATGGGAGAGGACGTTAAGGGAAAATGGAATACAACCAGTACTCACATCCATAAGACATCCTCAAGGAAACCTTGCTGAGAGAGTTAACAAAGAATTAGGTAAATATTTACGAATATATTGCCATGATCAACACAATAAATGGGCAGAATATTTACCATTTCTTGAAAAAGCCATTAATGAAAATTATAGTGAAGCAACAGGATACACTCCAATGGAATTAGAAGAAGATAAGAAGCCAAACAGATTTTGGACTAAGTATATAAACAAACCTAATAACCAAAATGTACCTGTACCAATAAGTGTGAAAATTGGATACGCAAGGCAACGGATAATAGAAAGGGGTAACAAGAGAGTAGAGAGATTTAATCTAACTCACAAGCTACAACAATTCAACGTGGGAGAAAGTATACTACTCAGAGCAAATCCAGTGGGAGAACGGAGTGATAATACGGCGAAGAAATTCTTCAGACTTTATAATGGACCGTATACGTTAAGACAGCGAGTAGGACAGAACACATTCATCGTATATGATGAGATACAGAAGAAAGAAATTGGTAAATTCCACGCAACGTCATTTAGGAAGTTCTACGCATGAAAACAACGAGGTCAATGAAACCAGTCAGATCAGCTGTTTGTTGAAGCCACCCTACTACAAGGTCACGAGCAGTGAGCGTACGAAGTGGGGAGGTAAGACATTTATATACACTCCAATCAAGGGTGAAATGACGAATATTATTCTTTATTATTTGTTACATTTTTTTTGCAATTAATAATAATAAATAAATTAAAAAAAATTATAATAAATAAATTTATTAAATTTTTTTTTGTTACCAAGCAGAGGAATAATGCGACAGTACAAATAAGTGATGTACTGAGCATGGAATAAAAAAATTTAAATTTACCTAATAAACTGTAAATAATTAATAATATATTAGAAATAAGCATGTCAGGGATTGCAAGCTTGACTCACACAAAAATATGAACAGGTGTTTCGACCTGAATCGACGTGCACACACACAGAAATGTAACTGAAAGTGTGTACACCAGTATTTTGCTAGTGTGTGTGAACGCAGGTCTCTGCAGGCGAGTTTGCCACCCCAAGATGAATAATTGCACAATTACTGTTTTTCCGTAATTATTCATAAACTATAATTAAGAATTAAAATACAAAACCACAATAAAATGTAATAAAATTTACTAAATACTGTGTACGAAAACCACGCGAAAGTGACACACCGTACGAGTGTAATAGTGAAATAACTATGTACAAATCGAAAGGGTTAAGTTGCAATGTCCAAAATTACAGTGAACATGTGTTGTAAAAATAGTTATGAGATTAGTATAAGAGTTTACTTACAGGACTCTGCAATTTGCAGAAATATAAAAAATAGCGAATTTGACAAAGAGTGGGGGAACTGAATCCAGAGACAGTTTCTAACATGTCGATTTCGTACCAATGCAGGTGTCGACCAAGACATGGGTATAAATAGGACACGCAAGCTACAGTGGTTCTCTTTCTTGAATCATCCACGGTGCAGCGGGAGCTTATGCCCGTCAGCACGGCGTATTTATTTTTTTTGTAAACAGTTTAAATTTGCCAGCTACGTACAAATATGTAACTAAGCTGTAAAGACAATCATTTTAATTAATAACAGCACTACTTAAGAAGATCCATTAACGTCAGAAACAGCACGAGGAGAGTTCCAGAGAGTGATTCGACACTAGACAAGAGAGAGATAAGACGCTGGACAAGAGGAGAGTTCCAGAGAGAGATACGACGCTGGACAAGAGGAGTGTTCCAGAGAGAGAGAGTGATACGACGCTGGACAAGAGGAGAAGAGAGACAGCCGACGCTGGAGGCGAGACGAGGACGAATACCGATGGATCAAAAAATGATCGAGTATGATTGACGACAATAAGGTGATAAACAACTTATTTATATCTTAATCATACAAAGAACTCAAAGACAATTAAAGACATTTCTATTTTCTTTTTAATTATGAAAGATATCCGTGCTGTTTGGCCGTGGTCCCTGGTTAAAAACAAAACCAAACGTTTCGGCAGCTCCACTGGCTGCCATCATCAGTGGAATAAAATTTCTGCACTTTGGGTGTCTACGTGCAGGCCCACAGTACTGTGGTATAGACTAAAGCTGTCCTGCCATGCTACCTGTACATATAAATTCAGCAAAGTCAATTTATATGACTTTGCTGAATTTATATGTACAGGTAGCATGGCAGGACAGCTTTAGTCTATACCACAGTACTGTGGGCCTGCACGTAGACACCCAAAGTGAAGAAATTTTATTCCACTGATGATGGCAGCCATTGGAGCTGCCGAAACGTTTGGTTTTGTTTTTAACCAGGGACCACGGCCAAACAGCCCGGATATCTTTCATAATTCAAATGACACCGGCCGTGAAAGCCTAAGGAATAATTTACATTTCTATTTTATTTAAAAGTAAGAGCAATGTTTCTTGTAAAGTAGAATTAAAATCATAGATGTTTTAGAAATACGATTAACGTAACAAGAGCTCAAATTATTATGATATAAAATGATTACAAAGCATTTAAATGAAAAAAATTAGTATTTGAGAAAACAGTACTGAGAAACAAAAGATAAATTCAATAACTATTAATAATTTTGAGTACATTACAATATAGAAAAAGAGATTTAAATATTGATATTTTGAGACACATTAATTGACTGAGTAGTCTGAAAATGAGATTTCTCTTTTATACAATAATTAGTAGAATAGAATATTTAGTCAGTAAGGATGTATATAGCTCAAGCCTTACGGCACAACAACAAATAATAACGAATGTTTTAAATCGAAGTCAGTGCCATGTGCACATTTTTTAATAGTATCAAATAAATTTTAATTACCGTTTCAAGTTACATAGAGTTCTTATTGCAGATACACCTGACACCCAATTTAAATGTTATATTGTTAAATAATTTGTCAATCTTGAACGTGAGACCGGTCACGCCTATTTTATGTATATGTAACGTTGCATAAATTTGGCGCTCCAAGATCGTGGGGCTCCACAAATTTAAATTATATCAAATTTGCAATCTGTTACGTTGCATAAGAATGGCTCCCAAAGAACGTGGGGCTATTCAAACACAAATAGAAGTGTATTTGTATTTGAAAGTAATTTTAACAAAATAAAAACGTTACAATATATATATATATATATATATATATATATATATATGCGTGTGTATTTCAATCACTTTCTGCTACAGTCCGTTTCTTGATGTATATAACAGCATAAGTATTATAGTATATATATATATATATATATATATATATATAGATTATAACGATTCATAATAGCGTCCTATCTGAGCGTTATATGAAAGCTATAGACGGTACGAGTGTAACGCCGTAAGGAAGAGAGAGAGAGAGAGAGAGAGAGAGAGAGAGAGAGAGAGAGAGAGAGAGAGAGAGAGCGTATAATCGCAGCCATCTCACTCTAACTACGTCACCGCTGCATCAGAATCCAGTTCAAACATGTTATTTTACTCAAAGAAAATTATGAGTTCAACCTGCGATAACTTCAAAAGTTATATATATACCGCAATTCTGAAAACAGCATTGTATTCAGCAAGAAAAGCTTTATAAGTAGCCGCAATCTCAGTTACTATAATTAACAATTGAAGAAGTTATACGGATGACGCACGCCAACAGGAATAACGAGAGGGTTATGCTACGTAGGAATAAGGTGTTTTCACACACACATAGATAAAGACCTAAGCAACAATATTCTGTGGTCAGATCTTTGGAAACACATTTGCAAATACCTGTAAGCAATCGATTTGCAAATACAGGAAGTACGATTTTGACAAGAAATTCTCTGCCGTTTGGAACCGGTCACGGAGTGTTTGACCGACCTGTTCGAGATTGTCAAAACTGGAAAAACGCATGATTTATTTGTACAACCAATCAGCAGCCCGTATTTAAAACTGACGCCAGCTCAAAGCGAGGGGTAGCATCACTCTTCGTTCGGTACTTAAACACAATAGACAATGAATTAATGCTTAATTCACATACAGAAATTTTTAAATCACGCAAAAATGCAATTTAAGTTCTAATTCGAGAAGTAGTCCGCAGTGTAGATGAATTAATAACGTTCAATAACACTCGCTGCGTAAAACAACCGTTAATTAATTAAGCATCAGCCGTGAAGGACCTGAGCTACAGAAGGCTACAGCATCTGTAATTGCCAGGGCATCTTCAACATCATTGATCAACATCCATTCTTCTGTGCAACACCATCAAAAGGAGGACCTACGGATTCCTATCTTCGGTCAACGCATCAAACAGTAAGAAATAGATTCATTGATCAATGAAATAAGCACTAAACAAATAATAAAACAATAAACAATTTTAAAAGCACACTTTGTATTTTAACTATAAGATTAGCTCTAATATAATATAGGAGTGTTGAATGGAAAGTGGTGTGTAGTATTGGACGTGCAAATTATTGCAGACCTGTTCATTGGCACTGGTTTGAGATAGAAATCTCTTAATCAAACCAGATAAGAGCTAGAGGTCGTTTGAACGTCTTAATCATTACTTTTCACACTCACTCAATAATTATAAGTGTTAGGGTAGAATTAAGTCCTACCATTAACAATTTAAAGTTTAAAAATAATTAATTAAACGTTCATTAAAATAATCAGGAAATATTAAAGTGTTATTTGTAACGATTCCCCTTGAAAACCACAATCACTGAACGAATCCTGAGAAAGAGTGTCTCCATGCGCTGAGCTAAGCTGAAACCGTGTCATTTGTATCTGGGATTTGTTCTGGCGCCCAGGTAAAGTAATATCACGGGTAAGTCACTTTTTATCTAACATCACAAATATTAGATAATTGTGTTAGACGAAAGGTAGCGTTGTAATATATATATACATATATTTTAACATTACATTTGGAACAACATAATATCGTACCTGAATTAATGAAGACTTTGGTTAAGAAGCTGACAAGGAGAACAATATCTTCCAAGATGATAGTGAAGAGGAACGATTAACAATTTTAGACTGACTAGTAAGACAACTGACCGTACCCAAATTAATGATTTAGGCTAAGTGATGCAAAACAACTTTAACCCCAACTATGACAATGAACTTTCAGTAATGACCAAACAAAGAATTATAAAGACAAACGGTTTATGAACCAGGACTATAAAGAAACAAATGGTTTCAGTTAATGTATCATTATATCCAGATAATCAAAATACAAAGTGAGGGATAATAGGCCCAAACATGTAATATTATGTAAGAGAAATATTAGTAAATAATTAAGTTAATTGATGTAACAAAAATATAAATACACCTGATTATAGATACATGAACCATACAAATAATTGTCACATATAGAGTTCATAGGGTTGTCCAGTAAACAACAAATTATAACATGGTCACAATAACATTTATAACAAGAGTAAAACCCAGATAAACAGTAAATGTAACAAGATTATTAGAACTGTGTGGTGAGGTAGAGCAACAGTGTTCACTTTATTGTAATTTTTGTAAGTCAAACATCAGTAAGTATACGGATGTTGAAACCCATATAAATAGTAAATATGACATAGACAGTGTCAGAATAGTGAGTAAATTAGCTGACAAAGGACTAACTAATTAGTATAGAATTTGTTTTGTAAAATGTGCATATTTTATGTTATAGCACAATGTTATATCATAGTATTTGTGTTGTG
The DNA here is from genome assembly GCA_034769895.1 of Magicicada septendecula. Taxonomy (NCBI): domain Eukaryota; kingdom Metazoa; phylum Arthropoda; class Insecta; order Hemiptera; family Cicadidae; genus Magicicada; species Magicicada septendecula. The sequence goes on from CM068368.1 coordinate 126,697,589, forward strand.
TTTTTTGTATGTAACAGGTGATACAGTTAGTTTAAAGGAATGTCAATTTAATGATATTAATTCCATTTTTTTATGTTGTGTTAACAAATATAACAATAGAGCTGATGTTAAACCATGGTAAATTAATTGACCAAGCAGAATGGACTATACAAAGATGTTTTGTTAAGTGTCAAACACCTATACAGTTTGAGTAGAAAACAGTTATTTGTGCAAGGATTTGGTATAAACATAGCCATGTGGGCATGAATTTAACTATTAGAATAATATATCTGTTGTGTTGTTAAAATAACGTTATATGTTAAACCATTTTGATGAGTGTTAGAAGTTAATTTAATTGTTAAAGATGTTAAAACATGGTGATGAAAGTAATACTATTACATAGGCCAGGTGAAACCAACTTTAGTAAATTTTGAACAATTATATTAGAAATTTTGTAAAGCAAATGTGAAAAGGTAATAATGTATACAAGGAATATAGAAACAAAATAACACATATCCAGTTAATTAAGAAAATTCCAAATAACAAAATTGTAACATCCATAGTTCTTAAGCAAAAATAGGCACGTTTGGTGTCTAAATATAACAAATGTGAAGATCAAAATAATGCTGATAATGGTTTTAAACTCCCATTCAGTATAGAAAAGTTATGTTAGTTTAAAGATTTTGAACAAATTTTAGATTTCGAAATAATGAAAGTATATGACAATGTATGTCCGAATTGGCCAACCAGATTCCAAGTTTACCCTTAGCAACCAGAAATTTCGGATAAATAAAAAGAGACTTCTTTGACAACGATCTTAGCAGATAGACGCGTTTTTAAATCGTCTTACATTATGTGTTATAAAGTGTGAGAAAACTATACAACCAGATAAATACAGTTAGAGGTACACTACACGAACTTTTTGCAACATATAGAAGAACACCCATTACATGGAATAGAAGATATAATAACCAGGAAGAAGATTTGAAGTGGACGAGGGACGAGAAAGAAGATCTGACGTGTACGTGGGCCCTTTCTTCAACCAAGAAGAGTACAAGAAGAGGATGTGGTGATTCTGACATCTCATTATATCGTACTTTAACACACACATTTGTATACACGAATTTTAAGTAATAATCAACTAAACTACAGACACCATATAACACAAACACTAAAAACAATCACTAATAACACCATATAAGACTAACACCTTTTTAAACACAACAAGAACTTTTAATTTACATAATAACTATCAAAGCCTGAACTGGACATAACCTTTTTAAAACTGGTAACCGCTATACAATTTCTGTGTGCACGTATCACTCTAACGTTGTAATATCCTAAAATTGTAAACTTGTATTTTGATTAATAGTGTAATATTTTGTTTAATTTATAATCCCCGAACCATATACGCCCTGAGATAATTGATATATTTTATTTAAAAACGTTAACAAAAAGCATTGTTTTGGTCTCGAAGAAATACTAAACGTTTGGCTACTGCTGCCAACTGGTAAAGGAAGACTTATAGTTTGCGCTACAATTGCGATTATTCTGTTCAAATTTATTAAAACAGTCAACCAGTGTTTTTTCCGAATAAAGGATTCCTCAAGGATATATGTTTGATAGTATTTGTGTGTCGTTATTATTGCTGTTACATTTAGTAAATAGAATTCACAGATTGCAGCGGACCCGACAGTTGGCATCGTTGAGTGACGTCACGGAAAAGAAGCAGCATAGTGGGAGTAAGCGGCAATTTACAAAATTATTCGCCGTTCAACATAACACATTTATAATTACACATCGACGACTCCAGTGCGAGTTTGTCGCTACATTATTTATATATATTACAAGTTCACACTTCCTACGGGTGGTGTAATCCAAGTGCACACGACATATATACAAGTAACTGATTCACAATAACATTGTACGTAACGAAAAATCTGGTTACCAATAGACGAACCTGAAGTGAGGCTACATCACGTTTCAAATTAGATGTAACAATAACTCTCGATATATAAAAATCTTATCGTTACAAATTGGCGCACCAACGTGTGAGGCGTGTAATTTAATATAAATTAAATTATTATTAATAGACAAATAAACCAAAATAATCAAGATGAGGAAGCGAGAGGTATCGCGAAAACGAGCGGCCGAAACCGAGAAGGTAGACGAGTTAAATATGGAAGATAAAGAAGCGACACCGGTTGAGGAAATAGAAATTATAACAAGAAAGGATCCGGAGAAACAACCAGAAGAAACGACACAAACGGAAGGCGAGAAGACGCAAGAAATGTTCAAATGTATGATGGAATTAATGCAGGAAACTAGTAAGAGAACGGAGGAGAGTAATAAGAAGAACTTAGAAAAATTAATAGAGGAATTGAAAACGGAAAATAAACAGTCCATAGAGGAATTGAAGGAAGAATTAAGTGAGAACAGTAATAAGAACTTAGAAAAATTGAAGGAAGAATTAAAGACGGACAATAAACAGTCTACGGAGGAGTTGAGCCGAAAATTGGGAGAGACTAGTAAGAAAATTGAAGAAAAAATGGGAGAATTGAAGGAGAATAGCAAGAAAATGGAGGAGAAAATAGACGCAAATAATAAAGCATTGAGGGAAGAATTGAAGGAAAATTACCAGGAAACCATGAAAAAATTGGATGAACACAAAGAGTCATTAAAAGAAGATTGGAATAGCAAGATGGAAATTGATAACCGGCAATTGCAGGAAGAATGGGACAAGAAGCTGGAAGAACCGGTGACTGAAATTAGAAGGGTAGAATCCGAGACCAAGGAAAAGTGTGAGCGGATGAACCAAGAGATACTGAGCGTCCGGGAAGAAACGAATGGACGAGTTGAAAATATAAGAACCAACCAAGCAGTGATGGGAGAGAGGTTAGAAGGTATGAGTACTAGTCTCAATCGAGTGCAAGAACAAACAACTGTTCATAGAGGTGAAATCAATTCCCTAAAAAACAGACAGTGTACCGGCGCCCATACAACATGCGAAGAAAATCGAGAGGTGATCGATTTTCAAAACTATAGAAGAAACCCCATGCTATTCTTAGAACGAGTCGAAGAGAAGATAGCCAAAACCGGAGAAGACAGATGGTTTGTGATAAGGAGCATGTTGGACGAGATGTTCCGAAAGGTATATGACAATTGGTGGACGGCGATGCGGCCGAGTATACAGAACTTCCAGGAATTTAAAAAACAGTTCAAATCTAAATATTGGTCCGATGCCACACAACACATGATAAGAAGTGACATAGGATTGGGCAGATATGACCTGCACGGCAAGCAAACTCCAACCGCATATTTTCTCGGCAAAATAAATATAGCCAGACATTTAGAGCCCGCAATTCCTACAGAGTGTTTAGTGCGGCTCTTAGCCTACCACTATGGTGGCGAAATTACAAGAGGCCGAATAAATGGACGCATACAAACCATCGAGGAGATGTCAACATTATTGGCGGAGATAGAACAAGAGAAGAACTTCCTCCAGTATAGACGAAGGAATGATGAAATAAATAGAAATAATGGTCGCCGCGACGCCCCATATGAAAACAATGGGCAACGACCAAACAATAGTTATAACAACAACGGTAACCACTATCAGCGCGGTTACCAAAACCAGAATAACACCAATAACTATCCACGAAATAACGCAAATAATAACAACAATAACAACAACCACTATTGCCGTAACCCTCCTACAAATAATAACAATAATGGATACCGGCGTGACAATGAACGAGACCACCAGTACCAGAACAACCGGGGTTATAACAACAACTATGATAATCGATACAGGCATAATAATAACGGCAATAATAACAGTCAAAATCAAACATATAGAAGACAAGTGAATTATATAAGCGTTGACGATAGGGATGTGGGAAGACGTTGGTACCAGGGACGTGCAAACTATAATGGAAACCGGGGAAGAAGTTTTCAGGAGGAGGGTAACCAGCACTACCGCGATGAACATCGGCGAAGTAGAAGCTGCGACGACAACAGAAACAACCGAAACTCAGTGACGTTCAATAATAACGCCATCGAGGTACAAGAGTCACAGAGCAGAGACAGACCCAATCAATCAGACAACAGGACTGAGGAGATCAGCCCTGATTTAAACGAACTGCGGCAGTGAAAATCCATCAGGTCCCATCACTGAACCGGCAATTTGGGTACTTACTAGGACGAGACAAAACGACTGACGATACGTTGACAATAGTGCACAATCATTTCTTAAAAAATGTTAGAGAAGAACTACTGAACAAAGACACGATAACGCAAAATAATTCAAATAATGAGATTGTTTATATCATCGCCCAAGTGAATGGAATAGAGACGAGATGTATGATAGATACGGGCGCAAACGTGTCGTTAATCGACAACAATGAATACATCAAAATTCAAAAATATAGTAAGGCCATCTTACCAACTTTACCAATTCAAAATATAATTTTAATCGGAGCCACTGGAAGGCAAAACAAGTCAATAAGAAAACAGGTATCATTAACAGTGACCAGCAGAAATGTAGCTATACCTATGATTTTTCTAATAGCTAGTAATCTACCATTTAATCTACTAATAGGCTGTGATATTTTGAGAAAATACTCAGCAATAATTGACATGAGACAAGCCATAGTGTCATTAAAAGTGGATAATATAGAATGGACAGCAAAATTGGTAGAAAACAAAAATGTACCTTCATGCAATAGTATAAGAAAATTCAATAATAATCAAGATGAGTCATGGAATGTAAGAAGGGAATACTTTGGGCGTGGAGATAGTTTATGGTTGGAAAAATTAGAAGAGATCCGACAATTTCGGTCAGAACAAAACGAATGTAATTTAACTACACAAGAAATAGAAAAGTTAATTTCAATATATAATAAATACCGCTATGTTTTCTCTGATGTACCTGGCAAAGTAAAGGATTATCAATTTACATTACAATTCAAGCAGCCTGTCAATTTTAATAAAAAATCATATCCCGTTGCTTATGCATTAAAGGAAGCAGTGAGGACTGAACTAGACAAAATGATAGCAGAAGACATTATTGAATATAGCTGTTCCCCATATACCAGTCCGTTAATAGCAGTTCCAAAGAAAGATGGCAAAGTACGACTCTGTTTAGATGCTAGAGAGATTAATAAGATCATAGTTAATGACAGAACATCTCCTGGAGAGATTGAGGAGATACTGAAAAAATTCAATGGCATACAATTTATTATCACCTGGGATACGGTTTGTGGGTATTGGCAGGTGGAGCTACACCCAGATAGTCGAAAGTACGTCGCCTTTATTTTCGAAGGAAGGAACTATCAGTTCAAGAGACTACCGTTTGGACTGGTAAATTCAGTAGCTGTATTCGTAAGATGTATGGACCAGGTGTTGGGTCCAGATACTATTCCATATACCACAGTCTATGTTGATGACTTGTTGATTACTTCAGTGAATTGGGAAGACCATTGTGACAGAGTAGGACAAATATTACAAAAACTATCAGACAATAACGTTACACTAAAACTTCAAAAATCTAAGCTTATCGCCAGTGAAGTCCAATTCCTGGGTTTTAACCTAACAAGACAAGGAATAACACCATCCAATGAAAAAATTGAAGCTATCCAGAAGTTCCCAAGTCCTAAAAATAAAAAGCAACTTCAATCATTTCTGGGACTTTGCAATTATTATAGGAAGTTTCAGAGAAATTATTCTGAAATGACAGCAAAGTTTTCTCCACAATTATCCTTTAAGAACAAATGGTCCTGGGGACAGGAACAAGACAATCTACTCCAAATGATCAAGCACAATTTCCTAAGTTCAGTTGTATTAAAACATCCTAATATCAATCAACCTTTCTTCATGAACTGTGATGCCAGTGATATAAGTTTAGGATCTGTATTATATAAAGAAGATAGTGAGGGAGAACATCAGGTGGTGAGTTTTGCAAGCAGAATACTTAATGGATGTGAACGCAATTATAGTGTAACAGAAAAGGAGTTATTAAGCGTTGTATTCGCTTGTGGGAAATTCAGAACCTACATCCTTGGATACTCAATAACTGTGAGGAGCGATCATAAGTCAATATCTTTCCTAAAAAATTGCAAGATCAACCATGGGAGATTGACAAGGTGGATACTTGCACTACAGGAGTACCATATAAATTGGGAGTATGTTCCAGGAAAACAGAATATTGCTGCAGATATATTGTCCCGGATTAACATAGAACAACAAACTTTTGAAGGGGAAAAAGAAACAGTCATCAAGGTATACACTATAATAAAAAACAAGTCAGATTTGGAAAACATCATGAAATCCATTGCACAACAACAAACCGAGGATACCAAAATCAACAATTTTAGACAAAGACTGATCCAACAGGATGAAAAAATCATTGCATATTACTGTCTACATGAAGACATATTATTTTATAAACCAAATAATAACCAAGGCTCATGGAAGGTGGTGATACCTAAAGCTTTAGAAACAGAATTAATATTGGACTACCATAGCCGATATGGGCATATGGGTGCATTAAAAGTAATGAAGGCACTTGAGGAACACACTTACATTAAGAATATCAACAGAAGAGTTAGAGAATGTATTCGGCAGTGTAACATCTGTCAATTGGCAAAATGCAATAACGAAAAAACAGAAGGAATTATGCAACCTATTACATCAACTGGTAAATTAGAGAGAGTATTTTTAGATGTGTGTGGTCCATTACCTCGTAGTGGAGGGAGAAAACAGTATAAATTCATTATAATCATGTTCGACCATTACTCCAAGTTTACAAAACTATACCCCATTAATCGGGCAACTACAAAAAAGATTTTGCAAATAGTGATCCAACAATACATACCAGAGTTAGGAGCTCCACGATCAATTATTACCGATCACGGAACTCAGTTTCGAGAAAGGGTATGGAAGGAGACTTTGTTAGACTTAGGTGTCAAGACATATAAAACATCTGTCTATCACCCAAATAGCAACCCAGCGGAAAGAGTACTGAGGGAGGTCGGCCGTATACTCAGAACATATTGTTTTGATAAACACCAGAAGTGGAGTGACTACATTACACAAACAGAGAGCTTTATCAACTTAGCTTACCATGAAGCAATACAAGATACTCCATATACCATAATGCATGAAAGATTACCACCCCGAGAAATTAGTGAAATAATCAATTTCCCAAACAACCCAGCTTACCAGTTCGACAACGTGAGATTCCACAGCAAACTGAACGAACAAGTGGAGAAAAGAAGGAAAAAATACAAAACAATTCAGCAGAAGGTGATCCAGTACAAGATTGGAGATAAGGTATTGTTAAAAAACCGCGAATTGCCAAGTTCTAAGGAAGGAATAGCAAAAAAGCTATTATTACTGTATAATGGACCATATGTTGTTATAAAAAACAATAACAATAATACTTATGTCATTAGTGATGTTGAAACAAAAAAGATTAAGGGAACATACAACCAAGTTTCCTTAAAAATGTATTATGAACCTAATAAACAAAGTTGAAAATACCACCAAAATTCTAAAAAAATAGTAAGAACAACTTACAACTAATTATTTATGAGAATTAATTTGGAATTGAAGAATTTATTATTATAAAACCAACAAAATTCCAAACAAAGAGTAAGAACAACTTACAACTAATTATTTATGAGAATTAATATGAAACTGAAGAATTTATTATTACAATACCACGAAATTGAAAAAAATATAGTAAGCTCATCTTACCAACTTTGATAATCCAGAATATAATTTTAAATGAAGCCCAATAAACAAAGTTGAATATCTCAGAATTTAGATAAATAGTAAGGACCAATTACAGTACAGTTTGATAATGTAATTATGAATCAAGCAGATAAACAACTGGGAATAATTTTCCAAATTCTAAACAAAATAAGCACCTCTTATTAAACACAGTTATGAACTTATTATTGGAATATAAAAGAAAGATGCAACATCCATAAATTAGAAGAAACTATAGTGATATAAAATGAATAAGAAAAGACAAATGTAGACAGTCGACGATGGAAAATGAGACAAGACTAGAAACGAATTTATTGCAAATAACCTATCATGATTGTGAGAGAATCAACAACAACTGAAGATGCAAATACTTGTTATGTTTTAATTTAAATGAAGATAGTGGATGAAAAATGAAGATTAACCAGTACTGATAAAGAAGGAAGGAAGATAGTACCAATATAAAATAAAAAATGTTATTAATATCGCCACAAGAAAATAAACATCTGAAAGAATCAATGGAAAGAAATATTTAGATCTGAGAAGTTAGACTGAGTGAACAATCGCAAGAATATATTATATTATTTTATTTGATTTAGTCGTGAATAGACTAGTGATTATTAAATGTGATTGACTGACGAGATAGCTCCAGCAATCGATATTATTTATGTATTATGTATTGTAAGGAGAGCGGGGTATTAGGTCAAGAGAGCCCCCCGACTGATTCCAGAATATATGGTGATTAATTTGTTAGGGAAGTAACATGTTCCAGGGATAGAACACTTATAATTAAAGACAAGTATACCAGATCATAATAAGAATAACAAATGACAATGTGAAAATTAAGATAATTGATAATTTCAACAAAAAACAATATTTTATTAAAATGATCAAATTTGGTGGCAGGGTAATATGTAACATTACATTTGGAACAACATAATATCGTACCTGATTTAATGAAGACTTTGGTTAAGAAGCTGACAAGGAGAACAATATCTTCCAAGATGATAGTGAAGAGGAACGATTAACAATTTTAGACTGACTAGTAAGACAACTGACCGTACCCAAATTAATGATTTAGGCTAAGTGAGGCAAAACACCTTTAACCCCAACTATGACAATGAACTTTCAGTAATGACCAAACAAAGAATTGTAAAGACAAACAGCTTATGAACCAGGACTATAAAGAAACAAATGGTTTCAGTTAATGTATCATTATATCCAGATAATCAAAATACAAAGTGAGGGATAATAGGCCCAAACATGTAATATTATGTAAGAGAAATATTAGTAAATAATTAAGTTAATTGATGTAACAAAAATATAAATACACCTGATTATAGATACATGAACCATACAAATAATTGTCACATATAGAGTTCATAGGGTTGTCCAGTAAACAACAAATTATAACATGGTCACAATAACATTTATAACAAGAGTAAAACCCAGATAAACAGTAAATGTAACAAGATTATTAGAACTGTGTGGTGAGGTAGAGCAACAGTGTTCACTTTATTGTAATTTTTGTAAGTCAAACATCAGTAAGTATACGGATGTTGAAACCCATATAAATAGTAAATATGACATAGACAGTGTCAGAATAGTGAGTAAATTAGCTGACAAAGGACTAACTAATTAGTATAGAATTTGTTTTGTAAAATGTGCATATTTTATGTTATAGCACAATGTTATATCATAGTATTTGTGTTGTGTTTTTTGTATGTAACAGGTGATACAGTTAGTTTAAAGGAATGTCAATTTAATGATATTAATTCCATTTTTTTATGTTGTGTTAACAAATATAACAATAGAGCTGATGTTAAACCATGGTAAATTAATTGACCAAGCAGAATGGACTATACAAAGATGTTTTGTTAAGTGTCAAACACCTATACAGTTTGAGTAGAAAACAGTTATTTGTGCAAGGATTTGGTATAATCATAGCCATGTGGGCATGAATTTAACTATTAGAATAATATATCTGTTGTGTTGTTAAAATAACGTTATATGTTAAACCATTTTGATGAGTGTTAGAAGTTAATTTAATTGTTAAAGATGTTAAAACATGGTGATGAAAGTAATACTATTACATAGGCCAGGTGAAACCAACTTTAGTAAATTTTGAACAATTATATTAGAAATTTTGTAAAGCAAATGTGAAAAGGTAGCTGTATTTATAGGTAATAATGTATACAAGGAATATAGAAACAAAATAACACATATCAAGTTATTTAAGAAAATTCCAAATAACAAAATTGTAACATCCATAGTTCTTAAGCAAAAATAGGCACGTTTGGTGTCTAAATATAACAAATGTGAAGATCAAAATAATGCTGATAATGGTTTTAAACTCCCATTCAGTATAGAAAAGTTATGTTAGTTTAAAGATTTTGAACAAATTTTAGATTTCGAAATAATGAAAGTATATGACAATGTATGTCCGAATTGGCCAACCAGATTCCAAGTTTACCCTTAGCAACCAGAAATTTCGGATAAATAAAAAGAGACTTCTTTGACAACGATCTTAGCAGATAGACGCGTTTTTAAATCGTCTTACATTATGTGTTATAAAGTGTGAGAAAACTATACAACCAGATAAATACAGTTAGAGGTACACTACACGAACTTTTTGCAACATATAGAAGAACACCCATTACATGGAATAGAAGATATAATAACCAGGAAGAAGATTTGAAGTGGACGAGGGACGAGAAAGAAGATCTGACGTGTACGTGGGCCCTTTCTTCAACCAAGAAGAGTACAAGAAGAGGATGTGGTGATTCTGACATCTCATTATATCGTACTTTAACACACACATTTGTATACACGAATTTTAAGTAATAATCAACTAAACTACAGACACCATATAACACAAACACTAAAAACAATCACTAATAACACCATATAAGACTAACACCTTTTTAAACACAACAAGAACTTTTAATTTACATAATAACTATCAAAGCCTGAACTGGACATAACCTTTTTAAACTGGTAACCACTATACAATTTCTGTGTGCACGTATCACTCTAACGTTGTAATATCCTAAAATTGTAAACTTGTATTTTGATTAATAGTGTAATATTTTGTTTAATTTATAATCCCCGAACCATATACGCCCTGAGATAATTGATATATTTTATTTAAAAACGTTAACAAAAAGCATTGTTTTGGTCTCGAAGAAATACTAAACGTTTGGCTACTGCTGCCAACTGGTAAAGGAAGACTTATAGTTTGCGCTACAATTGCGATTATTCTGTTCAAATTTATTAAAACAGTCAACCAGTGTTTTTTCCGAATAAAGGATTCCACAAGGATATATGTTTGATAGTATTTGTGTGTCGTTATTATTGCTGTTACATTTAGTAAATAGAATTCACAGATTGCAGCGGACCCGACAGTTGGCATCGTTGAGTGACGTCACGGAAAAGAAGCAGCATATTGGGAGTAAGCGGCAATTTACAAAATTATTCGCCGTTCAACATAACACATTTATAATTACACATCGACGACTCCAGTGCGAGTTTGTCGCTACATTATTTATATATATTACAAGTTCACACTTCCTACGGGTGGTGTAATCCAAGTGCACACGACATATATACAAGTAACTGATTCACAATAACATTGTACGTAACGAAAAATCTGGTTACCAATAGACGAACCTGAAGTGAGGCTACATTACGTTTCAATAAGATTCAATCGTATATAAATATTTTATCGTTACAATATATACGCTACATTATACATGTTTTCTATATACGTATGCTACTTTAACTAAAATAAACTTAATATTTTATATGCAAGTAAGTCATGTATTTTATTAAATTTCCGTGTTTCAGAAACTAACCTCTACCTTTGGTATTGTTTGTTATAGGAAAAAGTGTCCCCCTTTATACTATTTTAATAAAGCTGTTAATTTTTAGAAGCTAACGCCAATATTTGTGTAGATTTGTCTTATAACAATACGAAATCTTTCGTTTACATCACATTCACGGTGTTGGATAAGCAATTTCTATACAGAAGAATGAGGTTGATTTCAGCTCAGCGCATTGGGAATTTAGAGGGTTCCTTTTATGCTGTCACTCATATTGCAACTCAATAAGAGAACTCTGCAGAGAAGCTGAAAAAGAATAAGTAAAAGTTTAGAATAAAATTGCAAACATCTCAAAAAACATAACATGTATGCAGTTGTATCAGGAAGATTTTGGGACGGATCACTCGTAATAAAGGAGGAAATTTACAGTTAATAAAAACAAGCACAACGCTCATGTTCCTTAAGAAATGTTGAAAAAATGGACTTTATATTGAAAAGAGTGCCACATCCCAACGAGTGTCAAGCAAGACAAACCCTTAATTCAGGTTGCTCTGTAAGATGTTTTTCTAGCGTTTTATCCTTGGCAGAAAACCATTGAAGCGGATTTTCATAAGGCAGAACACCATATAAAACATGGGAAACTGTGAAGAAAATCAAGGATTCTATAATATATATAGATCTTCTATCAAACTTGTTTCACTAAAGGACTTACGAGTAGAATTGTATGAAAACCTGAACCCAACAAGTCATTACTTTTTTAATACTTGTAAATTTGTATCCTTAATTAAGTACAGTTATGACGTAAATTAAAAGGAATATTATAATTAAAGGTAATTAAAGGTATATTAGTAATATTACTTTTATTCTCTTATTGCAGCAAGTACGTTGATTTTATTAAATGAGAATTTGGTATAATATTGCTTTATTCTTTGGTATAAGCCGTACGACTACATCAAATAGAAAGCCAAGTTTCGACACGCATAATATTGACGGTTGACTTTAGGCTGAATCAGAATGACTAACATCTGAGGATCACAGATAACACACCAACTAAAGCAGTAATGAGTTTGGAGTACAGTTAGAAAAATATACACGTAACAAATGAATTTACTTTGTATAATTCAACTGACCATAAAATATATTTCAACTTTTGCACTGACAGTTGAACAACACCAAAACACATTAAAATAAATATTAAAATACCGAAATTCTTATTAAAATATGTTACTTTTTATTAAGACTAGAAAACATTTTTCTTACAATTGCATTTTGTAATACTTGGTGGTCACTGACACAAATGAGATAAATCAGAGAATATTATTTAATGTTTCAGAAAATCACTTATTGGACTGTAATAAATGTTTTAATATGTACTATACTTATTTTGCATGCAATTATAATTTTCATTGTGATAATATTTTAAGTTAAATAATAACATTTATATCTGCTCACAATATTCTTGATTTTAATAATAAATAAATTATATTTGTTTTTCTTAGAAGAATATATTTATGTTTTTCTAGACTAATACAGTTTCAAAGTGTCATCTTCAGAATACAAATTAATAAAATTTATATAATTTTGAAATTAATTACAATTTGTTTCAAACTCTTGAAACAGTGATATTATACAAAAATATATAACATATTCTTGTAAAAAAATGCATGTATTTTTTAATAACAATATTAAACAATATTGTTTAAATAACATTATTTTATTAATAATGTATGTTGTGATAACATTATTTAATATTATAATATTATCACAAAGAAAATTATCATTACATCTAAAATTAATATAGTAGGCCTACATATTAAAACATTTACTACAGTCCAAATAAAAGTATTCAATTTGCGAAGTAGGCGTGAAATTTCTAGATATGTAACAAAAGCATTATGAAGGTATAAGACTGACTAAAAAAGGACTATTAAGCATATAAGTATTTGCAACATGCAGTTTTCAAATTATCATTATCTTAAAATGGGCATAGTGAATTAACAAATTAAACCAAATAATGAATTCAAACTAACAAAAAAAATTATCGTAATTGATTTGAAAAGTATCTAAGTTTATCTGTACCGTATAAAGAATCTCTTACACCCAAATACTGTATCGGGGAACGAGAAAATTTAAGGTACAAATATTATAATAAAATATGTATGTATTTGACTAAAATGAGGTAAACTATTGTTATAAAATGTAATCTCGTAAAGTTCTCAAAAGGATGACAAAGGACCACGTTGACTGACGTCTGCAATTTATATGCAAATTGGAGAGTTAAGAAAAACCAAGTGGCAGTGGACTCTCTCGCCTAACGCCTCTCTATAATGTGTTTGTTAGATGTAACGTTATTCATAAGCAGTGTACAAAAGACAATAAGCTATTTGGAATGACATTCTTTATAATTGAAGGTAATATTCAGTGTGTGAATATGGACTAACATATCGAGTGTAATAATCATTAGTTCTGTCTGCGACAATGGCTAACGTAGTTTCAGTGAGTAACGGTGAAATAAATTTAAATTGTTATAAAATATAAACTTATTGACAAATAAACGAAAAATAAAATACATTACCACAATAAAATATTACCGCCGGATTTGCTTATTAATTAGATAATTTTTCTTTTAATTTATTAGCTTTAGGGATCACCATAAAATCGACAGTCAGAGAAAATCGTTAATCACTTTGTATTGGTATCTGCAAAGTACAACAACATTCCGGGAAGAGACGGGTTCATACCCCAATTTTTCCAGTAAAGTGACAAATCATCCCTAAAAGCAAATTTACTAGATAAACTACGAGTTTTCTTGCAGTAAGCGTGAGAATAATATTTAAAGTATCTCAAGATATGCGAAACACTGCGATCAAAGGAAAGTGGATTTAGAGAAACATTTTAAAATAGTACAGCAATTTAATCAATGGATTGTCAACAACACCAACACACGTCAAAATATGGCCACTCACCTGTTAACAAATTCTAACGGGAAGAAGAAGGAAATTGTTGTAAAAAATAGTAAATTAAATATTTACTTATCTAATTCCTCAGTCGCGATTTAGCCGTGGAACCGTGTAGACGGTTGTTGTGCGCTGTTATCGAGTATTGTTATGTTATGTTATGTTTAAATATAGTTTATCTCTTGTTAGTGACTTGTGCTAAGTAATCAGTGCAGATATAATATTATTTTGTGTTCAAAGTTCTAAAAGGGCTTTCAGTGAGCACTTAAAACTTTAATAATTATTGTTGGTTACACTTTATCTCGGTCGTGCTTAGCGGCTCAGATTATGGGCCAAGTGCATTTGACTGTTATCTGGCTTGTGACCCGGTTCGGACTGGTTCTACATCACATCCACTCAGCTACAAGATAAGATAAATATGCAAACAAATAGCGATGGACTTTATCAGCAACATATTCAGACTCCGTACAATCCAAACTTCTATGTAAGTAGCCAGAACTATAACCCTAGTTATGACCATCAACAACAAAACACTCATCTTAGAGGTAATTCGCAACCTCACTTTCAGTCACAAATGCAGCAGCTATATCCACAACAAACTAGTTATCCTTTCTCAAATATGCCGGCACCTAATGTCTGCAATCAACTCCCGAACCAAATGTCATCGCAAATATTAACGAACACTAATACCAATATGGCCCATGCAATACCTCCATTCAGCTGTCCTAACAACATGACACAGAACTCCCAAGAGGACATAGATTAAGTGAAGACTTATCCTACTCTGAACCTAATGAAACTGAATCTGCAAATGAATTTTGCGTACTTTGGCAGCAAGTTAAACGCCCCTCCAAAAAAAGGAAACGATCTGCTACAGCAACTAAAAGCATCTACTCAACTCAAACAGCAAATAGATTCGATCCCTTGTCCAACATAGATACGTCTCTTAATCATGAAGATTCTGGCAACTCAAATAACGTTAATAAAAACAATCAACCGAAAACACCAAAGCCTCCGCCAATCTATATATACGGTGTTACGAACTATAAAGCAATGACAGACTTTCTGGCATCGGCTGCAGAAGACGAAACATACCACAGCAAAGCTCTGTCAAACAACACAGTTAAAATTCACCCCCACACCGTTGACACTTACAGAAAATTAATTAGACTACTCTGCGTAAAAAATATAGTCCATCACGCCTACCAGCTGAAACATGAGAGAGCCTACCGTGTTGTCATAAGAGATCTTCACTATTCAGTGCCACTAGAAGAAATTAAAGACGACCCAACTAAATATGGCCACAAAATTCGGAATATCATAAACACGAGACACAGGAAATCCAAGGACCCACTGCCTCTATTTTTTGTAGACCTTGAGCCCCAAGATAACAATAAGGAAATATATAAATTGGAATATCTACAAAATACAAAAATTAAAGTTGAACCGCCAAGAGTCAAAAACACAATAATCCAATGCACACGATACCAGTAATATGGCCACTCCAAAACTTACTGCAGAAAATCATGTATCTGCATAAAGTGTGGAAAATCTCATGACACTAAAACGTGCAAGAAACCTAGGGATACCCCTGCTACCTGTGCACTATGCGATGGCAGTCGCCCAGCCAATTATAAAGGGTGTTCTGTCTACCAAGACCTGATAAGATCTAAACTTAGGGGCAATCCACAACTGCTAAGTAGTGCTACTCCACAGACACAATCTAATGTGATTCAGAATTCTCCATCCCCTCTACCACCACCACGAAATACAACTTCTACATATGCTCAAATCACGGGCGGAAGTAGAAGGACACAAGTGACTAGCAACAGCCACGCAAACCCCACTAACGAGGAAGTAATGGACCAACTGGCAATTTTCCTAAGTGAGTTCAAAACTATGTTCACTCAACTCATTAATCAAAACAGCATTATCCTCAACATGTTATCTACAGTCATAAATAGAATACCTCAGCAATGACCACGGCACTAAGAATAGCTGTCTGGAATTCGAATGGGCTTTCCGGCCGCATACAAGAAATTATCCTCTTCCTGAATATCAATAAAATTGACATCCTCCTAATTTCAGAAACCCACTCAACGGATCGAACAGTCTTCAAAATACCTTATTATAACATATTCTATGCTAACCACCCTGACAGTTCAGCTCACGCAGGTTCAGCTGTCGTCATACGAAACACTCTTCATCGTTATGTAATGGAGCCACATGTCACTGCAAAAATCCAAAGTGCAATCATTAAAGTTCTCGCCCTTCCATGCCCCTTGACCTTAGCAGCTACATACAACCCACCACGCCATTCCATATCAACAGACGAATATCTAGAGTTTTTCGCCACTCTGGGACCACACTTTCTTGTAGCGGAGGACTGAAATGCGAAACATACTGCCTGGGGCTCAAGGCTTATCACACCAAAGGGTCGAAATCTACTGGAAGCTATACACCATTTTCATCTCAGCTACTTATCAACAGGAGAACCTACGTATTGGCCCACAGACTGAAATAAAATTTCAGATCTTCTTGATTTTGCGATAACAAAAGGATTCTCGCACTTATATACCAAAATCGAACCAAATCTCGACTTAAGCTCTGATCATAGCTCCATTATAATTACATTAGGCACTAATGTAATCTGGAGGGAACCTCCACCTGTTTTATGCACTAAGCAGACTAACTGGGATTTATTTGAACACATTATCAATGAGAATATCAACTCTAACTTTCGCATTACGGATTCCAGAGACATTGAAGTAGCTGTTGAATACTTTACTAAACTACTACAGGATGCTGCATGGCAAGCTACACCAGAAAGAAGAAAAGTTTTACCTGATTATCATAATATACTTCTGCACATCAAACAACTTATTCAAGAAAAACGACAAGCTCGCGGTAAGTGGCAACGAACGAGAAACCCCCAGTATAAAACATTTCTCAATAGGCTCACCCATAGAATTCGCGCAGCTATGCAAGAGGCCCGAAACGCATCGTTTGAACACTACGTAACATGTTTAACACCCCATGATCATTCAATATGTAAGGCGGCAAAAAAAATCAAACGTCCGGTAATCCCAGTATCCCCCATTCGTAAACCTGACGGCAGTTGGGCTCGAGCAAATGAAGATAAGGTGAATGTGTTCGCAGATCACCTTTCCCAGGTTTTCACCCCAACCTCATCAGCAATTGATGACTCAGAAATTCTAACTTACCTTGATACTTCCTGTCATTATCTCCTCCAATCAAAGCGTTTGCCTTCTCTGAAGTTCTCAGGGAGATAAAACATTCCAAGACACATAAAGCCCCCGGGTACCATTTAATAGTTGGAGAAGTTTTGAAACATCTTCCCAAAAAAGCGTTAGTGCTACTTACAACTATTTACAACAGTATGCTCAGACTGTGCTACTTTCCAATCCAATGGAAATTTGCCCAAATTATCATAGTCGCAAAATCTGGCAAACCCCCTACTGACCCTACATCTTACAGGCCAATAAGCCTTCTTCCACTCTTGTCAAAAATATTTGAACGACTTCTCCTGACCAGACTAAAACAAATAGTGCCCTTTAGGTACCCGATCCCTGAACACCAATTTGGGTTTAGAGAAAAACATTCTACAGTGCAGCAATGCCACAGAATATTGAACAAAATTAGGGATATCCTGGAAAAGAAGACGATGTGCGCAGCTGTCTTCCTGGATATTCAGCAGGCTTTTGATAAAGTCTGGCATGAGGGCCTTCTGTACAAGCTGAAGAAACAACTTCCTGATCAACTATATTTACTGTTGAAATTATATGTGCAAGATAGACACTTCCAAATCAAAATCGAAGACACTGTGTTAGTAATCTCTCCTATAAAGTCGGGAGTGCCTCAGGGCAGCGTTCTGGGGCCATACTTATATCTTATATTTACTGCCGACCTACCTGTGACAGACTACACTACCACCGCCACCTTCGCTGATGATACCGCTATCCTCGCAGTAGATCCCAACCAGGAACGAGCCTCTGAGAAACTGCAAAGTCATCTTTACCTCCTGCAAGATTGGTTCCAGCGGTGGAGGATCCGAGTTAATTCTGCAAAATCCACTCAAATAACCTTCACCATGAAACGTAGCTCTTGTCCACAAGTCACCATAAACGATGCCCCCATACCTATAAAATCAGAAGTTAAATACCTGGGGCTGCATTTGGACAACAAATTAACATGGAAAGCCCACATTCAGGCTAAGAAACAACAACTTAACTTAAAAGCTAGGCAAATGTACTGGCTCATAGGTAGAAAATCTCAACTATCTCTCGCAAACAAAGTCATCATATATAAAGCTTTGCTCAGACCAATCTGGACTTACGGTATAGAATTGTGGGGCTGCTCTAAACCTTCCAACACAAAGATTCTGCAGACAGTTCAGTCAAAAATCTTGCGCTGCATAACGAATGCTCCCTCGTTCATCTCTAATTATACTCTTCACAAAGACCTCAACATTCCATACATTTCTGATTTCATCAGATGCACGCCGCTAAGTACAGGAACCGCAACATAGGACACAGCAATAACCTGATCAACGAGCTCCTCAATCCATCACTGGATGTAAGAAGGCTGAAGAGACAGTGGCCAGATGACCTGACCCGGTGAACGTGGTAATCATCGCTGGATGGTTCCCACCTCAAGTGACGACTTATACATCACTTTTACTTATTACTCTGTGAAATGAGTAGATTGTAAAACTGCAAATTTTCTAAAAAAAAAAAAATCTAATTCCTAACAAACGACCATACTTTATGTCACCTTTTGTGAATTTCTTTACCAGCAGCAGGAAAATACGTACAAGAAAGATAAAACTGTAGCCTAGTTGTTTGTGTTATGTGAACGTCTAGGAAAGCGAAGATAAAATTTATAGCTATTGTTTCCACTTACGTACACTGTCCTTTTAACGTACAAAGAGAGATATAATTCGTCAGCTCCTGTCTGCGCCTGTTTTTGTGTGTTTTTGTTTGTTTGTGTGTGTGTGTGTGTGTGTGTGTGTGTGTGTGTGTGTGTGTGTGTGTGTGTGTGTGTGTGTGTGTGTGTCACTACACACCACACACACACAAACGTAATACTCACGTATTGTTTACCGTCAAGAGTAAATTGTTACCAACAAATGTTAAAGCTTGTTTTAATGCAATTAAAATTTTGTGACAACTACTTAAGGACTCTCCAAATTAAAAGTAAACTTAATAAAAATTGGAGCATATGATATTTGCTATGTTTTTAGTTTATAATAATTTATATGTTTTCAAGTAAATTAACGACGTATTTTAAGTTTTTAAATACTATGTGAATGAATGAACAAGTACGTCTCTCTTGATTATGACTTTGGAGACAGTGCGTGTGTAGTAAAAGTGTGTGCTCACATGCATCAACTATACCGCTGAAATTATTACGCAATATGTGCATGGGTTCCTTTGATGACGTCGGCTTGTGCATTTACTCACAGCTTACGTAATGAAATTTTCTTTTAACAATGTGCGCTGTAATACCTGCACTGTTTCACAAATGTTTAAATTGTTTGTCATGCATAATAATACCTTTGAGAAAACTAAACATGATAATAGCTTTAGTGGAAACAATAAAAGTCTTACGTTAATCACAGTAAAAGTTAAGCAATATAATCTTTGTGAACAAAGCTTTGCAAGTTGTTGGAGCTAAAAGCTATATTTAAAAACGTTTATTTTTGGTTCGGTTTTATGTGCCTACAGTATGTTATGGAATTTAAAAACGAAGAGGAAATTACTTTGCAGAGACTGAACCGAGTAATGCAAAGAATCCGCTTAGCCCAGGATAGAAGGCTTACTTGAAAGAAGAAATAGGTGCTAAAGCTTAATCTTCTTAACAGTTCTACTAAACCACTATAAAAACCTATAGGGACAGACAATATAAACATGTTGCACTATTTTGTATATTTATGAGAAAATAGATGTTATGAGATTTCTATAAATACACTATTTTCGTATTTATCAATAAGCTAGTTTGTATACCCCAACATGCACACAATCACGGAGCATTTGTCTACTGAAGAGAAACGCTGGGGCTGAAAATCATTATTTTCTATTATTCTGGGAAACACTGTCTACTATTTTAATGTTCAGACAGTGGAGTGATCGATTAGTTATAACAATTCCTGGAGAGTGAAGCATATTGAAAACCGTTACATGGGCGTTTATACGTAAACGAATTTTGTGCTGGGCACCAATTGCATATATTTATATGTCTAATGTTCAGATTACTAATTCGATCACATGGTCATTATTATCGACCATGGCATTTGTCTTTGTTTCTTTTTTGTATCGGCCATCTAAGGAGCACATGCCAATTTCAAGTTTTTGTTATTTGTTCTTTTCTTTTCTCCAGTATTCTTTCACCTTTTCACTCTGTCTCTTCTTCCTGTCTTTAGTCTACTTTCAACCTGCGTTTTTCTCTCTCCTACCCTAGACTCCTTCTATTTTTAACACTTTTGCCCGAAAAAAGTCTCTTTCAATTGCTTATAAATTAAACTGACACTCAAACAATAATACATCATGCCTAACAAGAACATATAATATGGCGTTTTATATTTGCCAAATAAAATATTTCTCTTTTCCTTTAAAAATAAATTATGCATCACAGGATTAATATATATATATATATATATATATATATATCTTGATACCATCACCATGTCTTATACACACCAATTGCCCGCTTAAAAAAAAAATTTAAGGTGTCATACTACAAGAATTATACTGGCTCAATTCTGTAACAGCCCCTAATAAGGACCTGTTCACACAAGAAGATTTAGGAAGGAACTACTCCATAGTTATTTATGAATGCGCTAACTACAAGTTGTTAATGACATTTTATGTTCATAAGAAACAGTTAATTAAACTGCCCAACTAACAGTTTTAAATCGTGCTAGCTAACTAATCACAACAAAAGGCAAATGGTGTTCTATAAAATACAGCATAGTAATTGACATTCTTTAACAGGTAGATTATTTAACTCTTTTAATTACACTAGTCACTATATGTCCACCGGACATGCTACAACAGACAGTTAGTCATGGAACATCTGAAATTACTGTTTATGAAGGTGTCTTTCATTTTATGTTTTAAATCCAATAGGTTGCTGTTTTTGTGGATTAAAATATAGGAAAAGTCCCACCTGTGTTTAGAAGATTTATTGTTACTCAGAATGCGCGATGATGCTGACTATGGTGCAACAACTGGTGTCTCCGAAATCCTGTGCATCATTTCATCCTTAGGGCAGTCGTTTTAGGCTAGCAGTGTGGGGATTTCTAGAGGTCTGACGGCGTTGGGGTGGTGCTGCGATATTCTGCAGATGAAGACTGATGTTCTGTCTTCATCTTCGTTGTCCGTCTTCCCTCCCGGCTAGGCGGGAACCCTGAAAATATTTTATTTGTAAGTAGCCGTCAGAGAAAATACCCTCACAAAATTCTTTCTCGCCCCAGTAAGCAAAGATCACAGACACACACTGTCACAATTCTATTCCGAACATTAAGTGTCAATATAAATATTACTCCTCACTTTTCTTTAAATTATCAACTTTTAGAGTTCAAATTACCTTTAACTTTAAATATTTATTAATTTACATTTTATACTTTATACTTTACATTCTAACGGCAAGTTCTATTTCATTTTCATACAAGCAAAGGCAAGTCGGCAACGTGCTCTTAACTATCCTAGACGCAACACACACAAAAAGACGTACATATATCATAATATAATACCCACGCAAGCCCTTAGTTAATTAATATTAAAGCAAAACTTTTGGCTCACCTCAAGCTCTTTAACTGATCACGAACTCATTCCAAAAGATGAATCTCAATTTATAACGCCGTCAGACCAGTATCCCGTTTGAATGGAAAAGAAGAAATGAGGCCGAATGTCGATGCCTGCCGTCCCACGCGAACAGAAAATTGAACAAATCAGCTGATCGGCACGGCATACTTGATTACGCCCACACAATTATCGCCACGCCACAGTCAAGTTTAAGAGATACAGTGAAGCCGTGGCGCTGGCCGCTCAAGCAACCCTTGAACCCGCTATACAGACGGCACTGTGGCCGCGACACATGCCGAATAATTTAAACTTAAATTACATCGGCTCAGTTTTAATCTTGAAAAAAAAACTGTTATAACTTTTATAATTAATGACAAATGTGTAATTCTTCAGATTTCACTGTGTTCAATTCTACTAAAAACAAAGAGATTTTCTAGCAGAGGTGCCGGTAAAACATTATGATGAGTCACGTATTAGTCATTGTGGTAATGTTGTAATAATAGAAACCGCATCAGACTAGCAAGCTGATACCTGTGATCAGCGGTAACAATAGTTAAAGCGATTAAATGTGAAATGAGAACCGCTGTTGCGAGTAAAACCGTCTACCGAAATTACCACTCTTTCTACTGAGGATGAAATAGCTATAAAAAGCAATATTTATTAATGCAACGCAGTACACATATAAAGTCTCAACGCTCTTAAGATATTTAGTAAATGGAACAAATGAAATATAGCTACTTTGACTTGCAAGGTTACTACACAAGTATCACCATCTAGTCCTAAGATACGTATCGACATCTTTAGCTGTAGTTTTTCAATACTTTTTAAAAGAAATTCCTACTTTAAATGTGTACTAAATTTTATGGTAGTGGTAAAGTTTATCGTGTGGTTTACGTTACTTAAGCCACATGATTAACGATTTTGCGTATGTGTCTATTAAGGGACCTGGACTTCTTTCATCTTTTCTATTTCATGTAATAGGATAGCCTCAAAATTTAGATACTTACAAATATTAGGTAACTGCAAAATTTGGCTGGGTTTCGTGCTAAAGTATAAAACGTGAGACTGACTCATTTCGAATCTGTAGAACCACAATCTGCAGTTTTCCACGCATGTCCTAAACTCTTTTCCGGATTAAATATGTTTCCAAAACAGTATTAGTCTATTAAATTCCATTATAAATTTAACAAAACATTAAGGCGAATTAAAATAATAAGTTGATATCATTATGTCCAAATAAATATTGCTTTTGATTATTTTTGCACGTCAATCTGGAGGTAGGTGGTTACTCATATTCTGAAGCTACCAGCTGATTCAATTGTATTGTGGTTTTGTGGTTTCCTGTTGACAACTAACTGCAGTCAGGTAAAATGTTTATCTTTTAAGTCCGTTTCTACAGTAACTTGTTTGAGGGCCTGTTCTCTGTTGTTCTTACCAGACCCTCAGCCGAAAACCGAAACTGTTGGTTTATGTAAACAATTGCATTGGAATAGCAGACAATTAGTCATATTCCAACATTGGTCAGAGTGGATTAAACTTTTTATGTTTTTTTACTATTTTTTTCTTTACCATCGTTTACTTTCCACTCTACTACAGACTAGCAAATCCTTCTTTCAATGTAACTTATTACTAACATACTGGTCACTTTGCAAGCACGACATGCATCAATAATATCATACTAATTTTCTTTTTATTTACTCTTTCTTTAATTAATAGAAATTAATTATTTTTATCTCTTTTAACCTTATATATCATATTGATTCATAGTAGGCCTATCCTGTGCAAACCATTATCTGTATCTAAATATCATCTTCTTTTAAAATTACTATTTGTGCATTTCTTGTACACAGCAAATTAATTTGCTATTGATTAAAAAAGGTGGAATCTTTATTGATTAAGTATTAAATGCAAACTACGTTAAATAAAAAAGTAAGTTACACTGATTTATGAAGTTTTAAATTTTTTCCCTGACGGCAATAAATTTCTTTTTGAGTAAATCAGGAATCATTTTTTCTCATTCAAACTAAATTAATCATTAGCCTGACATTTAACTCAAATATACAAAGATAGATAAAAGTCTCAGAAATGTAATTTCAAAAAACTAATTAAGAGTATGCAGATAGGCCTTTCTGAATTTGATTAATCTGGAATTATTAAATGTGTTTCCTCTAGACAGAAGATTTTTCTTATATTCCAACACAACAAACAAATGTTTACCACATAGAGGGCCTACTACGTACTATTTCTTATTACATTACACTATTAAAATATTTACTAACGTTTGGTTTCCTGCGATACAGGTACCAAACCTGAGATACACATCTTGATACGCATTCTGTCAGTGGTAGGTTATGGACGATTATGGTCAAAATTTATCTTGTTGGCCTGTTAAATTTAACCGTCCTCTGTTTAAAATTTCTGTACCTTTTTAAAACAATTTTTACACCCACTTTATTCTTAAATGTGTTTTTTTAATCTTACTTCCATTAGGTTTTCCTAGACTTTAACAATAGTCGGTTTATCATATCTGGAGACATGCTATATCAATCATAACACTAGATTATTTCTGTCGAAATTGTTGAAATATCTAAATTATAATGACTTACATGGATGTACATTTATCCACTTTTATCAATGTCGTTTTTTACATGAAAGGAAGAAAACATGATTTGTACACCTGTTTTATAGGTCTATGATATCTATATATATGATATGATATCTATGATTTATTATGAGTCAGAGAATTGAGGATTTGTAATACAATTCTTAAAAAGTGTAGGTGGAAAAGCCTTAGCTCAAACATTTGATAACAAGTATTTAAGAAACTGTGGAGCGTGGATGGATGAGTTTTGTACTCCATGAAATATAAACCTTGATTGTTTTAGTCACTAACTATTTATATCAATTTTAATAAAAACGTTTCAGTTATAAACAAAGACGTACTTGTTATTTGTTAAATGGGTACAAGCAAACGGCACCCATTCATAAGAGGCCAGCTGCAGCTTTAGGCTGTGGCACCATAGGAGCCAAAGTAAATTAAATTTGTATAATTGTAAAAACAGAGATGTCACACAGAAAAGGGAAAATCAGTGCAACAGAAAGTAGAAACGTGAATGGTAACAAACCATTTTGTTTCTTACAGAAGAAAACTGTAAATAGGAAACCTACAAGTAGAGTCAGAGGAAAAGACATGCCAGGAAAAGAAAATCTAGTCAGAAAAATGTCAACCTAACAGTAAAAATTTGAAGGGTCTGTTCAGCAGTTTTAATTCCAGATAAAGAAAAATTCCACTGCTCTGCAATAGAGCGTCTGATGAAACACGAACTAGTACAGCTAAATCAAAAGACTCTAATGGAAAATATCATGTTTATAGTTCTTAACATTTAATTAACCTGCACACGGAATATAATGATTTTTTCAATTATCAGTATTATGAGTGTAAAGTATTGATTATTTTAAGTTAATATTAACGTGAATCTAACCGTTATTATGTTGTTATTGGAGTCGGACAACGGTATATATAAGACTGCATATTTACATACAACTGTTGTAATAACAAATGAATTGACTCGACCGGTACTCGAGCGTTAGCAGTCAGCTGTAGAATTAGCTGAGTGAGTTGTCCATGTTTAATCGTTTAATCGTTCATGTTTAATCGTTCAGCGTAATGTGCCTAACTGGCTTCGGCAACGTATTAGATTATTAGTATTTTAAAAACGAGCGCCGCTGATGTCACGCACTGCCACTCTGTTACGATTGTTTGTTGTCGGTCGGTTATACACACAAAAGGTTGTGTCGCTACGCAATACTGCTGGCGCTGCCAGCCAGCTGTGTGTCTGTACATTCCTGCTTTCGGAGGTTACTTGGCTGGAGCGAAACGTTGATTCACTCTCATTTCTGCTTCATCCTCCAAGCTGTTCATCTGGTCTCGGCTGGCGGCGAACTTCTAACCAGGACTTCCGTACCTATCACTATGATAGGCTAGATAAAGCGTGCTCCAGGTACGTGCAAGTCTGTGGGTTCTGAAAATATTCTAAACCAAAAATATATTTTGCGTTTCAGCTTTCATTATGAGTTATGCCTGTGTGTGTGTGTGCGTATAGAGCAGTTTTTTAATCTGGGCATTAACGCTGTTACAAAATCAAATTAAATTATATTTAATTAAATTATGAATGTGAGAGTCGTGGGTCAAGTTAATTGCAATAGAGAATATGTTAATGTATCTTGCACTCAGCTGTTTTGATGTAATTAATAACAACGATAGACACAGCAAATCAATTTGAATATCTCAATGAAACATTAAGAAAATAATTGCTAGACGAGCTTAGTACTGTTTAATCTGAATTAGTGGCGATGTGTGTATGCGCTGTAGCTGCTTAAAGTTAGTGTTGGTATTTAATGTGGACGGCCTAAGTGGCGTGAATTTCTTTATGACACCCTCTACAAGTATTGTATGTCCAGGTGCTCGACCAAGGACGAAATGGGTGTCAGGGGCGAACGAACATCTGTTCCCCCTAATAGCAGAGACGATCTTTAGCCACAATGCCGTCAGTCGAGGACTTTTCGATGCTAAGCTGAACCAAGAACTTTTCCAACGCTAAGCTGCACCAGGGACGGGTGATATGACTGTGACATCACTGATCCTCGCCTATACGAACTAAGTACACCGGACTATCCAGGTGGGAAAATTCTGTTTATCTATTTCTCTCTCTCTACAACATGTGAATGCACAGAAGCCGCCAGAAGCTCACTCGTGAAGTTCTGAAAATTAGACTCTAGCACAAACTCTCATGTTCAATTATGTGTGATCATCATGTTATTGCATGTGTGAACATTACCACAGTACACCTAATGAAGTATCTTATAACTGTATAATGTGTAAGAAGTTACACACATACACACACATCCGCAGTTTACTGTAAGATCTAACTTTCATCTAATTAAGACCATTAGGGAGTTAATTATCTCGTGCTATCAAGTCATCTGGTCATGGCAGAGTTTAATAACGTAGCTGGGGGTTGTCTCATGCTGTTGATGAGAAACGATTTTCTTTCACACACATACTTAATGCTTAATGATTAAGCTAAGGGTTCGTTTGGCTGTTGAGTTTCGGGGCGGTCACTTACATTCTCTGGTGTGAACTATG
Organism: Magicicada septendecula; assembly: GCA_034769895.1. Classification (NCBI taxonomy): domain Eukaryota; kingdom Metazoa; phylum Arthropoda; class Insecta; order Hemiptera; family Cicadidae; genus Magicicada; species Magicicada septendecula. The sequence continues at coordinate 126,725,088 of CM068368.1, forward strand.
CTTGTGAATATGCTGGCGAATCTATGCTTAGGAGCTGAGATATTCCATTTACGTTATCATTTATATTTGTACCTAGCTATACATATTAGAGTTCATTTATTTACTCCTGTGGGAAAGGGTTTATGAGGAGGTTAGTGTTGAAATGAGGGATGTTTTGTTAGTCATGTCGTATATGTGTTTGTGTGTGTAATTTTACTATATGTATATATATATTTTTGGGGAATATGTAACTGATTTAAAAAAGAGAATAACCATAAATGTGTTTTTGAGACAACAGGCTAGCCTAATTGATATTATACAACACTGATAGATTAGTATTGCTTAATGAATGAGATTATTACCAACTTTGACTCATACATGATCAGGCAGAAATTTTTGCAATTAGTAATTCACTTACTTTGTGACATTATGGATTAATGGAAATACATAGATATATATAATTCTGCCTTAAATGGTGTGCTCACACAATTACGAACTTGTTATTTATGTAAAATCTTACAGGTTGAATAAAGCACACGCTTGTTGGTTAAAAGAGTTTTCATTTGCAAGTCCTGTCATTCACCTGGGGGGACAGGTCTGTAATTGTATTTGGGCCTTGCACACTTTTGCTTCCTCTAGGTTTTTTCTTTACCTAGTTCTAAATATGATGTATCTCCCCTTTTACAAAAAAAAAACTTAATAAAAATAAAATTAAATAAAATTCAAAAAAAAAAAAATTACAAAACTTAGAAAAATAAAAGGGGGGGTTTCATGTAGCGAAGCCAAGAGGTACTTATTTGGCAGCTGATATCCAATCAAATTTGTCTGTGTATAGATAGCAATTTCGAAATTTAAGATCTGCAGCTGACACTTAATACGGTATCGATGTAATGATGTAGCCGTTACAGACTATGTAATTGCCAATTTACTTCCGTGAAACTCACGAGGTGTACAAGGGAGTGAGAAACTGATTTAAAATAGTGATTGGACGGGGCACACGGTGACGTGGCAATCGCCACATGTTTTAATAGTGTATACTATTATTTGCTGATGAAATGCCTAAGGTGATCTCTCTCAGTTAATTACGTACAATATTTCACTGTCTCTCTTATGGAATGATTATCACACAACGTAATCAAATTTTTCAAACTCACATGACTCACGATTTGCGTAACCACACTCACGGGTGTAAATATTAGGTAAAAATTTTCCCATAGGTAATCTCCACTATTTTTATGTCCAGTTTCTTATCTTATGTGAATTACATCACAGATTGTCTGCTTTTACTCCTGTTTAACTCCTTACTCCACTTTCAAGAATTTGCTGAACTAACACATAATCTATTGTAACCCCTTAAAGCTCAATGTTTATGCATTTAATGGATGTAAAAGTTTAGTTCTTATGTATTAATTTCAATGTTTCCAGATTCACCACCATATTAAATCACAGCCAGAATAAGCCATACACATTAACTTCTTACAACGTCAAATTAACTGTCTCTAAGTGGGTATATATTGAATTCAGAAGATCGCCCGGTTAATCGCCCTTCGTGTAAAGTCCAGGCATCAAAATAAACCTTTCTTCTAAGTACTTAATTAGAATACTCTAATTATACAAATCCTTCTTCTTACTGCTTTTTCTCGTAATGTAAAAACAATGTCGTAAGACTAAGGGTTAAACCATTAGTCTCCGTTAAATCCCCATTTAATATTATTATGGAATTTTTTTACACCATGTTTTAAAATATCAGCTTTTCAGTTTCTGACTCACTTCTTTACAAAGTCAAGACTCCTAAATTTTACAAAACTTATTATTCCTTGTTTATAATAAAATAATATTTCTGAAACTTAAGATTATCTGTCATTACTTTGTATTAAGTATTAAGGAAGTTCTAACTGAATTTCTCCTGAAGTGATTTTTCTTCAAATATCCCAGGGATTTCTCACTGGTTTTTTCAAATATTTCAGTTTTCTGTTTTCATAAATTATTTTGTTCCTCTATTGTGAAAAATAATTTTCTAAATAGGAAAACTAGTTATACAACGCTGGCACGTGCCTTTAATGTAATCTACGTGAGCTATTGACCTTTGACAGGGTTAAACAGACTAGTGGCTTGCAAACTGCTTTGTTCAAAGACAATACAATCGTATTTACACAGACTGTCCCAGGGTGTATATTGGTCTCTTAGTAAAATGCGCGACGTAAAGATCTTGGTTTAATTCACGACATATCCATATCGTAAAATGCCTCACAGAACCTAATATTGTAGATCTTTTTTTTTTCAAAACGTGACATTTAATTTAAATGGAACAATACATTTTTAAATTTAATTGTGTGGTTACAGTTTTTCTATTTTACTATACGACTTATCTGTAAGACTTACGATGTGTACATCCAAGGGTTTGTTTTTATCACTTAGGGACTGCATAACTGTGTTCCTGACATAGAAATGGTTTCAGCATATGATATAGTTTCGCCTCATAGAATTCCTTTTCTAATATGTTGCAAAAGATTTGATACTGATAAAAATAAGACCGGAACCTTAACAGTAATTCTGGTAATTGTGAAACGCATTGAAGTTTAAGAGTATAAGTATATATATTACTTATGTTATTTGCAACATATATGGATTGTTAATCGCTGATCATTGCGTAAAACTTAGATAGTAAATCAAATCTATTAGTTTACTTTGTTTGATTTGCATTTAGTTTATCTCTGTGAAAAACTGTAAATTATGAACTAAATTTCACCTTTGTTGCTGCAACAGTTGTGTTCTTTAAAGATTTAATACAGAATATTTACATTTAAATTTCAAGAATGTAGAGTATTTATACAATGTAAAACAAGCTATCAACTACAACTACGGTGTAATACGATATTGAGTGTAGAACACATTTATAACTATAATTACATTTCTGCTATGATTTTCAACATAATTTTACTTGCTAGTATTAAAATAATAATTGTTTGCCATTTTTATTTTAACAAAAAAGGAGAAATTAGTACAAACTAAAGTTATGATCATACTGTACTTGAAAGTTTACGTGGACTTTCAAGTCCACGACTACAGGATTGTAAAATACACTTCCACATGCAATTTCAATGTACATCATATTTTTTAAATAAATTTGCTATAAGATTTAGTTAAAGAAACACCAGTTACTTTAAAAATGTCGCCAATGGATTCTAGATTTACAGGAGTTCTAAATCAGGATTTATTGATGGCAGGCGAATACATTAATAGAAAATTATATAAAAGAAACTGAAAGTAACATGATAGAGTAATTAGGTACTTTCTATTATTTATTATAAATTTTAAACAACTTTAGCATATGTATGCTTTAATAGGCTTTAAAGATGCTTTGATTTTAAAAGATTTTTAAAAGTTTTAAAAGATTTTTGACTGTGTCTCTTTAGAAGCCAAAAAGCCTACGCGTTGTTAAATAGCTTACAAATCAGGTTTCTCTTTATCTTAAGCGAAACGTTAACAAAAAATAAATTAACACTAATTAAACAAAAGTCTGTTTAAGTTTAAGGTAACATAAGTGTATCCATAATAACGCCTAGACGGTGGTTAGAAAGGAACTCAGTACTAACAAAACAAAGACAAAAATTAAATAAACGTCAGAAAAAATAATAATAATGTTAAATTGACGCATAAAGTTTATAATAAGAGGAATGCGTTGTGTTTTTTCCAATATTTTATTATTTTTATGATTATGATGATAATAATTACTAATACTATTATTATAAACTTTTTTCGCATTATTGCTGCAATTATTCTTGTCATTGTTATTAAGACTATTACTAATCGGATTCTGTAGGCCTATTGTGATATAAAACAAAAATCACTTAGTTTATGGTGTTGTAAAAGCAATACTTGTTTTTTAAGAAACATGTTAAAATTACCACGTATTTTTGTAATAGTTAAATTTGTTTAAAATTGTTACTTCAAGTGTTGAGAGAGACTATTGTAAGTATTAAGAAGCTCACTTTCCAATATTTTAATCTCTTATTATTTCTATTCGTCTATTTCTCATTCTGAGCAGTAATTACCATGTGACACTTACATCCTATATGCGTTTTACTATGAATGAGATTTTTAAAGTTTGATTGGTGGATGCGTGCATTCTAAGAGACTCTGTTTTAATCCTTATGTAAAGCCATGTGGTAAAAATCAGTTTTCCCTTGGCGATGACTCTACAGAACACATTACTAAGCCTAAGGTTGTGTTAACCAAATTTCTGTGTTCGCAGCGGCTTATCTGCGATACGTGGAATTGAACTTCACATTCAGGAAATTACTACAGGGGTGTGTGTTCAGTATCTTCCTGTCGGGCTTCATAAATCACCTGCATCTTACAAATGGGGGGTTTTGTCAAGTAGAAACGACGCGTTGTTAAACTACTTACAAATCAGGTTTCTCCTTCTCTTAAGGAAAACACTGATAAGGAATACATTGGCAATGGTTAAACTAGTGTCCGTTTAAACTGAAGATAACAATAAGTGTGCCCATAATAACGCCTAGACGGTGGTTAGAAAGGAACTCATGGTTTGATGAATATATAAATGTATATATTAGATCCCAGAAAAATATTTCTGAAAACAAGATTAACTTATTAGGTCCCGCTGTAGAAATACGTATTAATCTTATTGAAGAGAATTTTGCTAAAATAAACGATTGTAACATGCACTTGAACCATTTATTACTATATAATATAGTTATGACGGGCTTACTGATCGTCGTATGGTACAGTGTAAACAAAATACACACACCAATGAATTCACTAATTACCAGCTTTCATTAGTCACAAATTAGTAATTAGTCACAATTTTAATTCAACCAGGTAGTCTCGTACAACAATTCAAGTTAAATTTATCCACAGGGAATAATAATGTCAACTATTACAGTTCCACACTAATTATAACACAATCACTTCACCACAATATTTCGAACAACACTTGAATAAACCGCCACTTATAAGTGACTAACTAACCAGCAGCCGTTGTCTATTTATAGCTCGCAGGAGTTCCACAATTTGCGTCAAAAAGCACTCGAAAAGTCTAGAGCGTGCTTTAGTGCGGCCTTGACAGAGACAAGCACCTGGTCCGGTAGCCAAGAAAAGTGTAGAACGACACTCCCGAATGTTCGAGAGAGCGTTATGTCGTTACAATATACATTGAGGTAACCTAAAGACGTCTAAAAACAAACTAAAATAAGTAAAAACATAATAGTTGTGAGGTACGCGATATGTCTCAAGTGATGAGCATAAGTAGAGACCTTTCTAGTAAAGCTTGTTTAAGAAGGCATAAGAAAGAATGGAATACAATAATAAAAGCAGTAAATAAAATAAAAGCATGAGATGAATCATCTAAACAAATTATAAAATTTCAACTTTAATTTGAACTAAGTTTAACACAGTGTAAATTTAATAAAATTAACCAATGCAAAATCCAAAATGGATTAGTGTTTAAAAATAAATAATAACAATAAGGTTAAGAAACCAATTGTGTAGTAGATAATACAAACTACAGAGCAAAAACAACGATGACAATAGATTAACGGAAATGATATATTGGTGACATACGAAAAAATCGAATGCTACAATGAGACAAGCCATATAACTATTATTATTTTCCAGTGGTTGACTATTTATGGACTAACTATACAATACAGACAATTTTCATTTCTTATAACTTATTTACATAATAATTCACTGCATTTTGTGGGCAATACAGAATACTATATTTTCTTATATATCGTGTAATCAATAGACTCCTGAAGGTTTTCTGTGATAACCTACAGACTGTAGTTTGTAGTTTAATTCATTGTGACTCCTGCTAGATCTTACAGCCATTGCTTACATACTAACTTCTATATTCTCTATATTTTCTATAGCATTGTACAAAAGCATTCAGTTCAGGCGGTAACAAATTTCAAACAAAGATATTTTTTTCGAACACTTGAAACCAGTAATAAAACTGAGGATCTTAAAACGTAAAATTAAAGGCATATTAAGAGTGGAAAGTGGCAAACTAAACTTATGTGTGCTTTAAACTATAAAGAAAAAATGTACGGATTTGTTTAAAACATAGAAACCTCTATCAACAAACTTGTCACATTAAACAGATTAGGAAAAGGCTTAACTCTGGAAGGAAACGTAAAATTTACATGTGTACAGACCAGTTTTACATTGGTTGTTTACGTGTCTAATGATTATTTCAGTAATCAGCACTGAAGATATTGTGAATGTCATATAATTGTGAATATGTTTCAGAGTGTGTCATCGCCTATGTTGCTGGTACACAGTTTATATACTATCCTGCGTTATGGACAGTTTACGCGTAAGTATTTAGTTTATACATTACCTATTTCAGAAAAAATATAAGTTACACTCACTCTAGAAGCGGACTAGTGGAAAATTTTTAAATGTAACTTGTAGAGTAAATGGCAATGGAAAACATTTTTAATCTGCTGCAGTGACTTTAATATCAATGGCAGGTAACAATAATTAATGTAATACTATCCAAACCGTAACAAAAACACTCCAGTAAGAATTAAAATTTTTTAAATAACATTTAAGCGTTTTAATGCTCTGAATTTCCGAGATTACTGTCTTACACAAGATGTCTAAGCATACGCTTATTTTTTATTACTTATTCAAAATCAGGAAGGCTGAGGATGGGAACACAAGGCTTCCCGAAATATGTTCCAAATAGGGAGAAAACATCTTGAGGTAAAGTCATTATAAAATATATATTATTACTTATTACATCTTCTATTTTTTATTCCAAAAAATAAGTATTCTTTTCGAAACAAAATAACTGTAGGAATTATGGAAATTTCTATACTTATAAATCTAGTACATAGCAATTTAGCGATTAGGAGGCAGTTAGAAATTAGCAATCTTTGGGAAACAAAGTCTTACAAAAGTTGAAAACACCTAGTTCGTAGAGGGAGACGTTGCGGAATAAGATGACAAAATTTTAGTTTAGATTTTTTAACATTAATAAAAATAAAAGAATATAATAATAAAAGTAATTGAAAAATTATTTAAAATCGATGACTAACTGTGTAATAAATACAACAAGAAAGTTAGTTTAGAGACAGTTTTATTACAACTAATGTTCAGCTATTCAAGTTTAGCATTTGCATGAACGCTAGTTTATTTTTGTTGGAAATGTTTGCTTCCATTTTTATCAAAACAGAGAAATATACGATGAATACCGTAAACACAAGAAACTCGTTCAACTGTAAATTCATACTTACTATTACCGGCTTCGCTTTTCGGTTCACTTGGCAATCTCAGAAAATTTTTGTAAAGGTCAAAGTGTTCTAAAATGTTTGGAATGTAATGATTGATGTCGTATATTTATAAATTGTGTATGCACTTTAGTACTCACATACGCACACACAAATATTAATTTTTACCAGTCTTCGAGACATGTGTGTTTGTACGCGCACGCGGGGTTTTTTTATAGGCTTTTTCATATCCTTTAGGCTATCCCTACTTTATGTGTGTAACTCTTCACACATTTTTTAATCAAAATATTTACCATTATGTGTGGCTGAAACAGCAGTAGACAAAAAGTTTCTGGTAACTCAGAATTTGTTTTAGTGTGTAACTACAAGTGTTATATGAAACATAGGCATCGTTCTAATGAATCAGTTTATATGCACTGCATTTTATAACCAAACACTGCATAATGGAATGTTCCAGGATTGCACGCTGTGAAACGAGGTATTCGGTAACAACTCAGTTTGCAAAACCCGATTATAACTACACTGCTGTATCAGATTGAAAAAAAATGTGAATATTGCGAATTACGTTATTGTACTTTTAAACACATGCGTAACATAAATGTAAACAATATTAATTTTCACTGACTTTTCTCCTTTGTCTACTTTCTCACTCTCTTTTAGTGTGTCTTCTTATTTTTCTGGATGCGCGGTTTGTATAGCTGGTCGTTACGGTCTAGTAAGAATTCGTCTATCTTAAAACACGAGGGGTACAGAGGAAATTGTGTGTGCGAGATTAGATATTTAGAAGACATTGTGGATTGCTCTACTCAGCTGTAACAAGTTGTCTTCTGGATGCCAACTTGAAGAAATGTAGACAAGTCTAAAACAGACAAGATGAAGGAGAAACAGAAAAACACTTATAGCCTTTAAAGTATGTTACAAATGAGGGGAGAAAATATACGCAAACACCCAAAGAAATAAATGAGACTCTAAAAAGAAAGTTTATAAAACGCTGTGTAAGTTAAAAAGGCATTAAGGTGTTATGGTATTCTCAGAAGGAACTTTGTAAAGATGGTAGCTCACTGAAGGAAAAGTTACTGGTATAATACTTTAGTAGAAGTAAAATAGCCGTGCGGTATATAAAGATATGTCAGATTAGCAGTTTAGATTAGACAGACTAGGCCTAGGTTAGCGCAATTCTAGTGTAAGTTATACGTTAGGCTACGCTTGTTGTACCGTTATTTTACCAGTATCTTGTTGTAGGTTTTGATTTACAAATGTTGATTCGATGATAAATATATCTTAATATTACAGCGTCAAGAAGAATACCCGCTTCTAATTACCAAATTGTTGGAAGAAATGTTGTCTAGTTGTAAACGTATGTAAAGTTTTATTTGTATCAATTGCGATAAATAATTTTATTTACAGTAGCTGCCAACAACTCAGAAGCTGCAAAACCAATCTTCCTACTTGTTAGACATTATTTCCGCATCCGTTGCTTCCTGATTATTTTAAAGCTATCATTAATTACACAGTTTTAAATAGGTAGTTTGATAATTCATAGTAATACTTGTGCGCGTAGTGTATGTATTTTTGTAAGTTTAGAGTTTATTATATTGCATATCGCGTACGAGTTATTAATCTTAGACAAAATTTAAAAATCTACATAAAAAAATTGATATTGATTCCTTTAACTTAAAATGTATGTAAATATAGACCATTAATAATGAACTGCGTACAATATATATATTCTGTTAATCAAAGTTTATTTAAGCTTTTCAGAGTCTGTAACAATTAAACATTTTATTTAATTCTCTTATTAAACTTTCCCAAATCTTTTCACTTCTCACAGTTACTTACAGTCAACACCATCTTTCAGGATCACCATGGCTTATATTCTTTCCCTATTCGGCACACCACACTCTCTCTCTCTCTCTCTCTCTCTCTCTCTCTCTATATATATATATATATATATATATATATATATATATATATCTGTCTCCCTTCCTATCTCTCTTCCCTTTCTATATCGAATGCGCTGTTTCGTACTCATTGTACGTATATCTACAACTCTGCATTTTACGTTTGCATGATAGCTATTAAATAGCTATTTTCACTATAATTGGGACTCCCAATACACTGTTATTGCCTCACAGCACCAGAATCGATAGGATAGAGACAATTCGTTTTCCTGTTTCAGTTGTTCAGTTTCAATCGTACACGATTAATATAATGTTGTTACCAGTTTCTATTTCAGATCCTTATTCAGTTTGTGCAGTCGGTTGCCCATAACAGTTCAGCCGCAGATGAAAAGACATTGTATTCCCTCGACATACAAACTGTTTAGTAGGGAATGGAGAGTAACTAACAGTAATTTGTGTAGTATGGTACCATTGATAACGTCATGAGTTGGCCAGTTCGCAAAACAAATCAAGGCGAAAGTATTTTAGTTGTTATACAGAGAAGAACGCATTAACGCATTTTAGAAACATACACATGTTGAGTGGGTGTTTGTTAATACACACACGTACAAAACATACACAGAATTAAAAAATATATTGACTTAATTACAAATAAAACGTAAGTTTAATAGAAGCATTGTGAATTATGTTTCAAACTTCAGACATCAAAGTGTGAACCTTTACACTTTCCTGAGTGTCATATCACTTTCCAGACAATTCTATGTTACGTAAAAATTGCTATAGGAGTGGTTTAGTGGATAGTCTACCTGAGTCCAACACTTGGTGTGTAAATGGAAGGAAAACATATATTTACAATGAAGATTAACGAATGACAGATTTGGTATTTAGGTTAGTTATTTTTTATACTAACATGAATTGTTTGTGAATAGTTAAATGAAATGATTCTTCATTCTCCCTTCTCTCAACTAAGTGTTAAATATTTATTTAAATCTTCTTTATAATAACTAATTTTTCATTTTTATTTTTACATAATTTTCTGTTTTTATATTCTAAAATGCTTAGCCACAATTTCCATATTCTACTCTAGGACGTTTGTAACGTACCAAATTAGCAGTTACATAAAATAACTATCTAATACGTCAAATAAAAGGATATCATGAAAATATTTCATCCAGCATAAAAGAAGAAACAGGAGAATATAAATAAAGTGTGTATCTACGAATGAATAATGTTGAAACAACCCAACGAAGAAGAAGGAAGAGTAATAAGGATATCATCGAGTATAACAAAGAGAGAGAAAATACCAACGAGCCAATATAATACGTTAGCATCCAGGCCCAATAGATCCAAAATAGCGAGGGGATATGCCGAAAATAATTATTAACATAAAAAGGAGACGAATCAAGTACAATCACAATGGTGATAAAACAAACGAATTTGTTTATTAGTGTGAAACAATATGGGACAATGACTACCATAACCATGAATAAAAATATGGAAGAGTATGACAATATTAAGGGAACATGGATTATTACAAATAATGTGTAACCAAGGAGAACACCGACAGTGAGAAACAACTAACCAAAAGAAGAAAAGAAGAAGAAGAGGAAAACAAATGTACCATGAAGAATGAAGATTATGTATGAACAGTACAAGACATCAACATTCACAAGATATAAAAGGAATTAAAATCAATATAGTGACCAGAAGAAGTATAATGATTATTCGAATACCAATAACAAAGAAACCAGTGTTGAGCATCAGTAAGTGATCACGAACAATGACAGTGAATACTTAATATAAGTATAACAACATGTGATATGATAACCATTTTACACCAAGTAAACAGCACAAACAATAATACCAGTGAAAATGTTTATAACGGAGAAAAGTGATTAACCATTATAAGTGAAAGAATCCACGATTAACTAGTGAAATGCACAGACAATTAGTGTAACAAGTTTAATCAAGATTGTAAAATCACATAGATAATCAGTAAGACCACCAAAAAATATGAGACAGAACAGTAAATTAATTGTTCATAGGGATTAATAATAAAAGCTTTGCAAGCCTTAATATGAAATGTGCCTGAATGCCTTAGCAAGACAGGACAAAATGTAAATGAATACCAGAACAGATAGTAGCAAATAAGCTAATTTGTTGAGTATAAACCAATCAATGTACCAAAGACTAGGTACAACCCACCAAAATATGTAACATAATTAGACTAAGAATACCAGTATTATTGTTTCAACAAATAGTGTAAAAATGTGTATAACTTAATAATAAACCATTGTAGTAGAATGCCATAATGAGATGGCAATAGTTGAGTTAAATACTGCATAAAAGTATGTAGCACATTGTTGTCAGACAACTGACACATAACCTCACAAGAGTTGAACCTATAACATAAAATCATGTACATTAGTTAAACCAAGCAATTATCCACAATTGTTTCAAACAGAGACTAAATAAGAATAAAAATGCAAACCAATGAATACCATATGTACTGAAGGACACAGCAAATGAATCAAATTGAATACAATATCATAAAGTTAAATAGACAGAACCCCAATGTGACAAGAGAGTTAGTCAAAAAACATTATCAAAACTTATCAAAAGAGTGTGACAAATGTTACCAGTAGTTAGAGAAATGTCTAATACTGCTATGAGAACACCTCACAAATTTAATACTAGTAGTTTAGTAATTGAAATATTATAAACTAACTAACTGCAATCGTAGAACCAGGTGTAAATAACCACCATACTATAACTTAGAGAGCCTTCAGATAACAAAAAGTTAATGAATACATTGAACCAACAATGTACAACAATTGTACACTATTTTAATTACTAACAATATATCCCTTTTGTACTAAAATAACTAAATAAGTGACAAAATGGAGAGATGAGAACAGAAAGTATTTTGATCATACTATATGTGTATACAAAATAAAATTTTTAGCAAAATAAAGTATGCACAAATGTAAGTAAATATACCTATTAGTGTTATGATGTCAGAAATATGTAGTAGAATAAGGAATAATGGCGTTACAAGTAAATATAAACAATCGAACATAATTGGTATAGACGCCATTAACAGATTTTGTTTAAACTATAAATATAACCATTTTATGTACTAACATGAAGGAGAAATGGACTCAAAATGTTTAGTAATAAGTATTAAAGTGTAATTATAACGAAATATGTTAAAAAAGACTTATTTGCATTAAGAACCACCATATGAGTTTTCAAGATGATCAAGTGAATTAATAATGAACGGAATTAGTGCTTGTTTAGACTTAAAATAAAGCCACAAGTGTCCGCGATTTAATGCCACTATCCAAATGACGCTATGACAAAAAATAAGAAACTTTTGACCATTATAAATTTTTCAATCAATTTTGAGTATCCATGTATACGTCAGAGATAATCTCGAACCCACGCTTAGAGACGCTAAAAATTAAAAGTTTTATTTTACCAGAGTGTTTTGGGGTTGAGAGTATGACCTTTTGAACCAATCAAATAGCTTAAAATGACCAGACGAAAAGAGACGCTTTAGCGAAATGTGACAATCGTTCCACAACACTCACGGCGAGAGGTCTATGTCAAAGTTAGCAAGATATTTTTTGAAATGTGCGCGTCACCTACAGTAATACACAAACAGACATTAACCTATACTAAACACCACATTACCGAGTGTCAAGTGAATTAAGTGAATAGTGAATTAACATGACCAGTGTATAATAAGGGTCATGTTCAGTGTATATAACCAGGGAGTACAATATTTTAATAATTTTAAAGAAAATGATAAAAGGAATAATTCTCGTTGACGAACGAGAGTTATTGTTTTGACTGCACTAGTCAAGTAACGCTTGAGTGCTTTAATGAGTAATGATGGACAATTATCAGAATTTAATAAACAAGTTGTAGCACAATCTAATGACAATAATTAATTAAAAGATAATTATTTTATATTTAAAGAATAATTGAGAACGGCGGAATTAAACTTAGATACCGCTCATAGTATGTGAATATAGTCGCTTGCTTGACTATAACTTTTGAATTAATAAATAATAATTTTCTTGTGCGATAATTTTCATGACTGATAATTACACATCATATGAATTATAAATAAAGTGTTTGTAACTATATTATTAAGGACCTTACAGATAACATTACTTATTATAAATAATCACTTACTTGTTCCTAGGCAAACTAACCTAGAACCGAAGCATATATTTTTGTCACAAAGAAACAATTCTGTTCTTAAATGATTTTTATGATATGAAAGCAATAATAAGAGTTTTTTTCTTTAGATTTTTCCTCTTTCCAGTACATGGTTCTGATAACTAATGAATTAATAATAATATTTTAACAGTGCAACGTTCAAAGCACGTGTTGACCTTAGCTTCTCTAGACTTTTGCATAACATACGATAGTACGATATTATCGACTATCGTATCAAGATTAATAATTTTAAATTTTTGTTCTTTTTCATAATCGTAGATAAGTAAACATTGTTATTCAAAACCACATCTTTGTATCTGGTATCATGTGTCTTCAAAGAATTCACGCAAATTGGTAATATAATTAACTAAAGTGAACCTAACCTCGTTCACAATACTATCGTAAATTACAACAGTGTCACCAGCCTTGAGCTGTAGAGATCTCAATATTTATTTAATTTGTTGTTGTTTATGAAGATGTCATATTAATTGTTTTAAAAGAGTTTTGATGAATTTAAACATTGTCAATAAATCCTCAGTTTATTATCAGTGGACACAGAGTTTTAATTTCTATAAAATAGAAGCAACAGTTTATTTTTTGTTTAGAAACAATTATCTCATAAGGTGGCGGTAATATTTGAATTACTGATATTTTTCAACTTACAATTGAATATTTGAATTATTTTATTGTTTATGTGCATTTTTTTTCGATATTCAAAAGGAATATCTATGTATGTCAAGTGTGTTTACAGTAAGAGAAGTCGCCACCGAGAAGAGTGAAGTTATCCACGGATGGTAAGTGGGGAGGTAAATACAGTGAACCAATAGCGAGTCTAATACTCTTTTAAACCACAACCTTTAAACTACAACAGTAACTTACAATTTTAGTAATCAATTATAATAATAATAAGAATAAAATCAATATATAAACGTAGGGGATTGTTACAACTTTCACGTTTCACGCTTACCTGAATATTACGTGTTAGGTAGAAAATTATGGAAAAGGAAAGGAACCTGCACGGAAGCAGTGTCTAGGCTCAACGACCCGCTAGAGTTATGACTGGACGGAAGGTGGCTACGTCCTGTCTTGTGTCTCGTCATTTTATTACACAAATCCGTTATTTGCTGACTCTGTGATTATCTAACAAGAGGCAGAATCAGACTTGCACGGAGCGAGGTAGTTACGTGTCAACCCGAGGCCTTCGTGCGTAGTGTAATGTACTACGTGATAACAGCTACACCGCTTCCACGCCTTGCTCCCAGGGTAATAGAGAGACACCAGACGCACGAATGATTTATGTCCTCTCCTAAGAACAAGTCTGATGAAAAGCTATTCCAAGTAATATTATTACGTTAATATATATTAATATATTATGCAGTATGCGTAACTGATAAAACGTTGAGCTGTGATATTATAAATTATTGAAATAATTTCTCATGCAGGACTAAGTGTAAAAATTATGCAACACATGGAATTTACACATTAACAAATTTCACTTACTTTACAATTAGAAGTACAATAATACATGACCTCTAAATGCTGACGCGGATTAGATATATCTAACAGAGGAAAGTAATATATTATACTGCCGTAAAAACTGAACGTAGACGTTTCTATTGTCGTAGACATAGGACAATAAAATATTAAAATAACTAAAAATTAAAGAAGGAACGTTTGCGATTTTGGAAATTATAAAATCTAATAAAAAGAAAGCTCAATGACAAAGGAAAGCTTTATGTTTATAAAAAATAAAATTTAATATACTTATTAAAATGAAATATAAAAAGTAATGAATACATAAATAGTAATAATTATGCACACAAATTCAATTTACGTATCGAATAAAAGAAAAGGCAATATAAGAGTAACCTAATCGGTAGGTCTTGTCTCGCTTCAAAAGCAAGGGTACGTTATACCAAGCGCAATGGAGGAAAATAATTAATGTACAGGAATAAAGCTACATAATTAGTACTTAAGCAAATAAGTGGAAATAAACAAAATATACAACGAGACAGTGTATATAAACCCGTAAATCATCCTAAGTAAGGTGGATGTTGATACGCCGATATGGTTTCAGTAGAGTGAGGAAGAGATAAATTTCCGTTTTTATTTTACGTTGCCAGTTAGAATTTATTGTTACGGCGACGCGCGATAAATAACATGCCTACGTGCTGGCTGTCGCTTCTCGCTGGAGTCGACAAGTACCCACAATATTCTAATTGACTACCTAAAAACGATTTTACACTCACATATTTCTGAAATCCCACGATGAATATTTAAACATTATAAAAGTCTAGAAGAGATTTTTTTCACTTTATTCAACAAATGACCTTGGTTGGTGGTATACAAACAATACCGCACCAGTAAGTTACGTTTGCGAATTGTTTAAAGCTGTTCGTGCTCGACCTATTCAGTTGAGAGAGTGAGCTTATTTAGGAATAGTACATACTATCTCCCGAGTAACATTAAACAATCTTTATTTTATTAACTGGCAACTGTTTATAAAAGTGATGACTGATGGCATAAAAGTTAGCTAACGTCCTTATTTAGTGTGATCAGTGCGCCCGCCCTGGGTACGTATAAAACACAGAACAGTTATTTAAAACAATGATATTTTCTTATAACTGTTTATAAAATTATTAAGAGTGTGTTTAATTTGAGAGTAATAATTTTTCTCACTGTTTCAAGATACCATTTATTACTTACTGTAACAATATTAATAACATACTAGAAATATTCATTTATTAAATAAAAAAACAGATACAGCATGATAAAAGTGAATGGGCTGTGTGCAAAGTGCTACAAAGACAGTATAGAAGGAATTGATAAAATAAGTTATCAGCTGCCAGCAAACAACCTACAATCAACTTTCTTAACCTACTGCATGAGAAAAACAACATGTTTTCAAACAGAAATTGTGTTTGTAGCATTGAGTTGATAACATTTTGATATGCCGATATCAGATTTTTTTATAGTACAAGTTTCCATGATATTAAATGTAACAAAATGTGTTACCAGTTACATTCCCAACGTAAAATAAACTAAAAAGCTATTTAACTTTTATAAAGAGTACCGAAGTCTAATTCAAATGATTCGACGAAGGAAAAGAAACATAAGTGAAACAAGTTAGTAAAAATGAATTTATAGACGAAAATTAATTGCATACTGCTTACACTCATATCAACGTAGCAGGAATTATGTTTGCCTGAACAAACCACTTCCACTTCAATATTTATCCCGATATACTGTATTTTTAGTAAAGTCAGCAGTTCTTATAATTATAAGTACCGTATAACACTACCGACTAAGAACACAAAGTTTTTCACAAAATTTGAACACAGACACAAAATCAGTATATACAGAAAACCCACTATAACTGACAGCCTAATACCCAACTCCTCCAATCACCCAATAAAACACAAACTAGCTGCCTTCAGAAGTATGGTACACAAACTAAACAACATCCCGCTAGATGAAAAAGACTACAAAGACGAACTAAACACGATAAAATATCTATCAGAATCCAACGGATACAACACAACAATATTCAATAAACTCCTACGCAAAACCAAAACAAACAACAGAAAAAGACTGAAAACAACAAATTCGTAACACTAACATACAACAATAATCACACTGAAAAAATAGCCCACAAATTTAAAAAAGCAGGATACAGAATCGCATACAAAACTACAAACAAATGAAAACACACAATATCAAAACACACACACAAAAAAAAAAACAAATTTGATCTATCTGGTGTTTACAAACTAAATTGCTCAGACTGCAACAAATTCTACACAGGTCAGACAGGACGTTGCTTAAAACAGAGATACATTGAACACACAAAGACACTGCACTCCACTACCGAATCCACCTTTGCAAACCATCTCATTAAAGCAAACCACACATACACAAACATCGAAAGCAACATGGATATTCTACACGTACACACAAAAGGTCGAAAACTAGACACTCTTGAACAACTAGAAATATACAAACACACAGACACAATTCAAATCACACATATTATTCAAACATATCACACCCCACACACACAACATCGACCATTCAAAGGCGGCGCCGTCGCCAAGAACAAGGCGGACAGCTGCCAGTGGCAGCCTCTGACGAAGCTTATAATAAGCAAAAATTGGTTCAGGCTATAAGGTACAAATTTTACATTTTTACCAATAAAAAACTTTGTGTTCCGAGTAGGTAGTGTTATACTTATAATTAGTTAATCAACGGACATGTCATGGACAACAAATCCAAGAGTTCTTATAACTTCTACGTCTTACAAACTAAATTTGGCGTAAGAATACTTTTTTGTTTTAGCTTGAAGCAGCCCCAAGATGTTAACACTGCGTTGGCGTCTTCAAAGATTATGTATGGTTGAAACTTATTAAAGTTGCTATTGCACACTGTTTACGGTACTCGTTTCTATAGTGGATACGAATCGATCTCAACTGTACGACTTCACTGTATCCGAACATTACTGAATTTTGTGTCTGACAACGCTGAAGGCGGTCTGCGTTTAATAATAACCATACTGTGTCACATACATCCCTTACGCCATAACTGCATTCATCCCCAACGATGTCTGAAGTGGATAACTTTCAGTTTTATGTTACACATTTTAATGACGTTAACATATAGCAAGTTTAATTACAAAGTGCATGGGATTAACAACACTTTGTAAGCTACGATTACACAAACAAAATATTGCTACACTGAGGAAACAAATAGTAGGTCTACCGCATCGTTGAGTGACTACGTGACACCTTGCACGTATATTTGAGCGGAAGAATTGCGGAACGCTCTCGATTATTCTAGGCGCCCCTTTCAGACGTTACTGGACTATTCTTCCAGCATCTAGGCTCCCTATGTCACTACGATGCTAGGTAGCGAATTATAAATACCGGTTTCGAAACAGCCCAGTTCAGTTATTGCCAACGGTATTAAACTAAGTTTACGAGTGTTTGTTATTGTGACTGACGGAAGTGATTAGTGTTTTAATTAGTAAAAAACTGTAATAAGGTGACATTTATTATTGTGTGTTGGTCATATTTATCTCGAGTTATTCAATAAGAGTGCCTTCATTGATTTCTAACTTTTGTTAGTGTCTAATTAAACCTTGTAATTAGAGACTTCATTGGTGTTAGTTATTCTGTTTCAACAGTACAACACAGCAATCCGTGAGACCGTAGTAACAATACACTGAAGCTCATTTACTAGGTACTTTTAAGTTTTAGCAAAACTTCATTTCGTATCTCACTCTGTTTTCGTAAGTTTCTATTTACATACGCCTTCTGGTTTTGAAATGCTACAACTTTTTCATGATAGTGATCTCTTACACATATAGTTATAAAATTTGTATACAATAAATTATATTATATTTAATACAAGAACATTTATGGATACATTCTTATTTATGTTAACTTTTACTTGACATTAAAGTAATTCTTAACACAATAAAATATGCAAATTTGTTTAAACAATTATCAAAGTGACATGAAAGTTACTTGCAATATACAAGCGTGTAATGTACATTCTAGAAAATCATCGTCAGAAACATGGCGAATGTGCCAGCCAATTTCATGTTTATTTTAAGACTTTCCTGTCTGTAAAATAACAACTAAGCCTCCTCTGTGCACAGACTGTTGTTTAGTAGTCATTATAGACAGAAATATTAGTAGGTAGATGTGTGTGTGCGTGCGCGCGCGTGTGCGTGTGTGTGGTTAAGCACAGATATAATTAACTTACTTCTATCTTCCTACCCTTAACGCTGCCGTAGATTTAAGTGCAGTTTTTCAAAGAAGCAGCAATCGATCTTGGCAGATATGAATTATCGAGACTTTCACCCTGCTACACTTTTCATTAAACTTTCAGTTTTCAATGGTGCTTTGATTAACTTTGACCAGGTTTTTGTTTCACTGAAACTCTTCAGTTCGTTAGGCGGTTGTGGTTTTATTCTTTGCTATCTTGTGTTTTACAACTCTTTATTTCTTGGTCTTTCTAACATCCCACTCATCTTTGCACTTTATTTAGAATGTTTCCCTTGTTTCCAGTAGAGTATTCGTCACCGCGTTGCTAACTCCCTATTCTTCTACTTTATCTCTTACTCTCTTGTACCTCTCCCCCTCTCACACACTCTCTCTCTCTCTCTCTCTCTCTCTCTCTCTCTCTCTCTCTCTCTCTCTCTCTTACAGTTTATTCGTCTTACAAGAGACATTATTTACTTTAAATTCTAACTAGAAGTTACCCTAATGACAACAACCATTATTCTAACCACACATTCAAACATGCTTTTCTTTCTCATGTTTTCTTCCTCACGTAACACGGTTACTTCGATAAGTCTCACCTACAACTAAGTGCTATTACTAACTAACTGGTGGCGGCCGATTATTACTGCAAACTGCTTCTCGCTCTGCTCCTTTTTGTATTACGGTTTCAGCGCCTTTGACGATGTGCTCCTTATGATCCGTCGTGCATAAAATCATTTCTTCCTTCTTCCTATTCACCTTTGCTCTCGCGTTCGAACAGTATGTGCAGTACGTCATATTTCGTATTAATTCCTTTATTATAAAAGGTACAAAATAATAGGTTTCTCTAAATGTTTGTTATTAAAAAATATCTAATTTTCATTTAGTCTTTTTAATACTGTAGGGCGTTTATTGTTTGCCTTGTTGACTATTTAATCACAAGAAGCAGTCAGTACTACTACTTTTTACAATAAGTAAATTACAGAGTTAGCCTACTGCTTATAAGTTAATTCCAATAAAAATTCAACACCATCGAATAAACCAGAATATAATTTAAAAATTTACCTACGGGAAACTAAAGTGACGGGATCCTTTGGTTGTTATCCGGTGCGGGCGAAAATAGTGATTGCAGCTACTGTTGGTACTAATTACGGATTTTTAGTATTTTGTATATAATATTTTTTGGGGTCTAAATACATATGTAGAGAACAAGTATAGTAAAACCATTTGTGAAACGATTCAGAAGTGTGGGAACATTAAAATATAAATTTAGACCAGAAACCAAAATTAAATTTTACAATGTTATGACGATACTTACGGTGCAAAGTCAAGGAATCTGGGAAAGGCCGATATAAATAAAATTACGGTATCAGAAATTAGATTTTTGTGAATGGTCAAAGGATGCTCACGATTGGAATGCTTTGCAGTGAGAATATATGACTTGAGCTTAATGTGTCACCACTGGTTAAAAAGTTGATGAATTTACAAATAGTTGAAGGGAAAGTGATCGTAGTATTGAAACGGACTCTATACCAGTGGCCGCATATTTTTGTGCTCCTCAGGATAGTCGTAATGCAGGGAGGCCAGGGAACGATGGTCTCATATTGAATTCAACTTACAACAAAATTAAAAATTTAAATTATTATTTCAAAATTACGACAAAAATTAATTCAACTTAAAATTTGTACATACATTATGTGGGATGATACCGTCATATTCGGAGATAGCTTAGAGGGGCTGCAACAACTAATGAATAGAGTGACAGAAAGCAGCCGTAGATATGGTCTATACATCAATGGTAATAAAACGAAGCTAAAGATTGTATCTAAGAACAAGTTCACAAACTGCACCCTTAATATAAACCAAAGACCAGTTGAACGTGTAAGCCAATTTATATATCTTGGTACTATAGAGAATGAACAATGGAACCACTGTCAAGAAATAAAGAGCAGAGTTGAAAAGGCCAGAGCGGTGTACACTAGAATGAGCAGTTTATTCAAAAGTCACGATTTAACAATAAACACAAAGATGAGACTTCTATGCTGCTACGTATTGTCGGGCTTCTTCTACGGTGTAGAATCTTAGACTTTGACTGAAGCCACAACTAAAAAATTGGAATCTTTTGAAATGTGGCTTCACAGTAGAATAGAAATTTTTTTTTAAATTAACAATTTATATTCACAATGCATATAGGTCTAAAGCTTAAGTTAATAATATTTTATTTAAATTAATTGTAGAAAAAACTCTTTTGTCGTAACAAGATTTTGCATTAATACATTAGCTGTACACCCCGGCTTAGAATTAGGAAAAATAGAAATTAAATTTTTATTCCAGCTTATTCTCAAGAGCTAAGTTTTATTATTATTGTTTTTTTATTTGCTAAATAAAAATATTTTTAATTAAAATTAAGATGTCAAAACTCGGATGTAACTTACTATTTACCACCCTGTAAGATTTCATAGGAATTTGTTAAAAAATTTAGTCAAAATTTAATTTTTCTGGTAAGGAACAAAACCCTAATTAAAAGTGCAATTTAAAAGACAATTCTTAGCACGCACCTACGATCTAAGAGGAATTTTTTAACAAATATCATGTTTGTAGGCCTTGTATTTTTAGATTTTGTGATCAGTCAGTTAGTGGTAGTTGGATTTTATATATACAGATAATGTAGGCCAAACAAATCTTTAAACAATGGCCCGCGCGATTGTTAAAATCGTAATAATTTGTTACGTAAAAATGTGTGCTGTTGGTTATAGAACAGGGGAACGCAAACAAATAGGACTAAATAAAAAACAATGGATATAAAATTTCTATCTCCAACTGGACTCAATAAAAGTGCGCGAGGGTAATGTGTATGTGTGCATGTATATCATCATCATCTTCGTACTACAAAAATTAGACGAAAAATTGTTTGTTCCGGTCCCGTGTTGATAGACTAGATCTGGTCACTCCTGCGCTGCATGTACGAATAAACATTTATAATTTTTACACCGGTATAACTTTTTGGCATAATAATTTTTATGTTGTTGTTATTACAAATGCAGTTCACAGATTTAAAGTGAAAGAAAAGAAGGAATTCAAAGAAGAAGAGAGTCAAACCGTAAAAAGAGTTTAGGTAAAAAGAGTCTGTATGAAAATTGAAGCGGTAGAAAGACAGGGGTTTATATAATAAAATTACACATCACAGAGTTTCAGGGAACAATAATGTCTAAGCTTATAAGCAGTTAAATCTGAACAAAGTAAAGGAACACGGGTCTACATACTTGGTAACAGGTAAGCTGACTAATTACAGCGACTCTCTATAAACTACAAACTACGTAAAGTCGTAGCTACCAATTGCATGTGGGCCGAAGGAGAACACGGTAAGATTTATTGGTGTTGTTTCCACTTAGCAATGAAATATACTACACAGATACCAACTCCCTCTCTCATGTATGCCTGCCTGCAGAAGCCTACAGAAGCTTACTATTTATTCGCTAGTCGAGTATTTCCGATATACGTATTGTAATGATGAACGTTAGTGGTAAAATTGAAATGTTTTAAAACTTTTTACTTCTCTGGCGAGTTACTTAGCCTACTCCGTCCCCCTGGGCTAAAAATTTTTTTTTCAATGGTTAGTGTGTCTATTAGGCTACAATTGAGGTTTGTTGGTATTACCATACCCACAATTGTGATCTTCAGAGCTTTCGATTAATGTGAGTTACCGTGAGTGACGCTGAGTGGTGTGGTTATTTTTGTCTTCCCACCCCGTGTCGGTCATGCTTTCGGTCATCACTGTGCTAAGTTTGTATAGTTGCAAGTTGTGTACAGCTTTGACTGAAAGCCCCGCTGTGTACGTGACACCTAAAATCGTTATTTACTACTACAAAAGAAAATCTTTAGTAGATCTTTCCGACCAAATGCCATCATATTCGTCACTCCTCAGGAAAACTGTGAAGTGGTAGAGAAAATTGGCTGTAGAGTTACTTACGTCAACATCCATGGTCAATGCCCACATTCAGTACAAATAATTTACTGGAGAAAACGTTGGCATAATCGACTTTTGCGAAGTAGTTATCCGATATTTCGCTTCAGCTAAGATAGAAAACAGCGAAGAACAAGTAGCCACAATAATAGAAGAGAAACAACGAAGCCCCTTTCAGTTGGCCAGAAGGGAGGGAAGAGCAATGAATGTAAGGAAGCACTGTAAAGGATGTTCGAAAAAGCTTTACGAGAATGGAAAGAGCCTCGAAAAGAAGAAAAGTAAACAAAGTTAATACGTTTTCCTCAGGATGCCCGAAAGAGTATTTCCTCTGCGTAAGATCCTTTAATACATTACGTAGAATAATTTAAATATTTGTAATCTTTTGAAACGCTTTGTATTATTATAACTATTGTTTACTACTTTGTCTTATATTTAACTAGTTAGTATTTTCACGATATTAATTGATGACTCGTTGGGCACTTGGTGAAACATATTAATACAAAGGGTTTTTTTTAACTATATAAACACTTAGTACGTTTCACAGTTTTTTATTTACTCTTACAGCTGTTTCGACTTCTTAAGCCATTGTCAAAGAGATGAGAGAACACTAAACAGAGGATGTAAGGGTGGTTCACATCTGTTTAGGGCCTGTATCGGAACATGTGTGAGGTGTGAAGATGGAAAGAGGGGTTGCAGGAGCTAAGGGAAGGTCAAGTGTCTGTAAAAACTAAATATAATCTGAATACAGGATATAAAATTAACTAAATATAAAATTCTTTGTATTATATTTGAAATAAAGATTGTATCCCCAACAAAAATAAAGAAAAGTGGAAAAAATTAAGAAAGTAAATATAAAAAAAAAATAAAAATTCTTATGCGCATAGAACCGCACACGCCTTGTCGGTCAAGCATTACGAGCGGTAACGTTATTCGCGTGATAACACGACATCAAACATAATGCCGATTCTTCGGTCAGAATGACCGACCCAGCGTAATAGTACGGACCTATTTTCGGTCATTAAGACCGACACGGCACAGAACGTGTTAAATAGTGAATGTTCACGACATAATATGTTAGTCACAACAAGAACAATGTTTAATACAAACGTCATGAGAAACCCAGTTTACAAGTTGCAAATTTTCATCACAATTACAAAATTTCATTTATTTTCGTCACAATGATTAAAAATTATCTTTCAAGTTAAAAATACCTTCTAATTTTCTAATTTTTCTTAAGTAAGTAAAAGTGTTTCTGTTCATAGATAGTGTGTATTTAGATTAAATTTAGATTAATTTTTGGGTCAGATGTTAATATATGTTGATCCTTACGCTATGTGTTAACTTAATCCAAAGATTAAGATGGCACTATTAACTGATTCCTTGGCTTTTGTAAAATCAACATGTACGCACAACCATCTACCTAAGGTTCACCTTTGTTTACAGATGTATTTTAAAATGTCCAGCTGTATTTATATTATGTGTGTACATTATATTAACATTTTTATTGTATTTTTCTTTTTATTATTTACTAGATACGGACAAGAAACTAGTTCTGTTTTATACACAATAACAAATTTGTTGCGAAATAGTCATACCTACAGCTGCTGAAATAATATCGGCACTATATTTTACTTATATCTTAACGCATTGTTCAACTCAGACAATATTACTTTGCTTAATATAGATTGAACACTTATACACTTACGTGAATGCACACACATACTCTTAGTGTTCCAGTCAGACCCAAGTTATCCTGTTGAAACTCAAGGACGTGTTATCATTAGTACACACAAAATGATCGCACAACTTGGTAAAAGGAAATCACTTGCTGTACTGATAATGTAAGTATAATGTAATGATAATGTATAATGTATAATGCTGTACTGATAATGTAATGATAGTCAATTGCATATTCTTACTTTATGATAGGCTTAGATTTCTCTCTTTCTTAAGTTTGAACTACACGAACAGTTCAAGCGAAAACAGAACTTTGCTTGTAACAATAAAGTGCATTATGTTCATCACACATTTCCAAACAATGTTTATTCCTACGCACAAGAATTCCTGTCCACAAAACGTTTAGTGATATATGCTAAGTCCTTATTTACGGAAACGTATAACTGATTTTTCTTACGAAGTATTACAAGATTAATATATAGTACTTCAAAAATATTATTTCGAAGAATCAAAATAAAATTAATAAACTTACTATTTTTCATTAGGATAGTCGTACTGTAAGTATGCCTGAAAAACGGTGGTCTAAGGAATTTCTAATTCAACCTAAAACATTTGTAATTAACAAGTTAATTCTACAATGTATATAAATCGTTTGAAAGCGAATCAGGCGTCTTCACCTAAAAGAAGAAGAAGAAGATACAATATTACCAGAATCAACCTCGTTGCCTTCAATTAGGAATTATTTAAGAAAATGATTTAATTCCCATTCAGTTACTATTTACATCTTAAATTATATCGTATAAAATCCTTTTGTACTGGGACACTTTAAGGCTTCTTACATTATAAATTTTATAAATTTGAAGTATTAAATTTCCCACTACTTTATACTGTGAAGTCTGCTTCTATCACTTGCAACTGTATGCTCCGCTGACAATTTCATATTGTTATTATGATAATACTATATATATTTATACAATATGAAGTGACATTTGAGTGTACTAGGCACGTACTGAAAAGACGTAACTGTTATTTTCTTGGATATAAAACTGAATTAAAAGTTTCGGATATGGGTAGTATGTGGTGCAATGCTACGTTGGCTTGGCTCTGTATAATCTTTTCGGTAAAATCATCACGGAGGTAAATTGATTTTTATCACAAAGCCATAAATCAGTTATATGGCTTACGTACTTACACGCGAGCGCTTTTACATTAAACACGCCTACTCACCCGTACACAAACGAGACTTTGCTGTAGGCCTTCAGACTGAATTTATTTCTTAAAATCAACACGAGACCGGACGTGTCTACAAACGACTTTTTTAATCTTCTAAGTAACATTATTTTCTGGCAACAATAAATAATAAAAATATTTATTTAAATATTAACTTGCAAATCGCCTTACTTTCAACTGTTGTAGTAAACAAAAGCTTCTATTTGCAAAGACTTTTTGTACAAGTTTTACGTACACCTGCTAAAACAAAGTATAAAGTAAAGACGATACAGTGAATTTAAAGAAAGTATTTGTTCATAAGCTACAAGAAAAAGTAAGAGAAATACAAATCGTGCTGAGCAGTTAGTCCGCGGTCGGTTTAGTGCCTCTACAAAACACTGATTACGTCTTTGGAGTACGCATACGTAAGCTTCAGACCCAATAGAAGCTTCCGCTTACTAAGGAAATTACCACGGCCGTAAATACCGTTCTTAATAGTGATTCGGCGTGGGCTGAGAATATTTAGAATGTTAGGCAGAACAAATAGTAACAATCCACTACGGTCTAGCGTTCCGAAAATTTTACATTTGAACACTCCAGTCATGAAAACCGTTCACTTCTTGGTCCATTATTAAGTGAGTGACTCAGGAGAAATTAATAACTTGATAAAATGTGTAAAGAAACCAGTCTGTATGTTTGAAATTCTAATTACCAACGGAAAATATTGTAGTACGATTAGGTTAGGTTCCCTTTGTATGCCATACAACATACAAAAAGAAGAATTGTTAAAACTTATTGCTACCACAGAAGGTATCCTACATATTAATTTCCACTGGTTTAAACTCTCCGGAGACTGAACATTACGGCATAATTTGATGAATTGCTTGAGGATTGATTCTGGGACCCGGTGTTTATGAGGGAATCCGTTTAGTTGAAGAGTTTAGTTGACAAGATTACCTGTAGTACGATGCAAATGCAAAATGGTTCCTCCCTTCTTCTTCTTCTGTTTTATAACACGTATAATTATTACACGACTAAAAATATTGTTTGACATTGTTGCAACATATAGCTGAATTTATATGACTCGTGTCGACAAAATATTCTTTGTGGACAACAACAGTGATGTGTCGCAAATATAAAAGGCATTCCAAATTAAAAACAGCTACTTGTAAATAAAACAGATAGATAGTAGTGTCTACTTGTAAAACAGGCAGATAGGTAGTATTAGGATGGAGAGGGAGAGAGAGAAAGTGAGTGAGTGAGTGAGGGAGAGAGAGGGGGAGTGGTAAAAAAAGAGAGACTGATAGAAAGACAGATAGACAGATTTACAGTGACACAGCCATAGTTGGCCGTATAAGATATGAACTTTACAAAATGTTTTACGTATTCCTCATTTTTCAGTGAGAACTACTGCAAATTACTGAGTCAGGATATAGAGACAAGAGGTTTATGATAAACAAACAGGTGTTAACGTTTGTTCAATCTTTTACTTAAAATAATGTTTTTCTCTCAGTAGACAATCAATTTATCGATTAATTTGCCAGCTTTATGAAGAAACATTTCAAACCAACATGGCTAAACACAGAAATTATGTTCGCATATTTAGGCCTAAAATGTTTTTTTTTCTGGGAAAGTCATGAGGAATTGTAATTAATAGACCTTCTGGGACGAGTCCGAATAGCAAATCGAATTATACTAGACAATGTACCATACATGTGCATAAATAAACAGTAGCAATTAACGATGATTTTATACTACATGTTACCTATCTGTTTAGACAAGAGTTACCAAGCCATAATTTGCAATGTTAAATTTTTAAGTTTGAAATCCACATTTGCAACCAAAGTACATAAACTAAAATATAATTGTTATCATAATTTTTTATAAATTATCTCTGAGTTGCAAACTAACTTACTATTTTGAACGAACTACATTTTTATTATTACGTTCAATTTGACATAAGATAATTTTCAATTTTAGGAAAATTTAAAATAGCCGATTCCTCGACTATTTTTTTAGAACAATAAGGATTGTAGGGCACACATACTTTACTAAAACTATGAAATCGAAACATTTGGTTTTTGGGTCTTTTAGTTTGACACACTGCTGGATTTACACAATTTTTTCAAATGTTTTATCTCTTGTTAGGTCCCACATATTTTTGCTTCTCAACACTGTATTTTTCAAGGGATCAATTTTAAAAACGATAGGCTTTTGTAGGGTCAAAGAATGGACATAAGTGTCAAGTTTTTCAAAAATCGATTGAACGTTCAAACGTTGTCGTGAGACATACCAAAAATAGACAGACAGAAATATGCCAATCTGTCGAGTCAAAACTGAGAAGACGATTCGCTCGTCAAACGTTGTCGTGAGACATACCAAAAATAGACAGAGAGAAATATGCCAATCTGTCGAGTGAAAACTGAGAACACGATTGAACGTTTACACGTTGTCGTGAGACATACCAAAAATAGACAGAGAGAAATATGCCAATCTGTCGAATCAAAATTGAGAACACGATTGAACGTTCAAACGTTGTCGTGACACATACCCAAAATAGACCGAGAGAAATATGGCAATCTGTCGAGTCGAAACTGAGAACACGATTGAACGTTCAATCGTTGTCGTGACACATACCCAAAATAGACAGGGAGAAATATGCCAATCTGTCGAGTCGAAACTGAGAACACGATTGAACGTTCAAACGTTGTCGTGACACATACCCAAAATAGACAGAGAGAAATATGGCAATCTGTCGAGTCGAAACTGAGAACACGATTGAACGTTCAATCGTTGTCGTGACACATACCCAAAATAGACAGAGAGAAATATGGCAATCTGTCGAGTCGAAACTGAGAACACGATTGAACGTTCAAACGTTGTCGTGACACATACCCAAAATAGACAGAGAGAAATATGGCAATCTAACGGGGCAAAACTGAGAACACGATTGAACGTTCAAAAGTTATCGTGAGACATACCAAAAATAGACAGAGAGAAATATGCCAATCTGTCGAGTCAAAATTGAGAACACGATTGAACGTTCAAACGTTGTCGTGACACATACCCAAAATAGACCGAGAGAAATATGGCAATCTGTCGAGTCGAAACTGAGAACACGATTGAACGTTCAAACGTTGTCGTGACACATACCCAAAATAGACCGAGAGAAATATGCCAATCTGTCGAGTCAAAACTGAGAACACGATTGAACGTTCAAAAGTTGTCGTGAGATTTCCCAAAAATAGACAGAGAGAAATATGCCAATCTGTCGATTCAAAACTGAGAACACGATTGAACGTTCCAACGTTGTCGTGAGACATACCAAAAATAGACAGAGAGAAATATGCCAATCTGTCCAGTCAAAACTGAGAACACGATTCGCTCGTCAAACGTTGTTATGAGACATACCAAAAATAGACAGAGAGAACTATGCCTATCTGTCGATTCAAAACTGAGAACACGATTGAACGTTCAAACGTTGCCGTGAGACATACCCAAAATAGACAGCGAGAAATATGCCAATCTTTCGAGTCAAAACAGAGAACACGATTGAACGTTTAAAACGTTGTCGTGAGACATACCAAAAATAGACAGAGAGAAATATGCCAATCTGTCGAGTCAAAACTGGGAACACGATTGAACGTTCAAACGTTGTCGTGAGACATACCAAAAATAGACAGAGAGAAATATGCCAAACTGTCGAGTCAAAACTGAGAACACGATTCGCTTGTCAAACGTTGTCATGAGACATACCAAAAATAGACAGAGAGAAATATGCCAATCTGTCGAGTCAAAACCGAGGACACGATTGAACGTTGAAACGTTGTCGTGAGACATAATAGACAGAGAGAAATATGCCAATCTGTCGAGTTAAAACTGAGAAGACGATTGAAAGTTCAAACGTTGTCGTGAGGCATACCCAAAATAGACGGAGAGATATATGCCAAACTGTCGAGTCAAAACTGAGAATCCGATTGAACGTTCAAACGTTGTCGTGAGACATACCAAAAATAGACAGAGAGAAATATGCCAATCTGTCGAGTCAAAATTGAGAACACGATTCGCTCGTCAAACGTTGTCGTGAGACATACCAAAAATAGACAGAGAGAAATATGCCAATCTGTCGAGTCAAAACTGAGAACACGAATCGCTCGTCAAACGTTGTCATGAGACATACGAAAAATAGACAGAGAGAAATATGCCAATCTGTCGAGTCAAAACTGAGAACCCTATTCGCTCATCAAACGTTGACGTGAGACATACCAAAAATAGACAGACAGAAATATGCCAATCTGTCGAGTCAAAACTGAGAAGACGATTCGCTCGTCAAACGTTGTCGTGAGACATACCTAAAATAGACAGAGAGAAATATGCCAATCTGTCGAGTCAAAACTGAGAAGACGATTCGCTCGTCAAACGTTGTCATGAGA
Organism: Magicicada septendecula; assembly: GCA_034769895.1. Classification (NCBI taxonomy): domain Eukaryota; kingdom Metazoa; phylum Arthropoda; class Insecta; order Hemiptera; family Cicadidae; genus Magicicada; species Magicicada septendecula. Next base: position 126,755,505 of record CM068368.1, read on the forward strand.
CATACCAAAAATAGATAGAGAGAAATATGCCAATCTGTCGAGTCAAAACTGAGAACACGATTGAACGTTCAAACGTTGTCGTGAGACATAATAGGCAGAGAGAAATATGCCAATCTGTCGAGTCAAAACTGAGAACACGATTGAACGTTCAAACGTGGTCGTGAGATACACCCAAAAGAGACAGAGAGAAATATGCCAATCTGTCGAGTCAAAATTGAGAACCGTATTCGCTCGTCAAACGTTGACGTGAGACATACCCAAAATAGACAGAGAGAAATACGCCAATCTGTCGAGTCAAAACTGAGAACACGATTCGCTCGTCAAACGTTGTCATGAGAAATACCAAAAATAGTCAGAGGGACATATGCCAATCTGTCGAGTCAAAACTGCGAACACGATTGAACGTTCAAACGTTGTCGTGAGACATACCAAAAATAGACAGAGAGAAATATGCCAATCTGTCGATTCAAAACTGAGAACACGATTGAACGTTCCAACCTTGTCGTGAGACATACCAAAAATAGACAGAGAGAAATATGCCAATCTGTCCAGTCAAAACTGAGAACACGATTCGCTCGTCAAACGTTGTCATGAGACATACCAAAAATAGACAGAGAGAACTAAGCCTATCTGTCGATTCAAAACTGAGAACACGATTGAACGTTCAAACGTTGCCGTGAGACATACCCAAAATAGACAGCGAGAAATATGCCAATCCGTCGAGTCAAAACAGAGAACACGATTGAACGTTTAAAACGTTGTCGTGAGACATACCAAAAATAGACAGAGAGAAATATGCCAATCTGTCGAGTCAAAACTGGGAACACGATTGAACGTTCAAACGTTGTCGTGAGACATACCAAAAATAGACAGAGAGAAATATGCCAAACTGTCGAGTCAAAACTGAGAACACGATTCGCTTGTCAAACGTTGTCATGAGACATACCAAAAATAGACAGAGAGAAATATGCCAATCTGTCGAGTCAAAACCGAGGACACGATTGAACGTTCAAACGTTGTCGTGATACATAATAGACAGAGAGAAATATGCCAATCTGTCGAGTTAAAACTGAGAAGACGATTGAAAGTTCAAACGTTGTCGTGAGGCATACCCAAAATAGACGGAGAGATATATGCCAAACTGTCGAGTCAAAACTGAGAATCCGATTGAACGTTCAAACGTTGTCGTGAGACATACCAAAAATAGACAGAGAGAAATATGCCAATCTGTCGAGTCAAAATTGAGAACACGATTCGCTCGTCAAACGTTGTCGTGAGACATACCAAAAATAGACAGAGAGAAATATGCCAATCTGTCGAGTCAAAACTGAGAACACGAATCGCTCGTCAAACGTTGTCATGAGACATACCAAAAATAGACAGAGAGAAATATGCCAATCTGTCGAGTCAAAACTGAGAACCCTATTCGCTCATCAAACGTTGACGTGAGACATACCAAAAATAGACAGACAGAAATATGCCAATCTGTCGAGTCAAAACTGAGAAGACGATTCGCTCGTCAAACGTTGTCGTGAGACATACCAAAAATAGACAGAGAGAAATATGCCAATCTGTCGAGTCAAAACTGAGAAGACGATTCGCTCGTCAAACGTTGTCATGAGACATACCAAAAATAGATAGAGAGAAATATGCCAATCTGTCGAGTCAAAACTGAGAACACGATTGAACGTTCAAACGTTGTCGTGAGACATAATAGGCAGAGAGAAATATGCCAATCTGTCGAGTCAAAACTGAGAACACGATTGAACGTTCAAACGTGGTCGTGAGATACACCCAAAAGAGACAGAGAGAAATATGCCAATCTGTCGAGTCAAAATTGAGAACCGTATTCGCTCGTCAAACGTTGACGTGAGACATACCCAAAATAGACAGAGAGAAATACGCCAATCTGTCGAGTCAAAACTGAGAACACGATTCGCTCGTCAAACGTTGTCATGAGAAATACCAAAAATAGTCAGAGGGACATATGCCAATCTGTCGAGTCAAAACTGCGAACACGATTGAACGTTCAAACGTTGTCGTGAGACATACCAAAAATAGACAGAGAGAAATATGCCAATCTGTCGATTCAAAACTGAGAACACGATTGAACGTTCCAACGTTGTCGTGAGACATACCAAAAATAGACAGAGAGAAATATGCCAATCTGTCCAGTCAAAACTGAGAACACGATTCGCTCGTCAAACGTTGTCATGAGACATACCAAAAATAGACAGAGAGAACTAAGCCTATCTGTCGATTCAAAACTGAGAACACGATTGAACGTTCAAACGTTGCCGTGAGACATACCCAAAATAGACAGCGAGAAATATGCCAATCCGTCGAGTCAAAACAGAGAACACGATTGAACGTTTAAAACGTTGTCGTGAGACATACCAAAAATAGACAGAGAGAAATATGCCAATCTGTCGAGTCAAAACTGGGAACACGATTGAACGTTCAAACGTTGTCGTGAGACATACCAAAAATAGACAGAGAGAAATATGCCAAACTGTCGAGTCAAAACTGAGAACACGATTCGCTTGTCAAACGTTGTCATGAGACATACCAAAAATAGACAGAGAGAAATATGCCAATCTGTCGAGTCAAAACCGAGGACACGATTGAACGTTCAAACGTTGTCGTGATACATAATAGACAGAGAGAAATATGCCAATCTGTCGAGTTAAAACTGAGAAGACGATTGAAAGTTCAAACGTTGTCGTGAGGCATACCCAAAATAGACGGAGAGATATATGCCAAACTGTCGAGTCAAAACTGAGAATCCGATTGAACGTTCAAACGTTGTCGTGAGACATACCAAAAATAGACAGAGAGAAATATGCCAATCTGTCGAGTCAAAATTGAGAACACGATTCGCTCGTCAAACGTTGTCGTGAGACATACCAAAAATAGACAGAGAGAAATATGCCAATCTGTCGAGTCAAAACTGAGAACACGAATCGCTCGTCAAACGTTGTCATGAGACATACCAAAAATAGACAGAGAGAAATATGCCAATCTGTCGAGTCAAAACTGAGAACCCTATTCGCTCATCAAACGTTGACGTGAGACATACCCAAAATAGACGGAGAGAAATACGCCAATCTGTCAAGTCAAAACTGAGAACACGATTCGCTCGTCAAACGTTGTCATGAGAAATACCAAAAATAGACAGAGAGACATATGCCAATCTGTCGAGTCAAAACTGAGAACACGTTTGAACGTTCAAACGTTGTCGTGAGACATACCAAAAATAGACAGAGAGAAATATGCCAATCTGTCGAGTCAAAACTGAGAACACGATTGAACGTTCAAACGTTGTCATGAGACATAATAGACAGAGAGAACTATGCCTATCTGTCGATTCAAAACTGAGAACACGATTAAACGATCAAACGTTGTCGTGAGACATAATAGACACAGAGAAATATGACAATCTGTCGAGTCAAAACTGAGAAGACGATTGAACGTTCAAACGTTGTCGTGAGACATACCCAAAATAGACAGAGAGAAATATGTCAAACTGTCGAGTCAAAACTGAGAACACGATTCCCTCGTCAAACGTTGTCATGAGACATACCAAAAATAGACAGAGAGAAATATGCCAATCTGTCGATTCAAAACTGAGAACACGATTGAACGTTCAAACTTTGTCGGGAGACATAATAGACAGAGAGAAATATGCCAATCTGTCGAGTCAAAACTGAGAAGACGATTGAACGTTCAAACGTTGTCGTGAGACATACACAAAATAGACAGAGAGAAATATGCCAATCTGTCGAGTCAAAACTGAGAACACGATTGAACGTTCAAACGTTGTCGTGAGACATACCCAAAATAGACAGAGAGAAATATGCCAATCTGTCGAGTCAAAACTGAGAACACGATTGAACGTTCAAACGTTGTCGTGAGACATACCAAAAATAGACAGAGAGAAATATGCAAATCTGTCGAGTCAAAACTGAGAACACGATTGAACGTTCAAACGTTGTCTTGAGACATACCAAAAATAGACAGAGAGAAATATGCCAATCTGTCGATTCAAAACTGAGAACACGATTGAACGTTCCAACGTTGTCGTGAGACATACCAAAAATAGACAGAGAGAAATATGCCAATCTGTCCAGTCAAAACTGAGAACACGATTCGCTCGTCAAACGTTGTCATGGGACATACCAAAAATAGACAGAGAGAACTATGCCTATCTGTCGATTCAAAACTGAGAACACGATTGAACGTTCAAACGTTGCCGTGAGACATACCCAAAATAGACAGCGAGAAATATGCCAATCCGTCGAGTCAAAACAGAGAACACGATTGAACGTTTAAAACGTTGTCGTGAGACATACCAAAAATTGACAGAGAGAAATATGCCAATCTGTCGAGTCAAAACTGGGAACACGATTGAACGTTCAAACGTTGTCGTGAGACATACCAAAAATAGACAGAGAGAAATATGCCAAACTGTCGAGTCAAAACTGAGAACACGATTCGCTTGTCAAACGTTGTCATGAGACATACCAAAAATAGACAGAGAGAAATATGCCAATCTGTCGAGTCAAAACCGAGGACACGATTGAACGTTCAAACGTTGTCGTGAGACATAATAGACAGAGAGAAATATGCCAATCTGTCGAGTTAAAACTGAGAAGACGATTGAAAGTTCAAACGTTGTCGTGAGGCATACCCAAAATAGACGGAGAGATATATGCCAAACTGTCGAGTCAAAACTGAGAATCCGATTGAACGTTCAAACGTTGTCGTGAGACATACCAAAAATAGACAGAGAGAAATATGCCAATCTGTCGAGTCAAAATTGAGAACACGATTCGCTCGTCAAACGTTGTCGTGAGACATACCAAAAATAGACAGAGAGAAATATGCCAATCTGTCGAGTCAAAACTGAGAACACGAATCGCTCGTCAAACGTTGTCATGAGACATACCAAAAATAGACAGAGAGAAATATGCCAATCTGTCGAGTCAAAACTGAGAACCCTATTCGCTCATCAAACGTTGACGTGAGACATACCCAAAATAGACGGAGAGAAATACGCCAATCTGTCAAGTCAAAACTGAGAACACGATTCGCTCGTCAAACGTTGTCATGAGAAATACCAAAAATAGACAGAGAGACATATGCCAATCTGTCGAGTCAAAACTGAGAACACGTTTGAACGTTCAAACGTTGTCGTGAGACATACCAAAAATAGACAGAGAGAAATATGCCAATCTGTCGAGTCAAAACTGAGAACACGATTGAACGTTCAAACGTTGTCATGAGACATAATAGACAGAGAGAACTATGCCTATCTGTCGATTCAAAACTGAGAACACGATTAAACGATCAAACGTTGTCGTGAGACATAATAGACACAGAGAAATATGCCAATCTGTCGAGTCAAAACTGAGAAGACGATTGAACGTTCAAACGTTGTCGTGAGACATACCCAAAATAGACAGAGAGAAATATGTCAAACTGTCGAGTCAAAACTGAGAACACGATTCCCTCGTCAAACGTTGTCATGAGACATACCAAAAATAGACAGAGAGAAATATGCCAATCTGTCGATTCAAAACTGAGAACACGATTGAACGTTCAAACTTTGTCGGGAGACATAATAGACAGAGAGAAATATGCCAATCTGTCGAGGCAAAACTGAGAAGACGATTGAACGTTCAAACGTTGTCGTGAGACATACACAAAATAGATAGAGAGAAATATGCCAATCTGTCGAGTCAAAACTGAGAACACGATTGAACGTTCAAACGTTGTCGTGAGACATACCCAAAATAGACAGAGAGAAATATGCCAATCTGTCGAGTCAAAACTGAGAACACGATTGAACGTTCAAACGTTGTCGTGAGACATACCAAAAATAGACAGAGAGAAATATGCAAATCTGTCGAGTCAAAACTGAGAACACGATTGAACGTTCAAACGTTGTCTTGAGACATACCAAAAATAGACAGAGAGAAATATGCCAATCTGTCGAGTCAAAACTGAGAACACGATTTGCTCGTCAAACGTTGTCGTGAGACATACCAAAAATAGATAGAGAGAAATATGCCAATCTGTCGAATCAAAACTGAGAACCCTATTCGCTCGTCAAACGTTGTCGTGAGACATACCAAAAATAGACAGAGATAAATATGCCAATCTGTCGAGTCAAAACTGAGAACACGATTGAACGATCAAACGTTGTCGTGAGACATAATAGACAGAGAGAAATATGCCAATCTGTCGAGTCAAAACTGAGAAGACGATTGAACGTTCAAACGTTGTCGTGAGACATACCAAAAATAGACAGAGAGAAATATGCCAATCTGTCGAGTCAAAACTGAGAACACGATTGAACGTTTAAACGTTGCCGTGACACATACCAAAAATAGACAGAGAGAAATATGCCAATCTGTCGATTCAAAACTGAGAACACGATTCGCTTGTCAAACGTTGTCATGATTCATACCAAAAATAGACAGAGAGAAATATGCCAATCTGTCGAGTCAAAACTGAGGACACGATTGAACGTTCAAACGTTGTCGTGAGACATAATAGACAGAGAGAAATATGCCAATCTGTCGAGTCAAAACTGAGAAGACGATTGAACTTTCAAACGTTGTCGTGAGACATATTCGACAGAGAGAAATATGCCAAACTGTCGAGTCAAAACTGAGAATTCGATTGAACGTTCAAACGTTGTCGTGAGACATATCAAAAATAGACAGAGATAAATATGCCAATCTGTCGAGTCAAAACTGAGAACACGATTCGCTCGTCAAACGTTGTCGTGAGACACACCAAAATAGTCGGAGAGAAATATGCCAATCTGTCGAGTCCAAACTGAGAACACGATTCGCTCGTCAAACGTTGTCATGAGACATACCAAAAATAGACAGAGAGAAATATGCCAATCTGTCGAGTGAAAACTGAGAACACGATTCGCTCGTCAAACGTTATCGTGAGACATACCAAAAATAGGCAGAGAGAAATATGCCAATCTGTCGAGTCAAAACTGAGAACACGATTCGCTCGTCAAACGTTGTCGTGAGACATACCAAGAATAAACAGAGATAAATATACCAATCTGTCGAGTCAAAACTGAGAACACGATTGAACGTTCAAACGTTGTCGTGAGACATACCAAAAATAGACAGAGAGAAATATGCCAATCTGTCGAGTGAAAACTGAGAACACGATTGAACGTTTACACGTTGTCGTGAGACATACCAAAAATAGACAGAGAGAAATATGCCAATCTGTCGAGTCAAAATTGAGAACACGATTGAACGTTCAAACGTTGTCGTGACACATACCCAAAATAGACCGAGAGAAATATGGCAATCTGTCGAGTCGAAACTGAGAACACGATTGAACGTTCAAAAGTTGTCGTGACACATACCCAAAATAGACCGAGAGAAATATGCCAATCTGTCGAGTCAAAACTGAGAACACGATTGAACGTTTAAACGTTGCCGTGACACATACCAAAAATAGACAGAGAGAAATATGCCAATCTGTCGAGTCAAAACTGAGAACACGATTCGCTTGTCAAACGTTGTCATGATTCATACCAAAAATAGACAGAGAGAAATATGCCAATCTGTCGAGTCAAAACTGAGGACACGATTGAACGTTCAAACGTTGTCGTGAGACATAATAGACAGAGAGAAATATGCCAATCTGTCGAGTCAAAACTGAGAAGACGATTGAACTTTCAAACGTTGTCGTGAGACATATTCGAAGGAGAGAAATATGCCAAACTGTCGAGTCAAAACTGAGAATTCGATTGAACGTTCAAACGTTGTCGTGAGACATATCAAAAATAGACAGAGATAAATATGCCAATCTGTCGAGTCAAAACTGAGAACACGATTCGCTCGTCAAACGTTGTCGTGAGACACACCAAAATAGTCGGAGAGAAATATGCCAATCTGTCGAGTCCAAACTGAGAACACGATTCGCTCGTCAAACGTTGTCATGAGACATACCAAAAATAGACAGAGAGAAATATGCCAATCTGTCGAGTGAAAACTTAGAACACGATTCGCTCGTCAAACGTTATCGTGAGACATACCAAAAATAGGCAGAGAGAAATATGCCAATCTGTCGAGTCAAAACTGAGAACACGATTCGCTCGTCAAACGTTGTCGTGAGACATACCAAGAATAGACAGAGATAAATATACCAATCTGTCGAGTCAAAACTGAGAACACGATTGAACGTTCAAACGTTGTCGTGAGACATACCAAAAATAGACAGAGAGAAATATGCCAATCTGTCGAGTGAAAACTGAGAACACGATTGAACGTTTACACGTTGTCGTGAGACATACCAAAAATAGACAGAGAGAAATATGCCAATCTGTCGAGTCAAAATTGAGAACACGATTGAACGTTCAAACGTTGTCGTGACACATACCCAAAATAGACCGAGAGAAATATGGCAATCTGTCGAGTCGAAACTGAGAACACGATTGAACGTTCAAAAGTTGTCGTGACACATACCCAAAATAGACCGAGAGAAATATGCCAATCTGTCGAGTCAAAACTGAGAACACGATTGAACGTTTAAACGTTGCCGTGACACATACCAAAAATAGACAGAGAGAAATATGCCAATCTGTCGAGTCAAAACTGAGAACACGATTCGCTTGTCAAAAGTTGACATGATTCATACCAAAAATAGACAGAGAGAAATATGCCAATCTGTCGAGTCAAAACTGAGGACACGATTGAACGTTCAAACGTTGTCGTGAGACATAATAGACAGAGAGAAATATGCCAATCTGTCGAGTCAAAACTGAGAAGACGATTGAACTTTCAAACGTTGTCGTGAGACATATTCGACAGAGAGAAATATGCCAAACTGTCGAGTCAAAACTGAGAATTCGATTGAACGTTCAAACGTTGTCGTGAGACATATCAAAAATAGACAGAGATAAATATGCCAATCTGTCGAGTCAAAACTGAGAACACGATTCGCTCGTCAAACGTTGTCGTGAGACACACCAAAATAGTCGGAGAGAAATATGCCAATCTGTCGAGTCCAAACTGAGAACACGATTCGCTCGTCAAACGTTGTCATGAGACATACCAAAAATAGACAGAGAGAAATATGCCAATCTGTCGAGTGAAAACTGAGAACACGATTCGCTCGTCAAACGTTATCGTGAGACATAACAAAAATAGGCAGAGAGAAATATGCCAATCTGTCGAGTCAAAACTGAGAACACGATTCGCTCGTCAAACGTTGTCGTGAGACATACCAAGAATAGACAGAGATAAATATACCAATCTGTCGAGTCAAAACTGAGAACACGATTGAACGTTCAAACGTTGTCGTGAGACATACCAAAAATAGACAGAGAGAAATATGCCAATCTGTCGAGTGAAAACTGAGAACACGATTGAACGTTTACACGTTGTCGTGAGACATACCAAAAATAGACAGAGAGAAATATGCCAATCTGTCGAGTCAAAATTGAGAACACGATTGAACGTTCAAACGTTGTCGTGACACATACCCAAAATAGACCGAGAGAAATATGGCAATCTGTCGAGTCAAAACTGAGAACACGATTGAACGTTCAAAAGTTGTCGTGAGACATACCAAAAATAGACAGAGAGAAATATGCCAATCTGTTGAGTCAAAATTGAGAACACGATTGAACGTTCAAACGTTGTCGTGACACATACCCAAAATAGACCGAGAGAAATATGGCAATCTGTCGAGTCGAAACTGAGAACACGATTGAACGTTCAAACGTTGTCGTGACACATACCCAAAATAGACCGAGAGAAATATGCCAATCTGTCGAGTCAAAACTGAGAACACGATTGAACGTTCAAAAGTTGTCGTGAGATTTACCAAAAATAGACAGAGAGAAATATGCCAATCTGTCGATTCAAAACTGAGAACACGATTGAACGTTCCAACCTTGTCGTGAGACATACCAAAAATAGACAGAGAGAAATATGCCAATCTGTCCAGTCAAAACTGAGAACACGATTCGCTCGTCAAACGTTGTCATGAGACATACCAAAAATAGACAGAGATAAATATGCCAATCTGTCGAGTCAAAACTGAGAACACGATTCGCTCGTCAAACGTTGTCGTGAGACACACCAAAATAGTCGGAGAGAAATATGCCAATCTGTCGAGTCCAAACTGAGAACACGATTCGCTCGTCAAACGTTGTCATGAGACATACCAAAAATAGACAGAGAGAAATATGCCAATCTGTCGAGTGAAAACTGAGAACACGATTCGCTCGTCAAACGTTATCGTGAGACATAACAAAAATAGGCAGAGAGAAATATGCCAATCTGTCGAGTCAAAACTGAGAACACGATTCGCTCGTCAAACGTTGTCGTGAGACATACCAAGAATAGACAGAGATAAATATACCAATCTGTCGAGTCAAAACTGAGAACACGATTGAACGTTCAAACGTTGTCGTGAGACATACCAAAAATAGACAGAGAGAAATATGCCAATCTGTCGAGTGAAAACTGAGAACACGATTGAACGTTTACACGTTGTCGTGAGACATACCAAAAATAGACAGAGAGAAATATGCCAATCTGTCGAGTCAAAATTGAGAACACGATTGAACGTTCAAACGTTGTCGTGACACATACCCAAAATAGACCGAGAGAAATATGGCAATCTGTCGAGTCAAAACTGAGAACACGATTGAACGTTCAAAAGTTGTCGTGAGACATACCAAAAATAGACAGAGAGAAATATGCCAATCTGTTGAGTCAAAATTGAGAACACGATTGAACGTTCAAACGTTGTCGTGACACATACCCAAAATAGACCGAGAGAAATATGGCAATCTGTCGAGTCGAAACTGAGAACACGATTGAACGTTCAAACGTTGTCGTGACACATACCCAAAATAGACCGAGAGAAATATGCCAATCTGTCGAGTCAAAACTGAGAACACGATTGAACGTTCAAAAGTTGTCGTGAGATTTACCAAAAATAGACAGAGAGAAATATGCCAATCTGTCGATTCAAAACTGAGAACACGATTGAACGTTCCAACGTTGTCGTGAGACATACCAAAAATAGACAGAGAGAAATATGCCAATCTGTCCAGTCAAAACTGAGAACACGATTCGCTCGTCAAACGTTGTCATGAGACATACCAAAAATAGACAGAGAGAACTATGCCTATCTGTCGATTCAAAACTGAGAACACGATTGAACGTTCAAACGTTGCCGTGAGACATACCCAAAATAGACAGCGAGAAATATGCCAATCTGTCGAGTCAAAACAGAGAACACGATTGAACGTTTAAAACGTTGTCGTGAGACATACCAAAAATAGACAGAGAGAAATATGCCAATCTGTCGAGTCAAAACTGGGAACACGATTGAACGTTCAAACGTTGTCGTGAGACATACCAAAAATAGACAGAGAGAAATATGCCAAACTGTCGAGTCAAAACTGAGAACACGATTCGCTTGTCAAACGTTGTCATGAGACATACCAAAATTAGACAGAGAGAAATATGCCAATCTGTCGAGTCAAAACCGAGGACACGATTGAACGTTCAAACGTTGTCGTGAGACATAATAGACAGAGAGAAATATGCCAATCTGTCGAGTTAAAACTGAGAAGACGATTGAAAGTTCAAACGTTGTCGTGAGGCATACCCAAAATAGACGGAGAGATATATGCCAAACTGTCGAGTCAAAACTGAGAATCCGATTGAACGTTCAAACGTTGTCGTGAGACATACCAAAAATAGACAGAGAGAAATATGCCAATCTGTCGAGTCAAAACTGAGAACACGAATCGCTCGTCAAACGTTGTCATGAGACATACCAAAAATAGACAGAGAGAAATATGCCAATCTGTCGAGTCAAAACTGAGAACCCTATTCGCTCATCAAACGTTGACGTGAGACATACCAAAAATAGACAGACAGAAATATGCCAATCTGTCGAGTCAAAACTGAGAAGACGATTCGCTCGTCAAACGTTGTCGTGAGACATACCAAAAATAGACAGAGATAAATATGCCTATCTGTCGATTCAAAACTGAGAACACGATTGAACGATCAAACTTTGTCGTGAGACATAATAGACACAGAGAAATATGCCAATCTGTCGAGTCAAAACTGAGAAGAAGATTGAACGTTCAAACGTTGTCGTGACACATACCCAAAATAGACCGAGAGAAATATGGCAATCTGTCGAGTCGAAACTGAGAACACGATTGAACGTTCAAAAGTTGTCGTGACACATACCCAAAATAGACCGAGAGAAATATGCCAATCTGTCGAGTCAAAACTGAGAACACGATTGAACGTTTAAACGTTGCCGTGACACATACCAAAAATAGACCGAGAGAAATATGCCAATCTGTCGAGTCAAAACTGAGAAGACGATTCGCTCGTCAAACGTTATCGTGAGACATACCAAAAATAGGCAGAGAGAAATATGCCAATCTGTCGAGTCAAAACTGAGAACACGATTCGCTCGTCAAACGTTGTCGTGAGACATACCAAGAATAGACAGAGATAAATATACCAATCTGTCGAGTCAAAACTGAGAACACGATTGAACGTTCAAACGTTGTCGTGAGACATACCAAAAATAGACACAGAGAAATATGCCAATCTGTCGAGTCAAAACTGAGAAGAAGATTGAACGTTCAAACGTTGTCGTGACACATACCCAAAATAGACCGAGAGAAATATGGCAATCTGTCGAGTCGAAACTGAGAACACGATTGAACGTTCAAAAGTTGTCGTGACACATACCCAAAATAGACCGAGAGAAATATGCCAATCTGTCGAGTGAAAACTGAGAACACGATTGAACGTTTACACGTTGTCGTGAGACATACCAAAAATAGACAGAGAGAAATATGCCAATCTGTCGAGTCAAAACTGAGAACACGATTGAACGTTTAAACGTTGCCGTGACACATACCAAAAATAGACAGAGAGAAATATGCCAATCTGTCGAGTCAAAACTGAGAACACGATTCGCTTGTCAAAAGTTGACATGATTCATACCAAAAATAGACAGAGAGAAATATGCCAATCTGTCGAGTCAAAACTGAGGACACGATTGAACGTTCAAACGTTGTCGTGAGACATAATAGACAGAGAGAAATATGCCAATCTGTCGAGTCAAAACTGAGAAGACGATTGAACTTTCAAACGTTGTCGTGAGACATATTCGACAGAGAGAAATATGCCAAACTGTCGAGTCAAAACTGAGAATTCGATTGAACGTTCAAACGTTGTCGTGAGACATATCAAAAATAGACAGAGATAAATATGCCAATCTGTCGAGTCAAAACTGAGAACACGATTCGCTCGTCAAACGTTGTCGTGAGACACACCAAAATAGTCGGAGAGAAATATGCCAATCTGTCGAGTCCAAACTGAGAACACGATTCGCTCGTCAAACGTTGTCATGAGACATACCAAAAATAGACAGAGAGAAATATGCCAATCTGTCGAGTGAAAACTGAGAACACGATTCGCTCGTCAAACGTTATCGTGAGACATACCAAAAATAGGCAGAGAGAAATATGCCAATCTGTCGAGTCAAAACTGAGAACACGATTCGCTCGTCAAACGTTGTCGTGAGACATACCAAGAATAGACAGAGATAAATATACCAATCTGTCGAGTCAAAACTGAGAACACGATTGAACGTTCAAACGTTGTCGTGAGACATACCAAAAATAGACAGAGAGAAATATGCCAATCTGTCGAGTGAAAACTGAGAACACGATTGAACGTTTACACGTTGTCGTGAGACATACCAAAAATAGACAGAGAGAAATATGCCAATCTGTCGAGTCAAAATTGAGAACACGATTGAACGTTCAAACGTTGTCGTGACACATACCCAAAATAGACCGAGAGAAATATGGCAATCTGTCGAGTCAAAACTGAGAACACGATTGAACGTTCAAAAGTTGTCGTGAGACATACCAAAAATAGACAGAGAGAAATATGCCAATCTGTTGAGTCAAAATTGAGAACACGATTGAACGTTCAAACGTTGTCGTGACACATACCCAAAATAGACCGAGAGAAATATGGCAATCTGTCGAGTCGAAACTGAGAACACGATTGAACGTTCAAACGTTGTCGTGACACATACCCAAAATAGACCGAGAGAAATATGCCAATCTGTCGAGTCAAAACTGAGAACACGATTGAACGTTCAAAAGTTGTCGTGAGATTTACCAAAAATAGACAGAGAGAAATATGCCAATCTGTCGATTCAAAACTGAGAACACGATTGAACGTTCCAACGTTGTCGTGAGACATACCAAAAATAGACAGAGAGAAATATGCCAATCTGTCCAGTCAAAACTGAGAACACGATTCGCTCGTCAAACGTTGTCATGAGACATACCAAAAATAGACAGAGAGAACTATGCCTATCTGTCGATTCAAAACTGAGAACACGATTGAACGTTCAAACGTTGCCGTGAGACATACCCAAAATAGACAGCGAGAAATATGCCAATCTGTCGAGTCAAAACAGAGAACACGATTGAACGTTTAAAACGTTGTCGTGAGACATACCAAAAATAGACAGAGAGAAATATGCCAATCTGTTGAGTCAAAACTGGGAACACGATTGAACGTTCAAACGTTGTCGTGAGACATACCAAAAATAGACAGAGAGAAATATGCCAAACTGTCGAGTCAAAACTGAGAACACGATTCGCTTGTCAAACGTTGTCATGAGACATACCAAAAATAGACAGAGAGAAATATGCCAATCTGTCGAGTCAAAACCGAGGACACGATTGAACGTTCAAACGTTGTCGTGAGACATAATAGACAGAGAGAAATATGCCAATCTGTCGAGTTAAAACTGAGAAGACGATTGAAAGTTCAAACGTTGTCGTGAGGCATACCCAAAATAGACGGAGAGATATATGCCAAACTGTCGAGTCAAAACTGAGAATCCGATTGAACGTTCAAACGTTGTCGTGAGACATACCAAAAATAGACAGAGAGAAATATGCCAATCTGTCGAGTCAAAACTGAGAACACGAATCGCTCGTCAAACGTTGTCATGAGACATACCAAAAATAGACAGAGAGAAATATGCCAATCTGTCGAGTCAAAACTGAGAACCATATTCGCTCATCAAACGTTGACGTGAGACATACCAAAAATAGACAGACAGAAATATGCCAATCTGTCGAGTCAAAACTGAGAAGACGATTCGCTCGTCAAACGTTGTCGTGAGACATACCAAAAATAGACAGAGATAAATATGCCTATCTGTCGATTCAAAACTGAGAACACGATTGAACGATCAAACTTTGTCGTGAGACATAATAGACACAGAGAAATATGCCAATCTGTCGAGTCAAAACTGAGAAGAAGATTGAACGTTCAAACGTTGTCGTGAGACATACCCAAAATAGACAGAGAGAAATATGCCAATCTGTCGAGTGAAAACTGAGAACACGATTGAACGTTTACACGTTGTCGTGAGACATACCAAAAATAGACAGAGAGAAATATGCCAATCTGTCGAGTCAAAATTGAGAACACGATTGAACGTTCAAACGTTGTCGTGACACATACCCAAAATAGACCGAGAGAAATATGGCAATCTGTCGAGTCAAAACTGAGAACACGATTGAACGTTCAAAAGTTGTCGTGAGACATACCAAAAATAGACAGAGAGAAATATGCCAATCTGTTGAGTCAAAATTGAGAACACGATTGAACGTTCAAACGTTGTCGTGACACATACCCAAAATAGACCGAGAGAAATATGGCAATCTGTCGAGTCGAAACTGAGAACACGATTGAACGTTCAAACGTTGTCGTGACACATACCCAAAATAGACCGAGAGAAATATGCCAATCTGTCGAGTCAAAACTGAGAACACGATTGAACGTTCAAAAGTTGTCGTGAGATTTACAAAAAATAGACAGAGAGAAATATGCCAATCTGTCGATTCAAAACTGAGAACACGATTGAACGTTCCAACGTTGTCGTGAGACATACCAAAAATAGACAGAGAGAAATATGCCAATCTGTCCAGTCAAAACTGAGAACACGATTCGCTCGTCAAACGTTGTCATGAGACATACCAAAAATAGACAGAGAGAACTATGCCTATCTGTCGATTCAAAACTGAGAACACGATTGAACGTTCAAACGTTGCCGTGAGACATACCCAAAATAGACAGCGAGAAATATGCCAATCTGTCGAGTCAAAACAGAGAACACGATTGAACGTTTAAAACGTTGTCGTGAGACATACCAAAAATAGACAGAGAGAAATATGCCAATCTGTTGAGTCAAAACTGGGAACACGATTGAACGTTCAAACGTTGTCGTGAGACATACCAAAAATAGACAGAGAGAAATATGCCAAACTGTCGAGTCAAAACTGAGAACACGATTCGCTTGTCAAACGTTGTCATGAGACATACCAAAAATAGACAGAGAGAAATATGCCAATCTGTCGAGTCAAAACCGAGGACACGATTGAACGTTCAAACGTTGTCGTGAGACATAATAGACAGAGAGAAATATGCCAATCTGTCGAGTTAAAACTGAGAAGACGATTGAAAGTTCAAACGTTGTCGTGAGGCATACCCAAAATAGACGGAGAGATATATGCCAAACTGTCGAGTCAAAACTGAGAATCCGATTGAACGTTCAAACGTTGTCGTGAGACATACCAAAAATAGACAGAGAGAAATATGCCAATCTGTCGAGTCAAAACTGAGAACACGAATCGCTCGTCAAACGTTGTCATGAGACATACCAAAAATAGACAGAGAGAAATATGCCAATCTGTCGAGTCAAAACTGAGAACCCTATTCGCTCATCAAACGTTGACGTGAGACATACCAAAAATAGACAGACAGAAATATGCCAATCTGTCGAGTCAAAACTGAGAAGACGATTCGCTCGTCAAACGTTGTCGTGAGACATACCAAAAATAGACAGAGATAAATATGCCTATCTGTCGATTCAAAACTGAGAACACGATTGAACGATCAAACTTTGTCGTGAGACATAATAGACACAGAGAAATATGCCAATCTGTCGAGTCAAAACTGAGAAGAAGATTGAACGTTCAAACGTTGTCGTGAGACATACCCAAAATAGACAGAGAGAAATATGTCAAACTGTCGAGTCAAAACTGAGAACACGATTCCCTCGTCAAACGTTGTCATGAGACATACCAAAAATAGACAGAGAGAAATATGCCAATCTGTCGATTCAAAACTGAGAACACGATTGAACGTTCAAACTTTGTCGGGAGACATAATAGACAGAGAGAAATATGCCAATCTGTCGAGTCAAAACTGAGAAGACGATTGAACGTTCAAACGTTGTCGTGAGACATACACAAAATAGACAGAGAGAAATATGCCAATCTGTCGAGTCAAAACTGAGAACACGATTGAACGTTCAAACGTTGTCGTGAGACATACCCAAAATAGACAGAGAGAAATATGCCAATCTGTCGAGTCAAAACTGAGAACACGATTGAACGTTCAAACGTTGTCGTGAGACATACCAAAAATAGACAGAGAGAAATATGCAAATCTGTCGAGTCAAAACTGAGAACACGATTGAACGTTCAAACGTTGTCTTGAGACATACCAAAAATAGACAGAGAGAAATATGCCAATCTGTCGAGTCAAAACTGAGAACACGATTTGCTCGTCAAACGTTGTCGTGAGACATACCAAAAATAGACAGAGAGAAATATGCCAATCTGTCGAATCAAAACTGAGAACCCTATTCGCTCGTCAAACGTTGTCGTGAGACATACCAAAAATAGACAGAGATAAATATGCCAATCTGTCGAGTCAAAACTGAGAACACGATTGAACGTTCAAACTTTGTCGTGAGACATAATAGACAGAGAGAAATATGCCTATCTGTCGATTCAAAACTGAGAACACGATTGAACGATCAATCGTTGTCGTGAGACATAATAGACAGAGAGAAATATGCCAATCTGTCGAGTCAAAACTGAGAAGACGATTGAACGTTCAAACGTTGTCGTGAGACATACCAAAAATAGACAGAGAGAAATATGCCAATCTGTCGAGTCAAAACTGAGAACACGATTGAACGTTTAAACGTTGCCGTGACACATACCAAAAATAGACAGAGAGAAATATGCCAATCTGTCGAGTCAAAACTGAGAACACGATTCGCTTGTCAAACGTTGTCATGATTCATACCAAAAATAGACAGAGAGAAATATGCCAATCTGTCGAGTCAAAACTGAGGACACGATTGAACGTTCAAACGTTGTCGTGAGACATAATAGACAGAGAGAAATATGCCAATCTGTCGAGTCTAAACTGAGAAGACGATTGAACTTTCAAACGTTGTCGTGAGACATATTCGACAGAGAGAAATATGCCAAACTGTCGAGTCAAAACTGAGAATTCGATTGAACGTTCAAACGTTGTCGTGAGACATATCAAAAATAGACAGACATAAATATGCCAATCTGTCGAGTCAAAACTGATAACACGATTCGCTCGTCAAACGTTGTCGTGAGACACACCAAAATAGTCGGAGAGAAATATGCCAATCTGTCGAGTCCAAACTGAGAACACGATTCGCTCGTCAAACGTTGTCATGAGACATACCAAAAATAGACAGAGAGAAATATGCCAATCTGTCGAGTGAAAACTGAGAACACGATTCGCTCGTCAAACGTTATCGTGAGACATACCAAAAATAGGCAGAGAGAAATATACCAATCTGTCGAGTCAAAACTGAGAACACGATTGAACGTTCAAACGTTGTCGTGAGACATACCAAAAATAGACAGAGAGAAATATGCCAATCTGTCGAGTGAAAACTGAGAACACGATTGAACGTTTACACGTTGTCGTGAGACATACCAAAAATAGACAGAGAGAAATATGCCAATCTGTCGAGTCAAAATTGAGAACACGATTGAACGTTCAAACGTTGTCGTGACACATACCCAAAATAGACCGAGAGAAATATGGCAATCTGTCGAGTCGAAACTGAGAACACGATTGAACGTTCAAAAGTTGTCGTGACACATACCCAAAATAGAATGAGAGAAATATGCCAATCTGTCGAGTCAAAACTGAGAACACGATTGAACGTTTAAACGTTGCCGTGACACATACCAAAAATAGACAGAGAGAAATATGCCAATCTGTCGAGTCAAAACTGAGAACACGATTCGCTTGTCAAACGTTGTCATGATTCATACCAAAAATAGACAGAGAGAAATATGCCAATCTGTCGAGTCAAAACTGAGGACACGATTGAACGTTCAAACGTTGTCGTGAGACATAATAGACAGAGAGAAATATGCCAATCTGTCGAGTCAAAACTGAGAACACGATTGAACGTTCAAACGTTGTCGTGAGACATACCAAAAATAGACAGAGAGAACTATGCCTATCTGTCGATTCAAAACTGAGAACACGATTGAACGTTCAAACGTTGCCGTGAGACATACCCAAAATAGACAGCGAGAAATATGCCAATCTGTCGAGTCAAAACAGAGAACACGATTGAACGTTTAAAACGTTGTCGTGAGACATACCAAAAATAGACAGAGAGAAATATGCCAATCTGTCGAGTCAAAACTGGGAACACGATTGAACGTTCAAACGTTGTCGTGAGACATACCAAAAATAGACAGAGAGAAATATGCCAAACTGTCGAGTCAAAACTGAGAACACGATTCGCTTGTCAAACGTTGTCATGAGACATACCAAAAATAGACAGAGAGAAATATGCCAATCTGTCGGGTCAAAACCGAGGACACGATTGAACGTTCAAACGTTGTCGTGAGACATAATAGACAGAGAGAAATATGCCAATCTGTCGAGTTAAAACTGAGAAGACGATTGAAAGTTCAAACGTTGTCGTGAGGCATACACAAAATAGACGGAGAGATATATGCCAAACTGTCGAGTCAAAACTGAGAACACGATTCGCTTGTCAAACGTTGTCATGAGACATACCAAAAATAGACAGAGAGACATATGCCAATCTGTCGAGTCAAAACTGAGAACACGTTTGAACGTTCAAACGTTGTCGTGAGACATACCAAAAATAGACAGAGAGAAATATGCCTATCTGTCGATTCAAAACTGAGAACACGATTGAACGATCAAACGTTGTCGTGAGACATAATAGACACAGAGAAATATGCCAATCTGTCGAGTCAAAACTGAGAAGACGATTGAACGTTCAAACGTTGTCGTGAGACATACCCAAAATAGACAGAGAGAAATATGTCAAACTGTCGAGTCAAAACTGAGAACACGATTCCCTCGTCAAACGTTGTCATGAGACATACCAAAAATAGACAGAGAGAAATATGCCAATCTGTCGATTCAAAACTGAGAACACGATTGAACGTTCAAACTTTGTCGGGAGACATAATAGACAGATAGAAATATGCCAATCTGTCGAGTCAAAACTGAGAAGACGATTGAACGTTCAAACGTTGTCGTGAGACATACACAAAATAGACAGAGAGAAATATGCCAATCTGTCGAGTCAAAACTGAGAACACGATTGAACGTTCAAACGTTGTCGTGAGACATACCCAAAATAGACAGAGAGAAATATGCCAATCTGTCGAGTCAAAACTGAGAACACGATTGAACGTTCAAACGTTGTCGTGAGACATACCAAAAATAGACAGAGAGAAATATGCAAATCTGTCGAGTCAAAACTGAGAACACGATTGAACGTTCAAACGTTGTCTTGAGACATACCAAAAATAGACAGAGAGAAATATGCCAATCTGTCGGGTCAAAACTGAGAACACGATTTGCTCGTCAAACGTTGTCGTGAGACATACCAAAAATAGACAGAGAGAAATATGCCAATCTGTCGAATCAAAACTGAGAACCCTATTCGCTCGTCAAACGTTGTCGTGAGACATACCAAAAATAGACAGAGATAAATATGCCAATCTGTCGAGTCAAAACTGAGAACACGATTGAACGTTCAAACTTTGTCGTGAGACATAATAGACAGAGAGAAATATGCCTATCTGTCGATTCAAAACTGAGAACACGATTGAACGATCAAACGTTGTCGTGAGACATAATAGACAGAGAGAAATATGCCAATCTGTCGAGTCAAAACTGAGAAGACGATTGAACGTTCAAACGTTGTCGTGAGACATACCAAAAATAGACAGAGAGAAATATGCCAATCTGTCGAGTCAAAACTGAGAACACGATTGAACGTTTAAACGTTGCCGTGACACATACCAAAAATAGACAGAGAGAAATATGCCAATCTGTCGAGTCAAAACTGAGAACACGATTCGCTTGTCAAACGTTGTCATGATTCATACCAAAAATAGACAGAGAGAAATATGCCAATCTGTCGAGTCAAAACTGAGGACACGATTGAACGTTCAAACGTTGTCGTGAGACATAATAGACAGAGAGAAATATGCCAATCTGTCGAGTCTAAACTGAGAAGACGATTGAACTTTCAAACGTTGTCGTGAGACATATTCGACAGAGAGAAATATGCCAAACTGTCGAGTCAAAACTGAGAATTCGATTGAACGTTCAAACGTTGTCGTGAGACATATCAAAAATAGACAGAGATAAATATGCCAATCTGTCGAGTCAAAACTGAGAACACGATTCGCTCGTCAAACGTTGTCGTGAGACACACCAAAATAGTCGGAGAGAAATATGCCAATCTGTCGAGTCCAAACTGAGAACACGATTCGCTCGTCAAACGTTGTCATGAGACATACCAAAAATAGACAGAGAGAAATATGCCAATCTGTCGAGTGAAAACTGAGAACACGATTCGCTCGTCAAACGTTATCGTGAGACATACCAAAAATAGGCAGAGAGAAATATGCCAATCTGTCGAGTCAAAACTGAGAACACGATTCGCTCGTCAAACGTTGTCGTGAGACATACCAAGAATAGACAGAGATAAATATACCAATCTGTCGAGTAAAAACTGAGAACACGATTGAACGTTCAAACGTTGTCGTGAGACATACCAAAAATAGACAGAGAGAAATATGCCAATCTGTCGAGTGAAAACTGAGAACACGATTGAACGTTTACACGTTGTCGTGAGACATACCAAAAATAGACAGAGAGAAATATGCCAATCTGTCGAGTCAAAATTGAGAACACGATTGAACGTTCAAACGTTGTCGTGACACATACCCAAAATAGACCGAGAGAAATATGGCAATCTGTCGAGTCGAAACTGAGAACACGATTGAACGTTCAAAAGTTGTCGTGACACATACCCAAAATAGACCGAGAGAAATATGCCAATCTGTCGAGTCAAAACTGAGAACACGATTGAACGTTTAAACGTTGCCGTGACACATACCAAAAATAGACAGAGAGAAATATGCCAATCTGTCGAGTCAAAACTGAGAACACGATTCGCTTGTCAAACGTTGTCATGATTCATACCAAAAATAGACAGAGAGAAATATGCCAATCTGTCTAGTCAAAACTGAGGACACGATTGAACGTTCAAACGTTGTCGTGAGACATAATAGACAGAGAGAAATATGCCAATCTGTCGAGTCAAAACTGAGAAGACGATTGAACTTTCAAACGTTGTCGTGAGATATATTCGACAGAGAGAAATATGCCAAACTGTCGAGTCAAAACTGAGAATTCGATTGAACGTTCAAACGTTGTCGTGAGACATATCAAAAATAGACAGAGATAAATATGCCAATCTGTCGAGTCAAAACTGAGAACACGATTCGCTCGTCAAACGTTGTCGTGAGACACACCAAAATAGTCGGAGAGAAATATGCCAATCTGTCGAGTCCAAACTGAGAACACGATTCGCTCGTCAAACGTTGTCATGAGACATACCAAAAATAGACAGAGAGAAATATGCCAATCTGTCGAGTGAAAACTGAGAACACGATTCGCTCGTCAAACGTTATCGTGAGACATACCAAAAATAGGCAGAGAGAAATATGCCAATCTGTCGAGTCAAAACTGAGAACACGATTCGCTCGTCAAACGTTGTCGTGAGACATACCAAGAATAGACAGAGATAAATATACCAATCTGTCGAGTCAAAACTGAGAACACGATTGAACGTTCAAACGTTGTCGTGAGACATACCAAAAATAGACAGAGAGAAATATGCCAATCTGTCGAGTCAAAACTGAGAACACGATTCGCTTGTCAAACGTTGTCATGATTCATACCAAAAATAGACAGAGAGAAATATGCCAATCTGTCGAATCAAAACTGAGGACAAGATTGAACGTTCAAACGTTGTCGTGAGACATAATAGACAGAGAGAAATATGCCAATCTGTCGAGTCAAAACTGAGAAGACGATTGAACTTTCAAACGTTGTCGTGAGACATATTCGACAGAGAGAAATATGCCAAACTGTCGAGTCAAAACTGAGAATTCGATTGAACGTTCAAACGTTGTCGTGAGACATATCAAAAATAGACAGAGATAAATATGCCAATCTGTCGAGTCAAAACTGAGAACACGATTCGCTCGTCAAACGTTGTCGTGAGACACACCAAAATAGTCGGAGAGAAATATGCCAATCTGTCGAGTCCAAACTGAGAACACGATTCGCTCGTCAAACGTTGTCATGAGACATACCAAAAATAGACAGAGAGAAATATGCCAATCTGTCGAGTGAAAACTGAGAACACGATTCGCTCGTCAAACGTTATCGTGAGACATACCAAAAATAGGCAGAGAGAAATATGCCAACCTGTCGAGTCAAAACTGAGAACACGATTCGCTCGTCAAACGTTGTCGTGAGACATACCAAGAATAGACAGAGATAAATATACCAATCTGTCGAGTCAAAACTGAGAACACGATTGAACGTTCAAACGTTGTCGTGAGACATACCAAAAATAGAAAGAGAGAAATATGCCAATCTGTCGAGTGAAAACTGAGAACACGATTGAACGTTTACACGTTGTCGTGAGACATACCAAAAATAGACAGAGAGAAATATGCCAATCTGTCGAGTCAAAATTGAGAACACGATTGAACGTTCAAACGTTGTCGTGACACATACCCAAAAGAGACCGAGAGAAATATGGCAATCTGTCGAGTCGAAACTGAGAACACGATTGAACGTTCAAAAGTTGTCGTGACACATACCCAAAATAGACCGAGAGAAATATGCCAATCTGTCGAGTCAAAACTGAGAACACGATTGAACGTTTAAAAGTTGCCGTGACACATACCAAAAATAGACAGAGAGAAATATGCCAATCTGTCGAGTCAAAACTGAGAACACGATTCGCTTGTCAAACGTTGTCATGATTCATACCAAAAATAGACAGAGAGAAATATGCCAATCTGTCGAGTCAAAACTGAGGACACGATTGAACGTTCAAACGTTGTCGTGAGACATAATAGACAGAGAGAAATATGCCAATTTGTCGAGTCAAAACTGAGAAGACGATTGAACTTTCAAACGTTGTCGTGAGACATATTCGACAGAGAGAAATATGCCAAACTGTCGAGTCAAAACTGAGAATTCGATTGAACGTTCAAACGTTGTCGTGAGACATATCAAAAATAGACAGAGATAAATATGCCAATCTGTCGAGTCAAAACTGAGAACACGATTCGCTCGTCAAACGTTGTCGTGAGACACACCAAAATAGTCGGAGAGAAATATGCCAATCTGTCGAGTCCAAACTGAGAACACGATTCGCTCGTCAAACGTTGTCATGAGACATACCAAAAATAGACAGAGAGAAATATGCCAATCTGTCGAGTGAAAACTGAGAACACGATTCGCTCGTCAAACGTTATCGTGAGACATACCAAAAATAGGCAGAGAGAAATATGCCAATCTGTCGAGTCAAAACTGAGAACACGATTCGCTCGTCAAAAGTTGTCGTGAGACATACCAAGAATAGACAGAGATAAATATACCAATCTGTCGAGTAAAAACTGAGAACACGATTGAACGTTCAAACGTTGTCGTGAGACATACCAAAAATAGACAGAGAGAAATATGCCAATCTGTCGAGTGAAAACTGAGAACACGATTGAACGTTTACACGTTGTCGTGAGACATACCAAAAATAGACAGAGAGAAATATGCCAATCTGTCGAGTCAAAATTGAGAACACGATTGAACGTTCAAACGTTGTCGTGACACATACCCAAAATAGACCGAGAGAAATATGGCAATCTGTCGAGTCGAAACTGAGAACACGATTGAACGTTCAAACGTTGTCGTGACACATACCCAAAATAGACCGAGAGAAATATGGCAATCTGTCGAGTCGAAACTGAGAACACGATTGAACGTTCAAACGTTGTCGTGACACATACCCAAAATAGACCGAGAGAAATATGCCAATCTGTCGAGTCAAAACTGAGAACACGATTGAACGTTCAAAAGTTGTCGTGAGATTTACCAAAAATAGACAGAGAGAAATATGCCAATCTGTCGATTCAAAACTGAGAACACGATTGAACGTTCCAACGTTGTCGTGAGACATACCAAAAATAGACAGAGAGAAATATGCCAATCTGTCCAGTCAAAACTGAGAACACGATTCGCTCGTCAAACGTTGTCATGAGACATACCAAAAATAGACAGAGAGAACTATGCCTATCTGTCGATTCAAAACTGAGAACACGATTGAACGTTCAAACGTTGCCGTGAGACATACCCAAAATAGACAGCGAGAAATATGCCAATCTGTCGAGTCAAAACAGAGAACACGATTGAACGTTTAAAACGTTGTCGTGAGACATACCAAAAATAGACAGAGAGAAATATGCCAATCTGTCGAGTCAAAACTGGGAACACGATTGAACGTTCAAACGTTGTCGTGAGACATACCAAAAATAGACAGAGAGAAATATGCCAAACTGTCGAGTCAAAACTGAGAACACGATTCGCTTGTCAAACGTTGTCATGAGACATACCAAAAATAGACAGAGAGAAATATGCCAATCTGTCGAGTCAAAACCGAGGACACGATTGAACGTTCAAACGTTGTCGTGAGACATAATAGACAGAGAGAAATATGCCAATCTGTCGAGTTAAAACTGAGAAGACGATTGAAAGTTCAAACGTTGTCGTGAGGCATACCCAAAATAGACGGAGAGATATATGCCAAACTGTCGAGTCAAAACTGAGAATCCGATTGAACGTTCAAACGTTGTCGTGAGACATACCAAAAATAGACAGAGAGAAATATGCCAATCTGTCGAGTCAAAATTGAGAACACGATTCGCTCGTCAAACGTTGTCGTGAGACATACCCAAAATAGACAGAGAGAAATATGCCAATCTGTCGAGTCAAAACTGAGAACACGATTGAACGTTCAAACGTTGTCGTGAGACATACCAAAAATAGACAGAGGGAAATATGCAAATCTGTCGAGTCAAAACTGAGAACACGATTGAACGTTCAAACGTTGTCTTGAGACATACCAAAAATAGACAGAGAGAAATATGCCAATCTGTCGAGTCAAAACTGAGAACACGATTTGCTCGTCAAACGTTGTCGTGAGACATACCAAAAATAGACAGAGAGAAATATGCCAATCTGTCGAATCAAAACTGAGAACCCTATTCGCTCGTCAAACGTTGTCGTGAGACATACCAAAAATAGACAGAGATAAATATGCCAATCTGTCGAGTCAAAACTGAGAACACGATTGAACGTTCAAACTTTGTCGTGAGACATAATAGACAGAGAGAAATATGCCTATCTGTCGATTCAAAACTGAGAACACGATTGAACGATCAAACGTTGTCGTGAGACATAATAGACAGAGAGAAATATGCCAATCTGTCGAGTCAAAACTGAGAAGACGATTGAACGTTCAAACGTTGTCGTGAGACATACCAAAAATAGACAGAGAGAAATATGCCAATCTGTCGAGTCAAAACTGAGAACACGATTGAACGTTTAAACGTTGCCGTGACACATACCAAAAATAGACAGAGAGAAATATGCCAATCTGTCGAGTCAAAACTGAGAACACGATTCGCTTGTCAAACGTTGTCATGATTCATACCAAAAATAGACAGAGAGAAATATGCCAATCTGTCGAGTCAAAACTGAGGACACGATTGAACGTTCAAACGTTGTCGTGAGACATAATAGACAGAGAGAAATATGCCAATCTGTCGAGTCAAAACTGAGAAGACGATTGAAGTTTCAAACGTTGTCGTGAGACATATTCGACAGAGAGAAATATGCCAAACTGTCGAGTCAAAACTGAGAATTCGATTGAACGTTCAAACGTTGTCGTGAGACATATCAAAAATAGACAGAGATAAATATGCCAATCTGTCGAGTCAAAACTGAGAACACGATTCGCTCGTCAAACGTTGTCGTGAGACACACCAAAATAGTCGGAGAGAAATATGCCAATCTGTCGAGTCCAAACTGAGAACACGATTCGCTCGTCAAACGTTGTCATGAGACATACCAAAAATAGACAGAGAGAAATATGCCAATCTGTCGAGTGAAAACTGAGAACACGATTCGCTCGTCAAACGTTATCGTGAGACATACCAAAAATAGGCAGAGAGAAATATGCCAATCTGTCGAGTCAAAACTGAGAACACGATTCGCTCGTCAAACGTTGTCGTGAGACATACCAAGAATAGACAGAGATAAATATACCAATCTGTCGAGTAAAAACTGAGAACACGATTGAACGTTCAAACGTTGTCGTGAGACATACCAAAAATAGACAGAGAGAAATATGCCAATCTGTCGAGTGAAAACTGAGAACACGATTGAACGTTTACACGTTGTCGTGAGACATACCAAAAATAGACAGAGAGAAATATGCCAATCTGTCGAGTCAAAATTGAGAACACGATTGAACGTTCAAACGTTGTCGTGACACATACCCAAAATAGACCGAGAGAAATATGGCAATCTGTCGAGTCGAAACTGAGAACACGATTGAACGTTCAAAAGTTGTCGTGACACATACCCAAAATAGACCGAGAGAAATATGCCAATCTGTCGAGTCAAAACTGAGAACACGATTGAACGTTTAAACGTTGCCGTGACACATACCAAAAATAGACAGAGAGAAATATGCCAATCTGTCGAGTCAAAACTGAGAACACGATTCGCTTGTCAAACGTTGTCATGATTCATACCAAAAATAGACAGAGAGAAATATGCCAATCTGTCGAGTCAAAACTGAGGACACGATTGAACGTTCAAACGTTGTCGTGAGACATAATAGACAGAGAGAAATATGCCAATCTGTCGAGTCAAAACTGAGAAGACGATTGAACTTTCAAACGTTGTCGTGAGACATATTCGACAGAGAGAAATATGCCAAACTGTCGAGTCAAAACTGAGAATTCGATTGAACGTTCAAACGTTGTCGTGAGACATATCAAAAATAGACAGAGATAAATATGCCAATCTGTCGAGTCAAAACTGAGAACACGATTCGCTCGTCAAACGTTGTCGTGAGACACACCAAAATAGTCGGAGAGAAATATGCCAATCTGTCGAGTCCAAACTGAGAAAACGATTCGCTCGTCAAACGTTGTCATGAGACATACCAAAAATAGACAGAGAGAAATATGCCAATCTGTCGAGTGAAAACTGAGAACACGATTCGCTCGTCAAACGTTATCGTGAGACATACCAAAAATAGGCAGAGAGAAATATGCCAATCTGTCGAGTCAAAACTGAGAACACGATTCGCTCGTCAAACGTTGTCGTGAGACATACCAAGAATAGACAGAGATAAATATACCAATCTGTCGAGTAAAAACTGAGAACACGATTGAACGTTCAAACGTTGTCGTGAGACATACCAAAAATAGACAGAGAGAAATATGCCAATCTGTCGAGTCAAAACTGAGAACACGATTCGCTTGTCAAACGTTGTCATGATTCATACCAAAAATAGACAGAGAGAAATATGCCAATCTGTCGAATCAAAACTGAGGACAAGATTGAACGTTCAAACGTTGTCGTGAGACATAATAGACAGAGAGAAATATGCCAATCTGTCGAGTCAAAACTGAGAAGACGATTGAACTTTCAAACGTTGTCGTGAGACATATTCGACAGAGAGAAATATGCCAAACTGTCGAGTCAAAACTGAGAATTCGATTGAACGTTCAAACGTTGTCGTGAGACATATCAAAAATAGACAGAGATAAATATGCCAATCTGTCGAGTCAAAACTGAGAACACGATTCGCTCGTCAAACGTTGTCGTGAGACACACCAAAATAGTCGGAGAGAAATATGCCAATCTGTCGAGTCCAAACTGAGAACACGATTCGCTCGTCAAACGTTGTCATGAGACATACCAAAAATAGACAGAGAGAAATATGCCAATCTGTCGAGTGAAAACTGAGAACACGATTCGCTCGTCAAACGTTATCGTGAGACATACCAAAAATAGGCAGAGAGAAATATGCCAACCTGTCGAGTCAAAACTGAGAACACGATTCGCTCGTCAAACGTTGTCGTGAGACATACCAAGAATAGACAGAGATAAATATACCAATCTGTCGAGTCAAAATTGAGAACACGATTGAACGTTCAAACGTTGTCGTGAGACATACCAAAAATAGACAGAGAGAAATATGCCAATCTGTCCAGTGAAAACTGAGAACACGATTGAACGTTTACACGTTGTCGTGAGACATACCAAAAATAGACAGAGAGAAATATGCCAATCTGTCGAGTCAAAATTGAGAACACGATTGAACGTTCAAACGTTGTCGTGACACATACCCAAAATAGACCGAGAGAAATATGGCAATCTGTCGAGTCGAAACTGAGAACACGATTGAACGTTCAAAAGTTGTCGTGACACATACCCAAAATAGACCGAGAGAAATATGCCAATCTGTCGAGTCAAAACTGAGAACACGATTGAACGTTTAAACGTTGCCGTGACACATACCAAAAATAGACAGAGAGAAATATGCCAATCTGTCGAGTCAAAACTGAGAACACGATTCGCTTGTCAAACGTTGTCATGATTCATACCAAAAATAGACAGAGAGAAATATGCCAATCTGTCGAGTCAAAACTGAGGACACGATTGAACGTTCAAACGTTGTCGTGAGACATAATAGACAGAGAGAAATATGCCAATCTGTCGAGTCAAAACTGAGAAGACGATTGAACTTTCAAACGTTGTCGTGAGACATATTCGACAGAGAGAAATATGCCAAACTGTCGAGTCAAAACTGAGAATTCGATTGAACGTTCAAACGTTGTCGTGAGACATATCAAAAATAGACAGAGATAAATATGCCAATCTGTCGAGTCAAAACTGAGAACACGATTCGCTCGTCAAACGTTGTCGTGAGACACACCAAAATAGTCGGAGAGAAATATGCCAATCTGTCGAGTCCAAACTGAGAACACGATTCGCTCGTCAAACGTTGTCATGAGACATACCAAAAATAGACAGAGAGAAATATGCCAATCTGTCGAGTGAAAACTGAGAACACGATTCGCTCGTCAAACGTTATCGTGAGACATACCAAAAATAGGCAGAGAGAAATATGCCAATCTGTCGAGTCAAAACTGAGAACACGATTCGCTCGTCAAACGTTGTCGTGAGACATACCAAGAATAGACAGAGATAAATATACCAATCTGTCGAGTAAAAACTGAGAACACGATTGAACGTTCAAACGTTGTCGTGAGACATACCAAAAATAGACAGAGAGAAATATGCCAATCTGTCGAGTGAAAACTGAGAACACGATTGAACGTTTACACGTTGTCGTGAGACATACCAAAAATAGACAGAGAGAAATATGCCAATCTGTCGAGTCAAAATTGAGAACACGATTGAACGTTCAAACGTTGTCGTGACACATACCCAAAATAGACCGAGAGAAATATGGCAATCTGTCGAGTCGAAACTGAGAACACGATTGAACGTTCAAACGTTGTCGTGACACATACCCAAAATAGACCGAGAGAAATATGGCAATCTGTCGAGTCGAAACTGAGAACACGATTGAACGTTCAAACGTTGTCGTGACACATACCCAAAATAGACCGAGAGAAATATGCCAATCTGTCGAGTCAAAACTGAGAACACGATTGAACGTTCAAAAGTTGTCGTGAGATTTACCAAAAATAGACAGAGAGAAATATGCCAATCTGTCGATTCAAAACTGAGAACACGATTGAACGTTCCAACGTTGTCGTGAGACATACCAAAAATAGACAGAGAGAAATATGCCAATCTGTCCAGTCAAAACTTTGAACACGATTCGCTCGTCAAACGTTGTCATGAGACATACCAAAAATAGACAGAGAGAACTATGCCTTACTGTCGATTCAAAACTGAGAACACGATTGAACGTTCAAACGTTGCCGTGAGACATACCCAAAATAGACAGCGAGAAATATGCCAATCTGTCGAGTCAAAACAGAGAACACGATTGAACGTTTAAAACGTTGTCGTGAGACATACCAAAAATAGACAGAGAGAAATATGCCAATCTGTCGAGTCAAAACTGGGAACACGATTGAACGTTCAAACGTTGTCGTGAGACATACCAAAAATAGACAGAGAGAAATATGCCAAACTGTCGAGTCAAACCTGAGAACACAATTTCCCTTGTCAAACGTTGTCATGAGACATACCAAAAATAGACAGAGAGAAATATGCCAATCTGTCGAGTCAAAACCGAGGACACGATTGAACGTTCAAACGTTGTCGTGAGACATAATAGACAGAGAGAAATATGCCAATCTGTCGAGTTAAAACTGAGAAGACGATTGAAAGTTCAAACGTTGTCGTGAGGCATACCCAAAATAGACGGAGAGATATATGCCAAACTGTCGAGTCAAAACTGAGAATCCGATTGAACGTTCAAACGTTGTCGTGAGACATACCAAAAATAGACAGAGAGAAATATGCCAATCTGTCGAGTCAAAATTGAGAACACGTTTGAACGTTCAAACGTTGTCGTGAGACATACCAAAAATAGACAGAGAGAAATATGCCTATCTGTCGATTCAAAACTGAGAACACGATTGAACGATCAAACGTTGTCGTGAGACATAATAGACACAGAGAAATATGCCAATCTGTCGAGTCAAAACTGAGAAGACGATTGAACGTTCAAACGTTGTCGTGAGACATACCCAAAATAGACAGAGAGAAATATGTCAAACTGTCGAGTCAAAACTGAGAACACGATTCCCTCGTCAAACGTTGTCATGAGACATACCAAAAATAGACAGAGAGAAATATGTCAATCTGTCGATTCAAAACTGAGAACACGATTGAACGTTCAAACTTTGTCGGGAGACATAATAGACAGATAGAAATATGCCAATCTGTCGAGTCAAAACTGAGAACACGATTGAACGTTCAAACTTTGTCGTGAGACATAATAGACAGAGAGAAATATGCCTATCTGTCGATTCAAAACTGAGAACACGATTGAACGATCAAACGTTGTCGTGAGACATAATAGACAGAGAGAAATATGCCAATCTGTCGAGTCAAAACTGAGAAGACGATTGAACGTTCAAACGTTGTCGTGAGACATACCAAAAATAGACAGAGAGAAATATGCCAATCTGTCGAGTCAAAACTGAGAACACGATTGAACGTTTAAACGTTGCCGTGACACATACCAAAAATAGACAGAGAGAAATATGCCAATCTGTCGAGTCAAAACTGAGAAAACGATTTGCTCGTCAAACGTTGTCGTGAGACATACCAAAAATAGACTGAGAGAAATATGCCAATCTGTCGAATCAAAACTGAGAACCCTATTCGCTCGTCAAACGTTGTCGTGAGACATACCAAAAATAGACAGAGATAAATATGCCAATCTGTCGAGTCAAAACTGAGAACACGATTGAACGTTCAAACTTTGTCGTGAGACATAATAGACAGAGAGAAATATGCCTATCTGTCGATTCAAAACTGAGAACACGATTGAACGATCAAACGTTGTCGTGAGACATAATAGACAGAGAGAAATATGCCAATCTGTCGAGTCAAAACTGAGAAGACGATTGAACGTTCAAACGTTGTCGTGAGACATACCAAAAATAGACAGAGAGAAATATGCCAATCTGTCGAGTCAAAACTGAGAACACGATTGAACGTTTAAACGTTGCCGTGACACATACCAAAAATAGACAGAGAGAAATATGCCAATCTGTCGAGTCAAAACTGAGAACACGATTCGCTTGTCAAACGTTGTCATGATTCATACCAAAAATAGACAGAGAGAAATATGCCAATCTGTCGAGTCAAAACTGAGGACACGATTGAACGTTCAAACGTTGTCGTGAGACATAATAGACAGAGAGAAATATGCCAATCTGTCGAGTCAAAACTGAGAAGACGATTGAACTTTCAAACGTTGTCGTGAGATATATTCGACAGAGAGAAATATGCCAAACTGTCGAGTCAAAACTGAGAATTCGATTGAACGTTCAAACGTTGTCGTGAGACATATCAAAAATAGACAGAGATAAATATGCCAATCTGTCGAGTCAAAACTGAGAACACGATTCGCTCGTCAAACGTTGTCGTGAGACACACCAAAATAGTCGGAGAGAAATATGCCAATCTGTCGAGTCCAAACTGAGAACACGATTCGCTCGTCAAACGTTGTCATGAGACATACCAAAAATAGACAGAGAGAAATATGCCAATCTGTCGAGTGAAAACTGAGAACACGATTCGCTCGTCAAACGTTATCGTGAGACATACCAAAAATAGGCAGAGAGAAATATGCCAATCTGTCGAGTCAAAACTGAGAACACGATTCGCTCGTCAAACGTTGTCGTGAGACATACCAAGAATAGACAGAGATAAATATACCAATCTGTCGAGTCAAAACTGAGAACACGATTGAACGTTCAAACGTTGTCGTGAGACATACCAAAAATAGACAGAGAGAAATATGCCAATCTGTCGAGTGAAAACTGAGAACACGATTGAACGTTTACACGTTGTCGTGAGACATACCAAAAATAGACAGAGAGAAATATGCCAATCTGTCGAGTCAAAATTGAGAACACGATTGAACGTTCAAACGTTGTCGTGACACATACCCAAAATAGACCGAGAGAAATATGGCAATCTGTCGAGTCGAAACTGAGAACACGATTGAACGTTCAAAAGTTGTCGTGACACATACCCAAAATAGACCGAGAGAAATATGCCAATCTGTCGAGTCAAAACTGAGAACACGATTGAACGTTTAAACGTTGCCGTGACACATACCAAAAATAGACAGAGAGAAATATGCCAATCTGTCGAGTCAAAACTGAGAACACGATTCGCTTGTCAAACGTTGTCATGATTCATACCAAAAATAGACAGAGAGAAATATGCCAATCTGTCGAGTCAAAACTGAGGACACGATTGAACGTTCAAACGTTGTCGTGAGACATAATAGACAGAGAGAAATATGCCAATCTGTCGAGTCAAAACTGAGAAGACGATTGAACTTTCAAACGTTGTCGTGAGACATATTCGACAGAGAGAAATATGCCAAACTGTCGAGTCAAAACTGAGAATTCGATTGAACGTTCAAACGTTGTCGTGAGACATATCAAAAATAGACAGAGATAAATATGCCAATCTGTCGAGTCAAAACTGAGAACACGATTCGCTCGTCAAACGTTGTCGTGAGACACACCAAAATAGTCGGAGAGAAATATGCCAATCTGTCGAGTCCAAACTGAGAAAACGATTCGCTCGTCAAACGTTGTCATGAGACATACCAAAAATAGACAGAGAGAAATATGCCAATCTGTCGAGTGAAAACTGAGAACACGATTCGCTCGTCAAACGTTATCGTGAGACATACCAAAAATAGGCAGAGAGAAATATGCCAATCTGTCGAGTCAAAACTGAGAACACGATTCGCTCGTCAAACGTTGTCGTGAGACATACCAAGAATAGACAGAGATAAATATACCAATCTGTCGAGTAAAAACTGAGAACACGATTGAACGTTCAAACGTTGTCGTGAGACATACCAAAAATAGACAGAGAGAAATATGCCAATCTGTCGAGTCAAAACTGAGAACACGATTCGCTTGTCAAACGTTGTCATGATTCATACCAAAAATAGACAGAGAGAAATATGCCAATCTGTCGAATCAAAACTGAGGACAAGATTGAACGTTCAAACGTTGTCGTGAGACATAATAGACAGAGAGAAATATGCCAATCTGTCGAGTCAAAACTGAGAAGACGATTGAACTTTCAAACGTTGTCGTGAGACATATTCGACAGAGAGAAATATGCCAAACTGTCGAGTCAAAACTGAGAATTCGATTGAACGTTCAAACGTTGTCGTGAGACATATCAAAAATAGACAGAGATAAATATGCCAATCTGTCGAGTCAAATCTGAGAACACGATTCGCTCGTCAAACGTTGTCGTGAGACACACCAAAATAGTCGGAGAGAAATATGCCAATCTGTCGAGTCCAAACTGAGAACACGATTCGCTCGTCAAACGTTGTCATGAGACATACCAAAAATAGACAGAGAGAAATATGCCAATCTGTCGAGTGAAAACTGAGAACACGATTCGCTCGTCAAACGTTATCGTGAGACATACCAAAAATAGGCAGAGAGAAATATGCCAACCTGTCGAGTCAAAACTGAGAACACGATTCGCTCGTCAAACGTTGTCGTGAGACATACCAAGAATAGACAGAGATAAATATACCAATCTGTCGAGTCAAAATTGAGAACACGATTGAACGTTCAAACGTTGTCGTGAGACATACCAAAAATAGACAGAGAGAAATATGCCAATCTGTCGAGTGAAAACTGAGAACACGATTGAACGTTTACACGTTGTCGTGAGACATACCAAAAATAGACAGAGAGAAATATGCCAATCTGTCGAGTCAAAATTGAGAACACGATTGAACGTTCAAACGTTGTCGTGACACATACCCAAAATAGACCGAGAGAAATATGGCAATCTGTCGAGTCGAAACTGAGAACACGATTGAACGTTCAAAAGTTGTCGTGACACATACCCAAAATAGACCGAGAGAAATATGCCAATCTGTCGAGTCAAAACTGAGAACACGATTGAACGTTTAAACGTTGCCGTGACACATACCAAAAATAGACAGAGAGAAATATGCCAATCTGTCGAGTCAAAACTGAGAACACGATTCGCTTGTCAAACGTTGTCATGATTCATACCAAAAATAGACAGAGAGAAATATGCCAATCTGTCGAGTCAAAACTGAGGACACGATTGAACGTTCAAACGTTGTCGTGAGACATAATAGACAGAGAGAAATATGCCAATCTGTCGAGTCAAAACTGAGAAGACGATTGAACTTTCAAACGTTGTCGTGAGACATATTCGACAGAGAGAAATATGCCAAACTGTCGAGTCAAAACTGAGAATTCGATTGAACGTTCAAACGTTGTCGTGAGACATATCAAAAATAGACAGAGATAAATATGCCAATCTGTCGAGTCAAAACTGAGAACACGATTCGCTCGTCAAACGTTGTCGTGAGACACACCAAAATAGTCGGAGAGAAATATGCCAATCTGTCGAGTCCAAACTGAGAACACGATTCGCTCGTCAAACGTTGTCATGAGACATACCAAAAATAGACAGAGAGAAATATGCCAATCTGTCGAGTGAAAACTGAGAACACGATTCGCTCGTCAAACGTTATCGTGAGACATACCAAAAATAGGCAGAGAGAAATATGCCAATCTGTCGAGTCAAAACTGAGAACACGATTCGCTCGTCAAACGTTGTCGTGAGACATACCAAGAATAGACAGAGATAAATATACCAATCTGTCGAGTAAAAACTGAGAACACGATTGAACGTTCAAACGTTGTCGTGAGACATACCAAAAATAGACAGAGAGAAATATGCCAATCTGTCGAGTGAAAACTGAGAACACGATTGAACGTTTACACGTTGTCGTGAGACATACCAAAAATAGACAGAGAGAAATATGCCAATCTGTCGAGTCAAAATTGAGAACACGATTGAACGTTCAAACGTTGTCGTGACACATACCCAAAATAGACCGAGAGAAATATGGCAATCTGTCGAGTCGAAACTGAGAACACGATTGAACGTTCAAACGTTGTCGTGACACATACCCAAAATAGACCGAGAGAAATATGGCAATCTGTCGAGTCGAAACTGAGAACACGATTGAACGTTCAAACGTTGTCGTGACACATACCCAAAATAGACCGAGAGAAATATACCAATCTGTCGAGTCAAAACTGAGAACACGATTGAACGTTCAAAAGTTGTCGTGAGATTTACCAAAAATAGACAGAGAGAAATATGCCAATCTGTCGATTCAAAACTGAGAACACGATTGAACGTTCCAACGTTGTCGTGAGACATACCAAAAATAGACAGAGAGAAATATGCCAATCTGTCCAGTCAAAACTTTGAACACGATTCGCTCGTCAAACGTTGTCATGAGACATACCAAAAATAGACAGAGAGAACTATGCCTATCTGTCGATTCAAAACTGAGAACACGATTGAACGTTCAAACGTTGCCGTGAGACATACCCAAAATAGACAGCGAGAAATATGCCAATCTGTCGAGTCAAAACAGAGAACACGATTGAACGTTTAAAACGTTGTCGTGAGACATACCAAAAATAGACAGAGAGAAATATGCCAATCTGTCGAGTCAAAACTGGGAACACGATTGAACGTTCAAACGTTGTCGTGAGACATACCAAAAATAGACAGAGAGAAATATGCCAAACTGTCGAGTCAAAACTGAGAACACGATTCGCTTGTCAAACGTTGTCATGAGACATACCAAAAATAGACAGAGAGAAATATGCCAATCTGTCGAGTCAAAACCGAGGACACGATTGAATGTTCAAACGTTGTCGTGAGACATAATAGACAGAGAGAAATATGCCAATCTGTCGAGTTAAAACTGAGAAGACGATTGAAAGTTCAAACGTTGTCGTGAGGCATACCCAAAATAGACGGAGAGATATATGCCAAACTGTCGAGTCAAAACTGAGAATCCGATTGAACGTTCAAACGTTGTCGTGAGACATACCAAAAATAGACAGAGAGAAATATGCCAATCTGTCGAGTCAAAATTGAGAACACGATTCGCTCGTCAAACGTTGTCGTGAGACATACCAAAAATAGACAGAGAGAAATATGCCAATCTGTCGAGTCAAAACTGAGAACACGAATCGCTCGTCAAACGTTGTCATGAGACATACCAAAAATAGACAGAGAGAAATATGCCAATCTGTCGAGTCAAAACTGAGAACCCTATTCGCTCACCAAACGTTGACGTGAGATATACCAAAAATAGACAGACAGAAATATGCCAATCTGTCGAGTCAAAACTGAGAAGACGATTCGCTCGTCAAACGTTGTCGTGAGACATACCAAAAATAGACAGAGAGAAATATGCCAATCTGTCGAGTCAAAACTGAGAAGACG
The DNA here is from genome assembly GCA_034769895.1 of Magicicada septendecula. Classification (NCBI taxonomy): domain Eukaryota; kingdom Metazoa; phylum Arthropoda; class Insecta; order Hemiptera; family Cicadidae; genus Magicicada; species Magicicada septendecula. Next base: position 126,793,997 of record CM068368.1, read on the forward strand.
ATTCGCTCGTCAAACGTTGTCATGAGACATACCAAAAATAGATAGAGAGAAATATGCCAATCTGTCGATTCAAAACTGAGAACACGATTGAACGTTCAAACGTTGTCGTGAGACATAATAGGCAGAGAGAAATATGCCATTCTGTCGAGTCAAAACTGAGAACACGATTGAACGTTCAAACGTGGTCGTGAGATATACCCAAAAGAGACAGAGAGAAATATGCCAATCTGTCGAGTCAAAACTGAGAACCGTATTCGCTCGTCAAACGTTGACGTGAGACATACCCAAAATAGACAGAGAGAAATACGCCAATCTGTCGAGTCAAAACTGAGAACACGATTCGCTCGTCAAACGTTGTCATGAGAAATACCAAAAATAGTCAGAGAGACGTATGCCAATCTGTCGAGTCAAAACTGCGAACACGATTGAACGTTCAAACGTTGTCGTGAGACATACCAAAAATAGACAGAGAGAAATATGCCAATCTGTCGATTCAAAACTGAGAACACAATTGAACGTTCCAACGTTGTCGTGAGACATACCAAAAATAGACAGAGAGAAATATGCCAATCTGTCCAGTCAAAACTGAGAACACGATTCGCTCGTCAAACGTTGTCATGAGACATACCAAAAATAGACAGAGAGAACTATGCCTATCTGTCGATTCAAAACTGAGAACACGATTGAACGTTCAAACGTTGCCGTGAGACATACCCAAAATAGACAGCGAGAAATATGCCAATCTGTCGAGTCAAAACAGAGAACACGATTGAACGTTTAAAACGTTGTCGTGAGACATACCAAAAATAGACAGAGAGAAATATGCCAATCTGTCGAGTCAAAACTGGGAACACGATTGAACGTTCAAACGTTGTCGTGAGACATACCAAAAATAGACAGAGAGAAATATGCCAAACTGTCGAGTCAAAACTGAGAACACGATTCGCTTGTTCAAACGTTGTCATGAGACATACCAAAAATAGACAGAGAGAAATATGCCAATCTGTCGAGTCAAAACCGAGGACACGATTGAACGTTCAAACGTTGTCGTGAGACATAATAGACAGAGAGAAATATGCCAATCTGTCGAGTTAAAACTGAGAAGACGATTGAAAGTTCAAACGTTGTCGTGAGGCATACACAAAATAGACGGAGAGATATATGCCAAACTGTCGAGTCAAAACTGAGAACACGATTCGCTTGTCAAACGTTGTCATGAGACATACCAAAAATAGACAGAGAGACATATGCCAATCTGTCGAGTCAAAACTGAGAACACGTTTGAACGTTCAAACGTTGTCGTGAGACATACCAAAAATAGACAGAGAGAAATATGCCTATCTGTCGATTCAAAACTGAGAACACGATTGAACGATCAAACGTTGTCGTGAGACATAATAGACACAGAGAAATATGCCAATCTGTCGAGTCAAAACTGAGAAGACGATTGAACGTTCAAACGTTGTCGTGAGACATACCCAAAATAGACAGAGAGAAATATGTCACACTGTCGAGTCAAAACTGAGAACACGATTCCCTCGTCAAACGTTGTCATGAGACATACCAAAAATAGACAGAGAGAAATATGTCAATCTGTCGATTCAAAACTGAGAACACGATTGAACGTTCAAACTTTGTCGGGAGACATAATAGACAGATAGAAATATGCCAATCTGTCGAGTCAAAACTGAGAAGACGATTGAACGTTCAAACGTTGTCGTGAGACATACACAAAATAGACAGAGAGAAATATGCCAATCTGTCGAGTCAAAACTGAGAACACGATTGAACGTTCAAACGTTGTCGTGAGACATACCCAAAATAGACAGAGAGAAATATGCCAATCTGTCGAGTCAAAACTGAGAACACGATTGAACGTTCAAACGTTGTCGTGAGACATACCAAAAATAGACAGAGAGAAATATGCAAATCTGTCGAGTCAAAACTGAGAACACGATTGAACGTTCAAACGTTGTCTTGAGACATACCAAAAATAGACAGAGAGAAATATGCCAATCTGTCGAGTCAAAACTGAGAACACGATTTGCTCGTCAAACGTTGTCGTGAGACATACCAAAAATAGACAGAGAGAAATATGCCAATCTGTCGAATCAAAACTGAGAACCCTATTCGCTCGTCAAACGTTGTCGTGAGACATACCAAAAATAGACAGAGATAAATATGCCAATCTGTCGAGTCAAAACTGAGAACACGATTGAACGTTCAAACTTTGTCGTGAGACATAATAGACAGAGAGAAATATGCCTATCTGTCGATTCAAAACTGAGAACACGATTGAACGATCAAACGTTGTCGTGAGACATAATAGACAGAGAGAAATATGCCAATCTGTCGAGTCAAAACTGAGAAGACGATTGAACGTTCAAACGTTGTCGTGAGACATACCAAAAATAGACAGAGAGAAATATGCCAATCTGTCGAGTCAAAACTGAGAACACGATTGAACGTTTAAACGTTGCCGTGACACATACCAAAAATAGACAGAGAGAAATATGCCAATCTGTCGAGTCAAAACTGAGAACACGATTCGCTTGTCAAACGTTGTCATGATTCATACCAAAAATAGACAGAGAGAAATATGCCAATCTGTCGAGTCAAAACTGAGGACACGATTGAACGTTCAAACGTTGTCGTGAGACATAATAGACAGAGAGAAATATGCCAATCTGTCGAGTCAAAACTGAGAAGACGATTGAACTTTCAAACGTTGTCGTGAGATATATTCGACAGAGAGAAATATGCCAAACTGTCGAGTCAAAACTGAGAATTCGATTGAACGTTCAAACGTTGTCGTGAGACATATCAAAAATAGACAGAGATAAATATGCCAATCTGTCGAGTCAAAACTGAGAACACGATTCGCTCGTCAAACGTTGTCGTGAGACACACCAAAATAGTCGGAGAGAAATATGCCAATCTGTCGAGTCCAAACTGAGAACACGATTCGCTCGTCAAACGTTGTCATGAGACATACCAAAAATAGACAGAGAGAAATATGCCAATCTGTCGAGTGAAAACTGAGAACACGATTCGCTCGTCAAACGTTATCGTGAGACATACCAAAAATAGGCAGAGAGAAATATGCCAATCTGTCGAGTCAAAACTGAGAACACGATTCGCTCGTCAAACGTTGTCGTGAGACATACCAAGAATAGACAGAGATAAATATACCAATCTGTCGAGTCAAAACTGAGAACACGATTGAACGTTCAAACGTTGTCGTGAGACATACCAAAAATAGACAGAGAGAAATATGCCAATCTGTCGAGTGAAAACTGAGAACACGATTGAACGTTTACACGTTGTCGTGAGACATACCAAAAATAGACAGAGAGAAATATGCCAATCTGTCGAGTCAAAATTGAGAACACGATTGAACGTTCAAACGTTGTCGTGACACATACCCAAAATAGACCGAGAGAAATATGGCAATCTGTCGAGTCGAAACTGAGAACACGATTGAACGTTCAAAAGTTGTCGTGACACATACCCAAAATAGACCGAGAGAAATATGCCAATCTGTCGAGTCAAAACTGAGAACACGATTGAACGTTTAAACGTTGCCGTGACACATACCAAAAATAGACAGAGAGAAATATGCCAATCTGTCGAGTCAAAACTGAGAACACGATTCGCTTGTCAAACGTTGTCATGATTCATACCAAAAATAGACAGAGAGAAATATGCCAATCTGTCGAGTCAAAACTGAGGACACGATTGAACGTTCAAACGTTGTCGTGAGACATAATAGACAGAGAGAAATATGCCAATCTGTCGAGTCAAAACTGAGAAGACGATTGAACTTTCAAACGTTGTCGTGAGACATATTCGACAGAGAGAAATATGCCAAACTGTCGAGTCAAAACTGAGAATTCGATTGAACGTTCAAACGTTGTCGTGAGACATATCAAAAATAGACAGAGATAAATATGCCAATCTGTCGAGTCAAAACTGAGAACACGATTCGCTCGTCAAACGTTGTCGTGAGACACACCAAAATAGTCGGAGAGAAATATGCCAATCTGTCGAGTCCAAACTGAGAACACGATTCGCTCGTCAAACGTTGTCATGAGACATACCAAAAATAGACAGAGAGAAATATGCCAATCTGTCGAGTGAAAACTGAGAACACGATTCGCTCGTCAAACGTTATCGTGAGACATACCAAAAATAGGCAGAGAGAAATATGCCAATCTGTCGAGTCAAAACTGAGAACACGATTCGCTCGTCAAACGTTGTCGTGAAACATACCAAGAATAGACAGAGATAAATATACCAATCTGTCGAGTCAAAACTGAGAACACGATTGAACGTTCAAACGTTGTCGTGAGACATACCAAAAATAGACAGAGAGAAATATGCCAATCTGTCGAGTGAAAACTGAGAACACGATTGAACGTTTACACGTTGTCGTGAGACATACCAAAAATAGACAGAGAGAAATATGCCAATCTGTCGAGTCAAAATTGAGAACACGATTGAACGTTCAAACGTTGTCGTGACACATACCCAAAATAGACCGAGAGAAATATGGCAATCTGTCGAGTCGAAACTGAGAACACGATTGAACGTTCAAAAGTTGTCGTGACACATACCCAAAATAGACCGAGAGAAATATGCCAATCTGTCGAGTCAAAACTGAGAACACGATTGAACGTTTAAACGTTGCCGTGACACATACCAAAAATAGACAGAGAGAAATATGCCAATCTGTCGAGTCAAAACTGAGAACACGATTCGCTTGTCAAACGTTGTCATGATTCATACCAAAAATAGACAGAGAGAAATATGCCAATCTGTCGAGTCAAAACTGAGGACACGATTGAACGTTCAAACGTTGTCGTGAGACATAATAGACAGAGAGAAATATGCCAATCTGTCGAGTCAAAACTGAGAAGACGATTGAACTTTCAAACGTTGTCGTGAGACATATTCGACAGAGAGAAATATGCCAAACTGTCGAGTCAAAACTGAGAATTCGATTGAACGTTCAAACGTTGTCGTGAGACATATCAAAAATAGACAGAGATAAATATGCCAATCTGTCGAGTCAAAACTGAGAACACGATTCGCTCGTCAAACGTTGTCGTGAGACACACCAAAATAGTCGGAGAGAAATATGCCAATCTGTCGAGTCCAAACTGAGAACACGATTCGCTCGTCAAACGTTGTCATGAGACATACCAAAAATAGACAGAGAGAAATATGCCAATCTGTCGAGTGAAAACTGAGAACACGATTCGCTCGTCAAACGTTATCGTGAGACATACCAAAAATAGGCAGAGAGAAATATGCCAATCTGTCGAGTCAAAACTGAGAACACGATTCGCTCGTCAAACGTTGTCGTGAGACATACCAAGAATAGACAGAGATAAATATACCAATCTGTCGAGTCAAAACTGAGAACACGATTGAACGTTCAAACGTTGTCGTGAGACATACCAAAAATAGACAGAGAGAAATATGCCAATCTGTCGAGTGAAAACTGAGAACACGATTGAACGTTTACACGTTGTCGTGAGACATACCAAAAATAGACAGAGAGAAATATGCCAATCTGTCGAGTCAAAATTGAGAACACGATTGAACGTTCAAACGTTGTCGTGACACATACCCAAAATAGACCGAGAGAAATATGGCAATCTGTCGAGTCGAAACTGAGAACACGATTGAACGTTCAAACGTTGTCGTGACACATACCCAAAATAGACCGAGAGAAATATGCCAATCTGTCGAGTCAAAACTGAGAACACGATTGAACGTTCAAAAGTTGTCGTGAGATTTACCAAAAATAGACAGAGAGAAATATGCCAATCTGTCGAGTCAAAACTGAGAACACGATTGAACGTTCAAACGTTGTCGTGAGACATACCAAAAATAGACAGAGAGAAATATGCCAATCTGTCGAGTCAAAATTGAGAACACGATTGAACGTTCAAACGTTGTCGTGACACATACCCAAAATAGAGGGAGAGAAATATGCCAATCTGTCGAGTCAAAACTGAGAACACGATTGAACGTTCAAACGTTGTCGTGAGACATAATAGGCAGAGAGAAATATGCCAATCTGTCGAGTCAAAACTGAGAACACGATTGAACGTTCAAACGTTGTCGTGAGACATACCCAAAATAGACGGAGAGAAATATGCCAAACTGTCGAGTCAAAACTGAGAACCCGATTCGCTCGTCAAAAAATTGTGTTTTTTTTAATCGACGACATTGTGTTTATAATAATTGTATACATTATATATATATATATATATTATATTTCAATATTTTCTATACCATCAATTTGAAATAATTGTCTGCACTTAGAACTAGTACGACGCCTACTGGTATTATGGTGAGTTAAATTCTATTTGTTGCCATACGTGGCTGCATCTGCAGGTTAATATGATTCCCAGCAGTCTTAGTAAATAGGCTGGTGTACTTGTGTAATCCAGATATTTGTGTAGCTTGCGCATAGGTTCCCTCTATGCTGTGTACGTTACACCGTTCCATCACTGTTCTCCTTAACAAGTTTTTAAATATATTTGTCCTAAATCTTAAATGTCGTGCACAAGAGGAAAACTTCTCGACAACTTTAACACTCTATTTTACCTTCCTTCTTAAATGCTGATAGAGTTATTCCCGTATTAAATGAATTATTGCGTTCGATGGGATTTTATGGAACATATGTATTGTAATTATACTTGTGTACGCATAGACATTTTTTCAATAATCTGACAGACACCATTGAATGCTTTGAAAAATGTCTTTTACTATTCAAAATGAATTGGTTACTTTACATTTTAATACAGAATAAGGAAGTTGGAAACTATGAAAAGCCTTTTTGAATACTTTTGAAGTTTCCTTCTCAGAATCTCGGTATGTGTATTTCGCAATGTTTAGTGTAGAAAGCGCTGGTTTTATATGGAAAAATATAATACATTTTAATGAAAAGCAAAAGAAGTAAAAATAAACATCTAACGTCTGCAATCTTTGTATAGGAAAATAAATCGTGTGTGGGCAATAAACTGTATAGAAATGTTTTATTCCTACTGTAGAATGGCATAAACTATGATTTAAGTTTTCAGTATGAAATGTCATTTTAACTTTCTCAGTTCGTATGTCGACAGTAAAAATAAAATTTGACTATAAGTAAATCTCAGACCAGAATCATAGTTGCGGAGAGTATCATTTTTATTTTCATCATTATCAGTCTATTGCAAATTATAAAGTAATGGACAAATGTATTGATGTGTAGAATCGGGAGTAAATCTCGGGAAGCAAATAAAATCAAGGTGAGTTGTTCAGCCACCGAGCTTACTCATTGTGTGGGAACCAGAACCTGGGATAACACCGGAAGTAATATTGGCCGGTCGAAGAATAGTGGTGGTGGCGACATCGCCTATTTGATATGCCGTCCACCTTAAGCTGGTAGCTTACTCTACCTGACACTATCTAGCTACTTTAGTGCTAAAATAAAAAACCATAACAATAATACTAATTATTATCATAATTATTAAGTTTAACTTTACATAACGAAATAAATTGTACAGAAGACTTAGAAAGAATCAAGTACTGTTTGTTTGTTACAGCGGGTTTCGTTTCCGTCTCCAATAGAGTCCGGCTAGAGAACGAAATATTTTCTTTTGATTTGAAGTGTATATTATTAGAGGAAAAGCGGACGTTTATTTGTATTATTGTATAAACAAAAGATGAAAATATCCAATCCGGTTTTGTCAACCTTATCGTGTTTGCTGTTACACTCTTCCAGTATAATGTAAACGTCACATTTTCTTTGTAAATAAACTTATTTTTAACGTAATCTTACATTATCTTAAAAATGTAAGATAAAAATGTGCTTAGGATCTAAGGTAAATAATAATCATATCGGTTTAACATTTAGGCCCACATGTTACATAACTAACTTTACATCTCCATATTTGAAAGGACCAATACAATACGTGTGTATATTATGACGTCGATTGTTAACGTGGATACGACTTCAATTTCATAATTTTCCCTATTTATACGTTGTATCTGTATGAATAACTACGTATCAATTTTATGCTTTAAATATTCACATTAGGAAGCATATTGTAAAGAAGATGCAGCAAACGAAATAAATAAACTCAAGGTAATTAAGAAAAAGTAAAGACCCGAATAGTCCAAAACATCTAGATTAATCTTTCAAGATAATTTCCAAGAATAATTTTAGGATCTCGTGACTGCTGCTGTAATTTACAGAGGGCTCATGTGTTTTGCGCTTCGTAAATGAACAATGAGTTTTGCTGAAGTAAAGCGTTTTGCTGTGTTATGCGCTTGGTTTTCGGTTAAATCTTTTTTCTTCACAGAAGCAGCATGAATCGAATCAATTCTGTCCAAATTTCAAGTTAAAATTTATTGTTAAAATAATGAATATGAAATCATATTTTACTTTTATGACAAGATATTTCTTTTAAATAACTGAATCAATTATGCAATGGAAAGCTCAGCAGAAAAATATTGATAGTTATTTGAAGGACACTAGAATATTTAAAGAAGACATGTGATTGTAACTATTCATACAAATTATCAGTACTAATTTTGAATGCACATGGCTGTTACTACATAATTTTTTGTATTTTGTTGAATTATTTCTTTGAATTTTTGATGTTTTTTATTCAAGGCATTCAACTACAAGAAACAACAAAGAAATTTACGTCTTGCATAATTCTCCTTACACTCTAAGTCTTGTTGTGTTTTCTTCATCTAGTAAAACTACATCTCATCTTGGACCCAGATCAAAATTCGCCAATAGAAAAATTTTATTTTAAATAAATAGTTGGCAACCTACGAGCAAAATGACTCTTCCAACATACACTAGTGGAATACAAACTAACAAGTCGAATATATTAAGCTGGGTCTGACAATAAAAAAACACATTGTCAAAACGCAGACATTAAAATAGAGTTTTGAGGTTACTAACAGCAAATATTATGTACTTGTCGTGATGTATATTAATAAGCTGACAACTGCTTCTGTCGTCACGGAAGAGTTAAAAATATAAGATTTTTGGAATACAAAAGTTCGTTAATAACATTGGACAACAGAAGTGTTAACAAACTACACCAAGGACGACCATTGCCTATCAGAGTGGATATTGTTTAGTAGCTTCTAGAACGGTGCGTTGTCGACAGAACTGAAGACTGAAAGATGAAATGAACGATAATCAGTGGTCCGTTGATTACAAAAATCTCGTCGACGCAAGGAAACGCAAGGAACAAACAATGTTACACTTACATATGTCAACGTCTGGTCACTTACACACTTATCATATGCACAACGTTATGTATTGTATTATACATATTTTCACACTTCATATAATTACAATTTTCATGACACTACAAAACCAATAAAAATCTTTTAATCCATAAAACATTTTACTACAGATGGTTTTTGCTTAATATAAAATCAGTTAATTAATTCAGTCAATACGAAACAAAACATTTACGTTTTATTAAACTCTCCTGAAAATAGAAATATAATGAAATTTTTTTGGGATGCAAAATATATGTACTGTATTATGTGCCTTTTATAGTGCATATATGTAAGTGTGTCTACAGGCTTACATACACACACATACAGATGTGCGGGTGTGTGTGTGTGTATTACAATGGACATTCTAATTGCAATATGTAACGTAGTGGAGACCATAAGCATAAAAGCGTATGGTAACATACAAAGACACTGTGTGAATAAGTAGAGATTGCAGGTTTGAGCATTATAATTTAGGTAGTAAAGGAACATAGTTAAAAATGTTAGTTATAAGTATTTTTAGGCTTTTGAGTGCTGTTAAATAGTGCAAAACGATGCGTAGCCGCGTTTGGAGTGTGCTTGTACGAGGGTACATAATTATGTTTCGGGATATTCATAAAAAAACACGTTAATATAATTAATTTTCATGATGTGGGAAAATTTTACATTAGAGTTATATCAGAATGTTTGTAATAAAAGACCCAACTAATGACAACATTTATTTTAAAAATCAGTAACTACATGTATGCATACTTTAAGTAGAAAGGTTTTATAGTTATAAATACAGGATTATTCAGGATCAACCCGTCGTCTTAAGGATCTGCAGTCGACAGTAAGGGGAAGTGAATCCATATTATTTATGTACAAAAAAAGAAATCCTTGAAAAGAAAGACTATGACATCAGTAAAGACTGTACAATAAGTAAGACAAACCAAAATTTTAAATATTAGTTTCATTCTATATAAAGAAATTTTTAGTTGTGTTACAAAGTTCAACAGAGACAGGTTAATTATTTTTTATAAACTGTATTAAGAAGTCAGTAGATTGTCACAAACAAATAGCATCATTAATAAATCCACTTCATTCCAGTACAACCTACTTCGACAATGTATCCTATGCGACACTTATGAATAGCAACATATTATATAAAACAGGGTTATGTTTGTGTCTTACAAATCAGGCGAATATAGATTCTAACAACCAAAACCTTTAAGCATTCACTACTTTTGGCAAATGTTTGTGATACATAAAATAAAACACCACAGGCATTATTATTATTACTATTATTATTATTATTGGTTTACTGTTTATTGTTATTGTTATTGTTATACTTTAAAAACTATTCTTTATACGCGAATTATAATACACACATGAAACCATACAGTTTCTGATGTTTTCTGATTTTGTTTGGTTTTTCAGGTATTAGGCCTAGTTGGTGTCTTAGTTGTTTGTTGACCTTGCAGAAGGCTCTTTCTGTTACTACCGACACCAACTGTCTGCTTAATGTCGACAGAACAGCGGTCGACTGAACAAAAACCATCGACTGTTAAAAATGACTTTGTCAGATGGCGTTCATACGTTTAAATCTTAAAGAACAGGCTATTACATAATACGCCGTAAATGTTATCAACCCATCAAACATAACATTCATAAATGTTAAAGAACATGTTTCTAGTCAAAATTTTAAAAAATTTTAATTAATTTTTTAATTATGGTTAGTTATTTTTAGTGTAGAATCGTTGGTAAAATATTGTTTCATGAAGAAACTAAAATCTGGAAATTTCTTTTTTAACAAATTGTTTGGAATAGATTGTTGAAAACTTTATGTTCATGTTTTTGTGTCCCTGATTAAGAAAGTGTATTATCATTCCGAGTGTACAATGCTTACACATTTTTTGGAACCTAAGATTACAGAATTGATTAGACTCTCATCTTCTACTGATGCTTGTCCAACCAAAGATCTTCAATTTCTCTTTCCCTCAATATAGTCTGAATTTCTTCTAATCAGGTGGGGTAATTTCTTCTATCCTTCTTCCTGGAGGGGTCTATTCCATAACTCTCCTTGGTAAGCTTTTCTGTGCCATTAGATTTGTGTGTCCATACCACTGTAATTTTTTGTTTGAATAAAATCAACAAATGAATTTTTCACATTCATTCTGTTCCTAATAACTTCATTTCTAATTTTCTCACGTCTGAATACTCTTACAGAACGTCTCTAAAAGTCCATCACTGCTGTCATTAGTTTTGTTCTTGTGTGTTTATTGGTAGTCCAGATTTCTGTCCCATAAGTCATAATACTTCTAGTAATGGTTTTAAATGTGGTGAAGGCAAAAATATTGTAAACATGGTAAAATCAAAATGGCCAATTCAAAGGCGGAAAAATTTACGAAATATCTGTATCTTTGAATTCACTTTCCTTATGTCAATCAAATACAAAGAGCAGGATATAAGAAAACGTTAAACTGAAACTAGAAATCAGTAAATAAAATAGTTAAATGTCAATGGTGACGAAGACTGTCAAAAAGTAACGATTTTAGGGGGTTGAAAATCACAATGTTTAACTCTCAATAGTTTTTAACTGGAAAACCATTGGGTTCCATAAAATCGTATACCAAACTTTCTTTCCTATATTCGCATAATATACCAAATTTATTGGTTATTTGTAGATTTTTTTTTCTACCCAGTGAGACAGGGTGGAAACAACCCCCTGAGGAAGAGCACACTAGGTGTGGAATATACTGTAATATATGTGCTGTAATATACCAAAAAGTGCTGTATGTTTCCATATATAAACTAAAGAAATGCGTTCTTTAAGCACACGTAATGTGTTTGAGACATTTACCTGTTGCACTTACAATTGACAGTGGACAGACTTTTTGTAAATATAATTTCTTTTACTGCTTTGTTACTTTACCAGAACGATTCTGTGGGCTATCGGAATTGTGTCCTAGTTCACTAGCTGAATTTGGATGCAATTTTGTATTTTTTCAATACACTTCATCGATTATAGACACGGAATTTTACCTCTCTACTAAATTTGCTTCGTGCCCCTCTCTCACAACTCTGTCGCCATTCCTCCCTCCCTCTCGCATATTCCCTCACTCTCTCTCTCTCTCTCTCTCTCTCTCTCTCTCTCTCTCTCTCTCTCTCTCTCTCTCTCTCTCTCTCTCTCTCTCTCTCTCTCCTCACCCCGTGCCCTTGGATCACGATACTGCCATGTATACGGCTATAAATGCTAGTATTATTGAGGAAAGTAACATTATATATCATACAGCGTTCTGAAACGTGCATACAAACTGCACTGTCACAACCATTGAAACTGATACTATTCAGTGCTACCTTACGATTTCCTTTCCCTATATTCATTACTAGACATGTGAAGACCGCATTATGACTTGCCATCATTAAGCACTACTTAATACAAAATATATCAACAACTAACATGTTAAGCTTGCTTACATGGTATAGGAACGTATTTGACTATAGCATATTGACACCTATAACAAAACAGGGTACGCAGTCATATGTTTTGCGACCAAATTCAACAATGTAATGTACACTCGTGTATAGCATGGCCTTTTTTTAAACATCTCTACGTACTTTCGTTTCACCTTTCAATTGCACGATAGAGACTGGTAATGACTTCTTGTTTACCTTATCAGTACTGGGCATGATTGTACGTATAACTATGGTGGATTGATTTTTGTATTTACTTATGCACAATAAACTGTTTATATTATTACTTTAAAGACAGGACAAAACTTCATAGCACACTGCTCACTTTGTTTTCCATTTTGCGCTGTTTCTTTATTGAAATTACTGTTCAAAATTCGTTTTATAAAGTAAACTTTAACAAGTTCTGTGAATTAGGTAACAGCTGCGAATCACTAATAATACTACAGTGTTTAGATTTTCGGTACAGTGTTCAGGGAAATGTGAAAGGTCGGTGTTAAAAACTAAACTTTTCTGTCGCATTAATTGATGTTTAACTTCGGTCCTTAGTAAGGTTTCCTAAAGTTAGTACATTTTTGCTAACGTGCACCTTCTAATCATTTTGCTGATTACGTCAAGCTAACGGCTCAGAATTTTCTCTATTTTTCCTTGCTTTTAGAATTATTTCCCTAAAAAGTTTTTACTTTCCTGGCGATACCAACATTGTCACTACTTATTGCCACATTGCTAAATACTTGACGAGGCCTTTCGGTGTCTCCACCACCTTCAGATCTTAAACGACAAATTATTTACCTCTACAAACCCATATATATACATTCAAACATTATACTATTATCAATTAGGGAGTGCGGCTGGGCGAGGGTCAGGCTCACTCACAAACACGCAGCCCGCACACACACAAGTGCAGGGGATTAGGACCGGCCGGATTCTCGCCCCATTAGTCATCTAGTAGACTTCAGTTGATAAAACTTTGATTTATTTTATTTGACATTTTATCTTAAAATGTTTAATATATATCAATTCTACACACCATTACACAGCCGCACTCCCTATTTGATAATAGTATAAATACAGACGATAAAGCTCAAAATATTTTGTTGTTGTAGTAAATACTTTTACAAGGAATTTTTTACAGATTTTCAACATTCTTTATGTTGTAGCAGAAGACTAATCCAAATTATAAAATGAGTAATACTTTTCAAAGACTTCCCAGCAATGATTAAACAACTGTGTACCTTTATTTTGTAATAGAAGATTTTTCCAAGTTGAAGAATGGTTAATATTTTGAAACTTGTTTCTAGTAGTGACCACAAGTGGCTAGGAAAGGAGTGAACGGTTCACATAAGGTTACTGCCCTTTGCGTAACTACTAGACTGTATAAGCTGACAAACTAGCCATTATTGTATTCTACCAATGGGTGAAAAATTTGAAATTCTTAAAGGAATAAACATTACCGAGTGTTATCAAGTTACGTCTAAACGACTAAGCGAAGCTTTAGAGCAAAGATGAAACAGCTATTTACGAGTGCTGTTAAAGTGGTATATAACTTAGACACGATAAACAGAAAAGTGTAATGTAAAATAAATTATCTATGTTGTGCTTCTACACTTCAAATTTTAGGAGCATAGTGTGCTACGGACCTAACGTTACTTTACTCTTTATTCCATTTTTACTCTACTCGTATTATATTACAGCAAACATGTTTTACGCAATCTTTCTTAGCCTTGAGTGTGTTGCGATAAATAAATAAAATTTTACCTGCTGATCTAAACAAAATTACATACGATCGATCAAAATGTAATTTTACTTGTAAAATATCCACATTAAACTGCTTCTACTTACAAAGAACCTGGACACACATCTCCAAATTCTGGTGCGTGTGTCTTATAGGGTCTCTTATTGTCTATGTCACAATACTTAAAATGTAATTAGGAGATGTTAGGATGACATTTTAACGTAGAATACGTCTTACCTTTCAGGCCAGCAATATAGGCACCCCCAACCAGAAAATCGAGCGTTACGTTTTCACGTCACATTTGAAATTGAAATGTTATCTAAACGACAAACGATTCACGCTTATATAAGGTACCATCCGACAGAGAAAGGAACACAGATAATAAATAGCACAATATAAGCGGGCTATTGCATCATCCAGCGCGGGATGAGCGGGGGGAGAAATAGAAATGTTTGCGCCGCTCGGCGCGCTCTAAAATTATTATTTCTCCGGTTTCCGATGGGATAGAACGTTGAGTGAGGTGTCGTTAAAATTGTCTTATTGAGTACTATCTACATAGTGTACCGTAATAGCGGTGATATTATTAAGAGGTTTGAATAATCGTAATTCATGTTGTAAAAATCGTGTGTTCGGACAAAATGTTGCGGTATATGGATGCTAAACGTGCTCGAAAGTATCGTAAACGCATACAGGAGAGTAGAAAAAATCATGGGGAATTCAAAAAACCGAAAATGACCAATGCCGAACGTCAGAGGATTTACCAACAACGCTTAAAAAACAAGGAAATAAATACTGAATTCGAGTTGGATGAGGAAGAGCGCCCGACTTCCCAACTGTATCAGCCGATCGAATTCAGCAAAACGTGGCAGTTAGCTACAAAGCACATCCACAAAACATTCTTTAATAATGAATTTGGACACGCGTGTGACGTTTGTGACAGACTGTGGTTCCAGATGGACGTAAAGATAGTGGCTGTTAAAGTAATGCCGTTGCAACACCATGGAGAAAAGAATTAATTCGCATTGTAACAAGTAAGTAAACAAATGATATTTAGCGTTCTAAACTATACCTTTATCCGTTCCTGCAGTTTTTAATGTTTTAACTATGCGATTGTATTGATATATTTTGTAATTTTGTATACAGATACGTCTATATATTTTGTACTTTTCTTAAGCGATTATAAAATGTATGTTTATACGTATTTCTGATGATGCAATGAACAAGTAATGAAATATATATGTTGCCGACGGACTAGTGAATGGAGCTATCGGCATCTTGAAACACATCGAGCGACTTTACGAAGAAAATGAGGAGTTGGACGACGACAGCACCGTAGCCGTTCCATCTACTTCGACAGGCGGCGGTGGCGGCGAAGTATCGCAGCTGAATCGAATCAGATTGTGGCTCGAGTTTCCAGAGGCAGAAATGGGCAAAGCAGCGAGAATAAAATGCAAACCTCATGTTTTGTCGAAGTTACACGATTTTAGCAGCGATGGTTTGAAGTGGACGCCGATCAGCAAACGTACGGCTACAATCAGACTTGGTGGATCAGTTACATGTAAACGTCGACAATTTCCGCTGGTTCCTGCGGCAGCTATCACAATCCACAAGTCTCAGGGAGCGACGTTCGACCGTGACGTCTTCGATTACGATAAATCTTAGCAAAATCAACTGGTGTACGTGGCAATGAGTCGAGTGACCAGCTTGAGCGGTCTTTACATAACCAAGTCACGAGAAGATTTTAAATTTTATCACGGTACAGGAAGCACGGCTCCGATGGTGAAGCAAATTCGAGACGAATATTCCAGATTGCTACAACACCGATTGCCTACGAAAACACAGCAACTGCGATGCTTCACGTCCCGCCACGAGGTGGAAGACGAAGAGGATAGTGGAAGAAAAGAAAGCGCGATCACGGTTATAATCACCAACATTAACGCCCAGAGTTTGGTCGTACACGCTGCTGACATCGCATCCGATAATCAACTTCTAAAGTCGAACTGTCTCGCGATTACGGAAACGTGGATGGATTTAGACAACCCGGTTCAATTGTCAGGCTTCGAATTGAAGGAGCAAAGAGACAACGGTTCGCAGTCAGTGTCGCCCAACAGTAGAAAGCGACGACGGACGGCCGGAGGTGTCGCAATTTATAGAATATACGCAGTCTCACCGAATGTCGAGTGATGGACATCAACTTGAACAACAAGAAACAAATGATCGATAACGATGTTGGAGACATGTGTCTTGTGGACATCACGCTAAATGGGAAATCGAGATTCGTACTCGGGTGAGGTTACATCCACCCGAACGTCACCATTTCCAATCTCATGATGTTTCTATTCGGTAATATGATTAAATATTCTGAAAGAAAGAAGAAAATATTTGATAATGTGAACGTAGACACCGAAGTGCCAATGGTGATCATGGGGGATTTCAACGTCGACGCACAGACTAGTTTACCTGCGCTGGACTTCATGAAGGAACAATTCAATTTAGACCACGTGCCGTCGCCACCGACTACGCTGGATAACACCACCATCGATTTGACTTTCACCAGAAACATCAGCGTTGATATCTTACCTTATATCAGCTACTTCTCCTATCATAGGCCCATTATAAATAAAGTCTTGCTTGAACCAACTAATTAACTTGTGTGATGATTTTGCAAATACAATATTTTACTTTGTAAAATTCAATATGTGTTTGTTCATTTATTCATAACACATTAGCAACCCTAAAGCACACAGACGTATTCTACGCTCTGAAGATTTGCGGCCGTGGCTCCGACACAGCCCCCGCCGACTTTTTTTAAATTTAAATAACTAATGTGGGTCGAGTTGAAAACATACATTATTGTCCAAGTGTAGAAAAACTTTCACACAATCATTTATTAATAAACCAGTCTATCCAAAATGTTTTTTTATGTTCTTGTACTTCACTTCTAAATATTTTGTGTTTTGCTTATTCGTAGGCTAATGACCATCTGCACCAGGATCCCGTTTTATTTCGTGTTACTGATCCTTGTGTTAGAGTTTAATTCTTTAACTTTTTTAGCTAGTCTTATTATCATTTTTTCAACAGTTTCTCAAACCCTCATACACGTACATAAAGTTCGTTTTACTTGCCTGTCTTTTTCAACCCGTGAAATTTGCTTCAAATATTTGTTCTGAAATTGTATTTTTAAATCCTAAATTTGTCTTTACTCATTACCTATGTCCACTTTTTTCTTAAAGTTAATCTTATGTTTACAACGTTTAGTTCTTTTTTCATGCTGTCCACTGTCTACAAATTCATTATGTGGCTTGGGTCATCTAAGATAATAAAATAATAAATTTAGCGTACGCTGTCACATTACTTTGTATATAAACTTTAGAGTTAGCTATAGTAATCTTTACTGGACTTACAGATTTTTTCAACTACCTAACAACGTACGTGATTGTTCACATGTCAGCTTAATTTCAGGGTAGAAGAGCTTACCGTATGCGTGACAGGTTTTTTATTTGAATATCAAACTCGTTATTTCAAAGTGGTAAAGTTTAGTTTTTCTGTTAATTGTTGTGTTTTAATAAAGGAGCAAATAAGGAAATCAAAATTTTACATTTACACAATATTCTAGTTCTTCTAAGACATAGACCTTTTGGTAGCGCGCATCGCCATCTTCAGCAAGTATCAAGGAAACTTTAATTCCATAGTAAGTAAAAACAAATCGTGTACGATACATGCACAAAATATTGAAGAACAGTTCTGTTCAAATAGTTTGAAATAACAGTAACAAAGTAGGTGACACCTCAGCCACAAAGTTATTTTTTATAATGGAAGACGTACCACATATTTCCAGCGACCATATATTTAAGGAGTACATAAAGGTTTGGTTTATTTCACATAAATATTTACATACCTTACATAAATATTATTGCTGGCGGCTGGGAGTGGCAACTAGAATAGTATATAGGATTTAAACAGTTATAGAGATAGTATTCTAACACTGTTGTATTACCAGTAATCATCAATGCTACTTTGTGTTTGTATTTTAATCGTTTTTAATACCAAATGACTGTACGAAAAGATTTAACAAACACGCTATTCAAAAAGTTCCGTTGAAAATAAAATTTAAATTGCGAAATCCTGCCGTTTATTAAGGCTATGATTAAGTGTAACATGTTTATTGTACAATTCCTTCTTCTTCTTCTTCTTCTTCTTCTTCTTCTTCTTCTTCTTCTTCTTCTTCTTCTTCTTCTTGTTGTTGTTGTTGTTGTTGTTGTTATTATTATTATTATTATTATTATTATTATTATTGTTATTATTATTATTATTATTATTCCTCTTATTCTTCTTCTATCAGGAACTAGGCGAATTGCCTGTTCCGGTTACAAAGGAACTCCACAGCACCAACTCCACCTAGGTCTTGCACCAACGCTTCTTTGTCCAATAGGCTTGTACTGCAAACGTCCATAGGCAACCTGCCGTCTGGGATCCAATTCACATAAGCCATCTACCTCTCTTGTCTTCAGCAATACGATCTATAATATTTAAAAATGGGAATTAACATTCAACTCTTTGCGACTGTTTATAATTGTGTGCAGCCTTTAACAGGTCACAAGAATCTTATGTACGATGTCTGTACCCCACTCAGGTGTTCTTTACACGAGAATTAATATACACATTAATATACACGACTATAAGTAACATGTATACGAATAAAATATTATGTAGTGCATAAAATTTATAGTAATAATAATACGCAGGTGAAATATATGTAGGTATAGTAACATGTGTAGATATGTTGTTTTGAAACTCTGCAAGACACAAGTTATCTGTAAAAGTAAATTACTATAAAGTTGGATAAAACAAAATTCAGAAATGCCAATATAATATTTCTAAGGCCTTTATTACACCATGCAACAAATTATAAGAAACATTGTGTGGCATTGGTTTCAATGTAGCGTATTACACTTACTGCAATTGGTCGCACGGTCTGCAATCGATCGCAAGACAGTTGGAAGCCTCGCAACTGTTCGTGTAACTTTTAGTTTCACGCACTCGTTGTAGGGCTAACAGTGTCTTTGCTTATAACAGTATAAATTGGAAATATATAAATCAGTGTATGTGCGATGAAAAGCCAAAAGTCATGATAGTTTTTTAACGTAAAGTTGTTCACCTTGCGTGTCCTCTTAAGTGGTATAATTTGCCTTCCACATTAAAATTCAAAGAATTTGGTATTAAACATTGTGGTATACATGTTCACTATCCATCTTTGGAATATACACGTTTGCGTTTTGTAGCGGTTGAATAACTTAGGTGTTGGTTTGCTAGTTACGTGCACTAGTAATTATTAAAAAATAGCAAGAAACAATAAATCTCCTCAAAATGACTAGTGACTCCTTAATATTCATTGTTCAGTAGTGGAGATAATATCCAAACGCTTTACCAAAAATAAAACACAATTACACAGCACTATAGATTTCATCAATGTATAGTGTGTAGTGGAACGACTGACAGGTCATTCACTGGTCACTTAGAAAGTCCTTGTTTGTCAAGACACAATGGACACAATGGCAACGTAGTGAGGTTAAAGAAACCACTGTCATCACACACACACACACACACTCGCGTGTTCGAGCAAAAATACTACGCAATTCGGAGGTATCAATATTTTACACTTCAACACGCTGTTATTTATTCTCACAAACTTTGACATTTCCAATGTCTGCTCTTTACTTTTTTGTAAGATTTTACTTCTACTTGCTTTGTAAACCTACTCATAACATTAGCTTACCTTAATAATTATATATTTTTCAAACACTACGTGGCACATGCTATTAGTCTACACGTAAACAAAACAATAACGAGAGTAATGAATGTAAAGAATCAACAAAACATTTAACAACAGAAGTAGAAAATTCAATCTAGTTTTGAATAATTAAAAAATACAATGTAACACTCAAAAACATATAAGGTGATCTATTTTAAAGATTCAGACAAGCATGTAGAGAAGAAATGATTGTTATAGCACAGTGTCATCAAAAGAACAGAAGTAGATATTAAGGTGATGAGACTGTAAATATTAAGGCTGCGTCTGTCTATAAGGCGGGACAATAAAAACAATATGACAAAATTAACACAGAAACTTTTACGACGAGTTTCTGTGACAACCACAAATTCTTTGTTATTGAGTTGTATAATTTTAAGACTTGTACGTAAACTATAATAGGCAAATATCAAACGTATTAATTATAATAAAAACGAATATTGTAGTAATTAGAGACGTGACTAATATTTACTAGTAATGTAAATAAAAAAGTTGCAAAATTTCAAAGTATATAGAACGATTTATTACTTTGTTAGCTAAATGGGTCACAAACAAACAACGTATGGTCTCAATTAGCCTTGTATTTTTATAATGGCTAGTAATATGCACAAAATATAAACATATGAGATTTCTCTCACTCAAGGTACTTAAAAGAACTTTATTTTGGCCAGTTTTACTGTGTCATTTTGAGCAATAACAAAATAGTCAACTGTCTAGAAATATCTGACGTATTGGTAGAACAATGACTCTTGTTTGGAGATCCAACTGGAAAAACTAAAGTTTTAACTCTAATCATTATGTGACTTTAAAGCGTTTTACTTCAGATCTGATGCAAACTGAGATCATGGAGTCTCCATTATAGCCATTCTTATCGTCCTACAATCCTGCAACGAGAATTCTCTGTACACATAGAAGAGTGTTGTAAATGTCACTCGTGTACCTACTGGAGGTTCCGCACTAGCTAACCAATTGTAAAGTTTGCCCCTCAGTGGTGCTCAGGTGTAGATGCACCCTTAGACCGAGCACACGCTGTAGGCAAATCAGTTAAACGTTAAGCCAGATTGAATTTAACTACGACTTTCCGGTTACACGAATAACCACATAACTATACTGTGGTCTATATTTTTAAAAGACGTTAGCAACCGATAAAAATATACACGCTTTTACTTTACATTTTAAACTCTATAATTCATTAAGTTCAGTAAGGTTGAACGAGCATTTTTGTAGTTTATGGTCTTTTGTTTGTATTATCCAATATCTTAAAGTACTTCATTTTGTTGGAAAAACAAAACTATTTGAACATATTAAAATTGTACATCTTAACCTACTATGTAATTAAAGAAGTAGTTTAATTGCATACGCTAGTAAAGTGCTTCTCGTTGCTATGTCGCGGCTACACTCAAAGCCATTAAATCTTTGCTGCTTCCCCTATAAAAACATAAACTTTATAACTAGATTTTTAAACTTAGCTACTATTATTGTTGACAACAATATTACGCAAAAAATAATGAATCACTTAGTATATCAGAGCGAATAATTTGACATTACACAAATATATTTTGCGATATATAAACACTATTGTTGATGTTGCAGTAAATCTCTTGTCCAATAGGCGGGTATCTTCGAAGGTTTGGTTTCCTTTTTTTCTTAACATTATCTGCCTCACCACCATCAAACAATGGGATACATTCAGTGTAAAAAGATTCTTCACATCGGAAAAAAGCAAATACATGAGCTCCTCAGATTTATTCAGTTACCCAGACCGAATAAACTATTAAAGTAATGGTTAAAGGTTACCATAAAATATGTTTAGGCCTTATAGATTTTTAAAGTAAAATTTCACATGTGAATCAATGATTAAGGAATAATTTACAACATAAATCTTTGATCTAAAAAACAATTTATCCAAAAACGTGTTACCTATTTGTTATACCAAATATCCAAAAGACTTTGTTGTATTAATTTGTTCCAGTTTTTGACAAGTTGTGACAATAGTGAGTTAGTACAGAGTAGCGTTAATTTTCTACCACTATTAAGAAAAGATTATTTGATGGCCATAGACGTATGCAATAAATATATGAATAAGTCTAGATAAAGTAGTATTGTACAGTACATCAGTTCAAATTCAAAACTTAAGTGTAAGATGAACTGTATAATAAAATTATATTATTATTCTCATAATTACTTAACTAAGTAACCTTTACCTCATAGTAAAACAGGTTATTTACAGCTTAAGTAAAACAGTGTAAAAATCATACACCTGTAATGACATAAACCTAAATATCATTGTATGTCATTCACTTTAAATAGCAAAAGGCTATAAGTTCATGGGGGTGGGGGAATTATGTTCCAAGCACGAATGCTCTCTTCAGCTGATTTTCTCTTCAGAATGTTTCTCTTTCCATTACTATACTTTACTGAATCATTCCCTTTTGGTCTCTTTAAAACCCAGTTTTCCAGTTTTTATGGTTATTTTGTTATGCAGTTTTTATAGTTAAAAATAAATGTTATACTATGCAAAAGTTAGTGTCAACATAAAAATTTGCATTTACAAAATTATAAATATACCACTCTAAGATTTTACTGCTATTTAAAAATTGTAAAAATCATTGTCTCCCATTTGGAAAATTCTGATTGAATGTTAATAATTTATACTTTTCAGTATTAGTAGAGGTGAATCGAAAACCAGATTGTGCCAATCCTTTTCTTTACGTACATTGTCAAAATTGGGTAATGATGAATCCTCTGGAACTAAGTACTTCCTATTTATCTACTTCATATTATAGCAATAATGCAAAACTTTCAGATCTGCACATGATATAAATGATTAAGGTATCTTAGAATCTTGACATATTTACTCCACATCAGCTCCATAGACTCATACTTAATGGCTTCTTGTGTTAACAACTTGTACAAAGCGCTAGCTAAATTATTTTTAATTTGACCAGAAATAACTCTAGTGTACAAAAGACAGAAAGTCGTTTTTGTTTAAGAAAAATATCCAGATTAGTTGTAAGTATTTACTTTTTGTTTATTCTAGAAATACAGAATCTCAACTGTAGAAAAAACAATCACATTTTGCTAATCAAAAAATCCTGTCTTATTTACTGTTATCATGAATTCTTTTTATTAATTAGGTGTACTTTAAGAAACATATTGTTTATCAGCTAAAATATTTTGTGTTTCCGCAGTTTTTTAGTCTTTACAGAAGTTATATTTAACGTTTTAAACATACAAAACTTCAAAAATTTTGATATGCTTACTACTTAAAATAGCCAATAAATTATACATTATATCTTTTATTAATATTAAAATAAATAAAGTGCAGTTTTATATTTTCCTTATTTCTCATTGAGCGCAATAAAAACTACAATATACAACGTGCTAGAATCCAAAATCAAAATAATCACTTGCATTTTATTCCTTCAAATTTTTAATCTTATCCAGTTTAAGCAAATTGCAAATTTTTACTAATTCATCGTTTAGAACCACCGGCTTCAACAGATTTACTTCCACTTTACTCCTTTAGTCCAAGGATTTTGTACTTCACGCCTTTGAAAATATTTAAAAATTAAAATTTATAGATTATCAATGGTATCGTATCTTTGTTTTTGTCAGTGGGTTTTAAATTTATTACGGAGATTAAAAGAAATGTTGTAGAATTCAACTTCATATTTAGAAGTACGGGTATTTGGGAATGTAAATTAAAATATTGTAGTCTAATTGAGTAAAATTATACAATTGTTCCATTAATTGAATGAAGAGCTGCTAAGAAACACCGTCTAATTCCAAAACATAGAATAAATATTGACCGCGTAAAATTGGATTTTTAAATAGACATTACGGAAAGGAAATGATGTCATCGAACACTTAAATAGCATCTATTGAAACAAAGGAAATTTGGAAGACCAATCGAAACCTAAGGAATTGTAAAGGTAAAGGTTTATGGAATAAAGTACATCAGCAAACAAAAGATCAATCTTTATGCAACAAAATAAGGTTAAACATCACTACAGTATTGACGACTCGGAACACGAAGTTTTTTACAAGTAAAAACGTAAAGTTCCACCTTACAGCCCAAACCGGCCCCCACCCCTAGAAGGCTTCATCACACACAGGTACATCGGCCCACCGATTGGCCGGGGAGGGTCGGGGGGGATCGGGGATTACAGGTATATCGGCCCACCTCTACTGATGAAGCCTTCTAGGGGTGGGGGCCGGTTTGGGCTGTCAGGTGGAACTTTACGTTTTTACGTATAAAAAACTTGGTGTTCCGAGTCGTCAATACTGTAGTGATGTTTAGTTGAGTAACGGACGCGTCATGGACAACGAAATCCAAGAAAATAAGGTTGAACAGAATAACACAGTACTCTCGCAAGGGGATAAACTAAGTACATCCAGCAGTGGATAATTTATGCTAAGGTTTAGGATGCTCTTTCCAATTTTCATTTGTTTCAATTACATCAACTATAAGCCAATTTTTCTATCTAAAATGTGGCAAAACGTTAACCATTAAAAGTTAAATTTAAAGCAAAATAAACAAACAAAAATGAGAAGTATACTGCTTGGTTGTAATGTTTACTTATTTTGGGTGATGAGCATTTTCAAACATTGTGTTGTTATGATTATTCCATCTGTGTCCAAACATCATACAATTAAACTGAGGATTTAAGTATGGTAGATTTTGCAGCGAACTCAAAAGAATTATTGTATTTAAAATTCATTTAACTAGAAACAATATGGGTTTCAAGTTGTGATAGTGTTTTTATACTTTGATAAAGTTTGCGAAAGAAGCTATGACGCAGCAATAGACATAAAAGAAAACGATCGTATGAAAGCCATCATAAAGACGATTAACAGACTAAGGTTAAGTATGTCAAAAACATTTAAGCCAAGTAGCACAAAAGTCTGGTATATAAAATGGATTATTAAAAAATTGTTTTACATACAGATAGTTCAATTATAGGCCTATCTGTATAGTTCAATTATACAGACAGCTTAATAATCAGACAATATTCTGAAAAAAATATAGTAATAAAACATGTAAACTTCTGTTTCTATTATGAACAATTTACCTCTGAAATATGACATAAGCTGTTATATAAGCATCTGTTATGATGTTTATGGAGTGTGTTACGTGAGACTATATGAACGCCGCGGGACAACAGTAACTGTGCAGGGAACAGCGAGTTATGTAGGCAGATGATGGTTTGAATCAATTACTTTGCGTAGGCAGAAGTAAACAAGCTGTAACTGTTTACCAACGAAACAACTCTGCTGTTGATTAAAACTATACCTTCTCTTCGACTTACTTTATTTACAAAAGCCTACGGAAGCGTTGTCAGTATATAATGTTATATATCTATTCAACTTAAAATGTTTCAATGTCGAATAAAATACATGTATTGTAAAATAATATGTTTTGCGACTAAATACCGCTGTCTCCTATTCGGTGTAATATACTGATGCACATAATGTTTTGCTTTGTACTTACAGTGTCAGACTCTATACTAAGTTATTTATTTAAATGTCACTGCAAATTTTAACAAATAAATACCTTGACGAGAAATAATATTTTGTAAATTAAAGTTTATTTTAATTAGAATAATTAATTGTTTTACGAAACGTTTGTAAACCAGACACTTAAAATATTTTTATTGATTTACAATTCCAAGATTGTATTCTACTTAAAGGTTTTAAAGCTTACTTTCTTCCCTTTAGAGAACTCTAAACGAATTTTGATATTTTCACTCTTCATTATTTCTATTAGACTTGGAGGAGAGTAGAGATCTACTTGACCTGTACCTTTTCTTCATGAACATTGTCAACCTCATGTAATGAGGAATGCTCTGAGACCAACTACTTTTACTTCCTTAATATTACAACGATCATATAAAAAGTCGTGAACTCCGCATGAAATAAATGATTTTAGGTTTTACGAAACTAAACATAGTTACTCCACAACGTCAGTTCCGTAAACTAACATTCAATGCATATAAACAAAAATGCGTTTGTAAAATTTGTAAAATGTAGTCTAATACGAATTTTTTACAATTAAAATTTCAGTTACACATTATTTCTAATGTTCAAACAGCATGTATATCAAATATTTGCAATGTAATCATGTGTTTTGCAACTACCCTAAAAAATATGTTTTTTTTTCGCAAACAATAAAACGGATTTTTGCACTAGACCGTTTTCCGCTGTGTGTATAACTGAATTACATAAAACAAAGAATATGAAAGACCTCAGAGTGATCAGTGGCAAAAAAAGTTGTAAGAAACTTGCAGTACTTATTCTAATTCTCCTTCTTCTTCTTTTCCTCTGTCATTTACTTTCTCTTATTATTCTTTCTATGCTTATTACCGACTTTAGCTTTTCTAATTAAAAGTTAGATATCGTTAACGCATAACGATAAACTTAAAGTCTTAGATAATCTAACACATTATATCATCTTGCAGTTTTCAAAGAAAGAGTGTTATCAAAGTAGAGAAAAATTATTGCGTTACAAGGTGAGAGTTACTGGTTGTCGTCCGGGATTTAGAGCATTTTCATAAATATCTATATTGTAGGGAGATTTCTGGTTTGGTTTGATGCTTAGTGTAAAGTAATTATTGTGGGTTACTTAATGCGGCACTGTTAATGAGGTGTCATTGATTGTTTCTTACATTACTGTGTGTTTAAGAATCATAAGCCTGAATAATTGTTGTTTATTGTTGTCTTGTTCACTTTTACACTGTAATTAAAGCTGTAGTTAGCGATTTCATCTGGTGACAGTTATTCTGTTTTTTACTGAATAACACAACGTACCGTGCTACCGTTGGAACAATATAAATGAACTTGATTGAATATCTGAATCGTCCGCTGTACCATACGACTATCAGTAGACCGTTGTAACAAAATAAATGTGGGTGTAGGAAATTATAGTTAATATGATATGATAATAATTCTAAGAATGTTTAATATCTTTACACAACGTCACGCTGCTGGTCTGCCGACCGATCGAACTTCTTTACCACACACACCAAGACTTATGGAGGAACTCTGGACCATCACAAACAACAAACCGTAGAGGCAGAGAATAAAGCATCAGCATAATCATCATCATCATCAAATTCTCAGGATTCAGGACACACACACACACGCGCGCGCGCGCGCGCGCAACGGTAACGTTGGCAGTACGTTGAATAAACAATTATATTTTTTGTTTGTGAAAAGAACTCTTAAAAAGAAACTTATATATGAACAGTAAAGACTAAAAGTTTTAAATATAATCACTGTACATAAATTTAAATAGTAGTTAAAGAAAATTATAACAAGAAAATTTAAAAATACTAATCTTCTGTTGTATGTTAAAATTTGGGTGTGTCAGTAGAAATAAATAATAGGTTGGAAGTAAATGCATTTTTTAATTTTTTTTATAGCAACAATTAGTTTTTGTTCTTGAGATTTAATATTATTTTTGTTTGTAAATGAGTTGCTATTATTATTTCAATTTGAGTCAAAGTCAGACACACTGAAATAAAAAGTGTTTAGATAATTTGTTTAGCATATCTGTTTAGCTAGTAAGATTATATTGTTGTTTATTTTTATAATTATGTCATGAACAGCATAGAAGGTTATATTGTATTTTTGTAAACTTATAAAAGAGAATTTTTTTTTTATTTTTATAATTCGAAATTTTAATATTTGCACATTTTCTATTAATATTAATAAATAAATCATAGAATGATTATTCTGAAACCGTTTTAATTAATTATTTCATGTCACCAACATCTCATTCTTCTTTGAAAATTATTTTTTATTGTGCAACTACATATACTTGACGCAACGAGAATAAAAAACTCCAGCGACATGGCCGGTGTGATACACTTCATAGTTGCGTTGAGTACATGGTATTATATTTGTGTAACTTTTTATAATACTTGTAACGTTGCAATATATATATATATATATATATATATATATATATATATATATATATATATATATATATATGAACTTTAAATTATAAACAATTTATGTACACAGCTAAACCCATAGTTACTCACAACTGAATTAAAATTATAAATTGTTTATCCTTTTAGTTAAAAATGAATTTTTAAGTTTAAGTTAAAAACAGTACTGTTGCGACGGTCTAACTGATCAACGTAGGTACAGTGGAAAACAAAATAGAAGACACCAATTAAGTCACTAATCACCAGCTTTAATTATCACAATTAAACAGTTTATAATTAACTTGTACAATATTTCCAGCTAGATTTGTCTACACGCAATAACAATCTCTATTAATAGAGTTTCACACAATTATTAAGACAATACTACTTCACTTCGACCAACACTCAATCCGCACTAGCGAAAATCGTTCATGTAACTGACTGATAACCCGGCTGATATGGCTTTATATACGCCGCCCTGAAGTCCAGTAGAGCTTTCCCTCCTTAACTGCACGCCGGTTGCTTAATCCGTATCTCAAGTGTTCCTGAAACTAACTAGAACCACCATCGTGAATGACGCAACAGCTTGAGGGGGGAGTGGAGAATGTTCTGAGTTGTTCCGTAGGCTTCTCGCAACAATACTGTTAGTCACCTGTGTTATGGCGTGTATGTTTATATATGTGTGTACTCCATTCCTAGCTTAACAAAAGGTTGAATAATTCTTCTAGCTACTTTATTTTTTGAGTCAAGATAACTACACTAGACCTATACTGTTGCCTTTAATATTAAAAAACACATATGGCTACTGTATTCATGTAAATGTTTACAAAGCAGATGGGAAAAACATACTGTAGCCGCTGGCAAGAGATACAGGCCAGACATAGACCCTCGTCTGTTGAACGAGCAGAGAAATATTTAATAACGCATTATTTGAAAATTGTGGCATGCAGCAAATGTAAAATATTCGGGTTATAGTACGTTCAAAAGATAACAGTGAAGTCTGTGAAATATGTTTTCCAACCCCATGCTTAAAGACAAAATAAAACTTGTTACGTCCAACTTAAAGGTAAATGGGGTTTTTAAATCATTTTTAAATCATGTTCCTAATTTTAAAGCGAAATCGTAAGATACAACTACAGCAAAGAAATATGACAATCTGAAGAAAGTTTACAGAACTTTTGAAAAGTAAAATTAATACAAAAAGAAAGGAAGAAGTAGTAAAATGGAGAATCGTATTAGATCGGACATTTTGTAAGTTAGTTTTTTGTTATTATACATCAATAAAATGCTTTCAAAATTAAAATTTTCTGGAAATATTAAACTTTCTGATTACAAAAATAACTTTATTTCAGAAGAGCATGAGACACTCATTTGAAAATTAAACTGAAACCAAAAATTAAATTAAATTGGTATAGTAGAAAAACAACTAACAATTATGGTATATCAAAAAACGTAATAATTTTTAAATATTTCTTCAAGAATAGATTTAATTCAAACAAATAAGTTTCAACATTAAATTTTGTTTTCCGTTTTTTAAATTTAAATTTTAAAAAATTATACAAAATTGTCAGTACTTTAATTCTTACTGTTAATTATTTAAATAGTCCTGTGTCATAGCGTATAATGAGCTAATCTCTAATTTCCATAACTTGGAAACAATACGTATTTATAAGGGCCGCATGTATTTGACCTTGCAGTATACAATACTTTGCTAAGGGTAATTATTATATTCATGTTGTTTCGCATGAACATATACTAATAGTAATTTAAACTCTCTGGAATCAGCTGGTCTTTTGTACCGGCAGTAGCTTTAGATTTACTAATTTAGTTCCTTAATCACGATCGCAGAAGTACTCTTTGATAAGCCTGTAAATCGCTTCTCATACAGTAAAGGAAGAAGTATTCTATAAAGTAATATCTAAACATGATATAAAAATGTAAAAGTAGTCCAAAAATATTTGGAAAATCAGGAGAAAAATACGACCACAAAGAAAGAACGAAAAATTTAAAGGAAATAAAGAAAATAGGCCTTATCATACGCAACGTTATTTGCAATATAGTTCTAGCTCAACCTTTTTTCTAATACAAGTTCAAGGTTTTACAGCCGAAAAAGGAGGAAAACTCATGGAGACACAATTGACCTTTGTCTGTTGATTCTACCTCTTCAAGATGTGACCACGCGACTGATTCCAGATGACGCCTTTTCGCTTTTACAGTTAGTCATGTCTGGAAAAGTAAAATATAATTTGTAATTTTCCTTAATAAGCTGGCCTTCATCTTTATAAAAGAACGCAGCTTTCATTAAGTAGACGTGTTTGAAAAAGCCTGTGAATACAAGTATAACAAAGACGTATTCGGTCTAATCTAATTCTCCGTAGTTCAATCACTATATTTCTGTTAATCTCCAACTCTTATCGCCATTGACACAGCTAACTCAGGATTTTGTATTATGTTATGAACTTTAACAACATTACTCAGACAGTCTTTGTATCCGTTTTTCTAAGGATTCATTTAATTCGAACTTTAAAGTACGTATTTCTTACGTCAGGTATTTATAACATGAAAAGCTAAGAGTAGTAAGTAATACGACAGTCTTTTTCGTCTCAGCTTACTGAACGTATATTTTGTCTGTTATCTGGAGCTTTTGGTTTCTGTTTTTTGTTATACCTTATTGAAGTAGCACTTTTATTTCGTAACAGGGAATTCTGTATCGTATTCAAACTGTAACGTACTCTACAGACGTAAGCAGTAATTTAATGAAATTCATTGAAATATATAAATAATCGTTATCACTGTGACGCGCCAGTAGAAACAGATTAACAGCAGATGATACAAGCAGAGCTATTTGTAAATCGGATGTCCAAAGGACGCTGAGGTTTAACGTAAGAGAGGTGGCGCTACGAATGTAAACATGCTACAATTTCTTTCCTTATGTGCTTCATAAAGAATAAAATAATAAATTTAAAAGGCATAAAATTAATATATCTTTATATATACATACACATATCCTCGGCGCTACAGCCCAGTCTGGACCCTGGCCTCCAAAATAAATCGTCCCCACTGGTCTCTACTCCCGGCCAATGTCCACCAGTTTGTCCAACACCCAGCCTCACTGCCTCCTTACCAACCTGGTCCAGTCATCTTGTGCGCGGTCTTCCCCTCCTTCTCCTTCCCATCGGCAAATAATTCATGATTTTTTGGGGGGATTCTATCCTCCGCCATTCTCTGCACATGTCCGGCCAAACGCAATCTGTTAATTTGTATGAATTGCACGATCGGAAGATCTTTAACCTTTCGTACAACTCTCGATTATGCAGTCGCCTCCAAGTCTCGTTTTCCTTCACAGGGCCATAGATTCTCCTCAGTACCTTCTTCTTCAATACGGCTAGTTTCTGCTCATCTAGTTTTTTTAGCACCCAGCAGTCCGAGCCATACATCAGAACTGGTCTGATCAAGATCTTGTAGAGCGTGGGTTTTGTCTCTTTACTTATTAATTTTGATTTAAAATGTTTCACTAGTCCGTAGTAACACCTATTGGCAGAGAATATCTGTTTTTCAATGTCTCTAGAGAAGTCATTTCCAGAGTCCACATATGACCCGAGATATGGAAAACCTTGAACTTTTCAAATTTGTAATCATTAATGCGCAGGGACAGGGCGCGAGTGTTGGCACCTACAACCATATATTTAATTTTGCTTTGGTTTATAACCAAGCCCATAGCCTTAGCGGACAACTCCAGTTCTTGAAAGGCTTTCTTTAAGCCATATTTAGACCTACTTATGACGTCAATGTCATCGGCATATGCCAGAAGCTGTACCTCCTTGTGAAATATGTGTCCGCTGTTTGAATTCCTGAATCCCTGATGACCTTTTCTATAGCTATGTTGAACAACAGACACGCTAAAGCATCTCCTTGCTTCAACCCATTCAATGTTTTTAAGGAGTTAGATAGATTTGATTGTATTCTGATTTGGCACTTAGAATTTGACATAGCTGCTCCAACAATACGCACCAACGTAGATGGTATATTCAACTACTTCATAGCTCTATATAGCATTTTCCGATTGATTGAATCATATGCCGACTGGAAATCCATATCTTTATATATAACACTGTCTAATGCATAGGCCTATACTTATTTATCCGTGGGTAGTTGTTTTGAGTGTCTTGGAATTAAACAAAGTGATAAAAACAAGATCAACAATTTTCATCAGGTACTTTTATTAATTATAGTATCTAAACAACAAACGTAAACACTTAAACAATATTAACCACAAAATGAAACCATCGTCAAAATTATTAAACTTAATACATTGTAGTAAATAAAAAAACATTGTCATCCGATACTACAAAGCACAAAATAAATGCCACAAAAGAATATGGTAAATGAACTGATTCTTTTCACCATTTCAGCTACATATGGCGTAGTCAAGATGTTCTGTGTGGCAAGAAGAATTCGACGGCACCAACAGCTAAAGTATAAAAGTGTTAGTAAAATCTCAAACAAGTTTGTGCTGTCAAATTGTTTACTTTATGAGTCAAACAGCACCCTGACGATACACGTTGATTCTCTTTTTTCTGTTTCACCAGAAACTTTAATCGTCCGACATCAAGCACAAAAAACACCGTGTTAGGGACGCGACGTTTTGTTAACTAGTTTTTATTTTCTATTAATTTTACTCGGTTTTATTCTACAATAAATTCTGGTTGACGAGACTGATCTATATTTCATTTAAAACGTCAAAGTATATGAAACTCACTGTGTGCCTGTATTTAGCTCTTTGGGAAATTTTTCAGCTTTTAAAAAACACCATGGACAGGAAAGTTACAAAGTTTTCATAAAGGATAACAACAGATACTGATCAACGTTCATAGTTGCACTCCGATAATGGAGTCTAAAATTCAAGAGCTCAAGGTTTCAGAGAAATAAATTTCTGAAATAGATCTGTCTTCTACCAGAGAATGTAAAGAAATACTTACCCACTACTTACAAACATACGTACTCGTACAGAAATGCTCGCACACACGTGTCATAACGTGCTAGCAGGAAATATCCTACATCTTTCAGAATGAAAGATATTGCACTGAACATTGGGAGTGTACAGATAATTAATTATTACAAACAGAATTATCACTGTTGCACACCACTATAGAAAAATTATTCCGATTAGCGCTTTCAAGCTTCTCAGCTCATCGTCAGATCGGAATTCCGATCTGACGATGAGCTGAGAAGTTGAAAGCGCTAATCGTAATAATTTTTCTATACCGATCTGACGATGAGCTGAGAAGCTTGAAAGCGCTAATCGGAATAATTTTTCTATACCGAACTGACGATGAGCTGA
The DNA here is from genome assembly GCA_034769895.1 of Magicicada septendecula. Lineage (NCBI taxonomy): Eukaryota > Metazoa > Arthropoda > Insecta > Hemiptera > Cicadidae > Magicicada > Magicicada septendecula. The sequence continues at coordinate 126,827,575 of CM068368.1, forward strand.
GAAGCTTGAAAGCGCTAATCGGAATAATTTTTCTACAGTGGTGTGCAACAGTGATAATTCTGTTTGTGATTATAACCAATAAGACAACTTTCTTCATTAAATTAATTATTATGGACAGATAACTGTAGTTAACTTAATAATCCATGTCAATTGTAATACGAAACCGTATGCTAAGACCTAAAAATATTTTATAATATAAAATATAAACTACATCAATAACATTCCTTGAGAGGAAGGATAAGAGTAAGAATAAGATAAGGATAAGGATAAGATTAAAGCAATTCAAAAGTAATCTTCAAAAACTGTTGTTGCAGTTATTCAGCACCCCTTGCCGAATGCAACAAGCGTTAATATTGATTCAATTAAAATAAGTTTAAATAGCGACGGAAAATTATTCGTACTTTGGTCAGCGTTCCCTGACGTCACCCCCTCCCCCTCCGTCTCTTTTCTAGTAAAGCTATTCGCTCGACAAGCTCAGGCAGTCTACCATGAAACTCCGTTGTGTGCAGAGTCGCCCGTCGTCTCCTGGTGGGTACTTTGGTTGGAAGTCTCATCACCAAGGTAATTATGTTTTCTTAGTTATCTTAAATCTCATAAATCAATGCTGGTGACGAACTATATTCGTCTGTAACGTTTGTAAATAAAAACTTGTATTTTTGTAACTCATAATCTACCATGATGTATTTGTTTGTAATAGTCAGCCTTGAGAAAAACCATTTTTCAGCCAGTTAGTTTAAAGAAATTGAGAGACGTGTAAAGTTTAGCATTTGTCACTTGTTACAGAATTTGATTTGTAATTTTGAGAATTGTTATAACTGTACTTTTGTAAATTTTGCAATTATGTATTATGTGATTTAACGTGCACGTGTAGTAGCTGGTAACCTATACTAAAGAGTTTGGAACTTTAAGTAAAGCTTGGTTCCACGTATGGGCCCACGAACGTGAGAATATTGATTCGCCACATGATTTCTTCATACTCTCAAGAATACGTACGACGGCACGCCGTATGAACAGCGCAGAAACACGGCTTTCCATGACTGGCTTACGCACGGTGTGACCAGAAACAGCAGGCCGCCAGCAAACACAACTCACATGTTCAAGTAACATTATTATTCATTAGTTATATTCACCTGCAGTTTCCAGTTACCAGATTACTAGTCAAAGGGAAGATGAAGTAAATTTATCATTTTGTGCGATATGAACTTGTATCTTTGCAAGGACATTACAGTATAAAAAAGGTGCTAAGAAATTTAATGAACAGATCATAGCTTGTACGCTACATATTACAAATTGTAAACTGGCATTGACTTATGCAACTATTGAATTTTTAATAATTGGTTAATACAGTATTTGAAAAATGTTATTGTTGAATTTTTGTGATTTTTGGGATTTAATTTATTCTGTTTTTGGTCGACTCAGTAATTTATCTTTCTCTGGCTGAAACACAATTATATAACGTTCTGAGGTTTATTTTTGTTCTAAAATAAACGGGTGCACCTTGATTCTGCTCACTAGCTGCTTGTACTCAGTTTTAATTTTATACACACCCTTGCCTTTAGGTAATTATGTTAGACATTAAGACTATTTTAGGAATATCTTAAATTGTGTAAAGCGACTTAGGTAGTAGTAAGTATCTTCAGTGTTTCTGGTGTATGTTGTGTGTTACGTTTTTGGGGCTCAGCAGTGTAACGTGGCATTCTGTGAACATAATAATTAATGCATAAATATAATATATGTTTCGTAAGCATAATAAACGAACATACTGTATGTTGACTTTATACTACCATAGGCCTAACTTCTAGGCGTGTCTGAAAACTCCAAACATACGTGCAAAAAGAAACACATTCCGTGTGTGTGTTCCGTGTATTGTAAACACGTGGAACAAAAAAATTGAATTTTTCATTGATCTCTCTCTCTCTCTCTCTCTATATATATATATATATATATATATATATATATAATTATCTATCTATCTTTAGCCTATATATTTTTTTTCAACAGTGCCAAAAATTGGCTTGTTCGGGATCTGATGAGATAGTGTAGTAATCTACCATTTACGTAAATATTTGAAGTAAAAAAGGGCATGCTTTGGGAAGGGAGATAATTATTGTTTTACTTATTAAACAACGCAAAAATCCACTCATAGTCTTCTTTTACCGCTACCCTTGGCCAAATACTAATAGTTTTTTTTTATCATATCTAGTAGGCCTATTTTTGTTGTTGTTAATTTTGTGGCTTTGCTTCCATTCTGACTTATTGGATCTAAACAAGAAAAGATCATTTCGTTTGTCCGATTTTTTTCTACATATTTGGAGTAGAAGCGAAAGATGGTGAGAGAGATAGAAGGGATGGAGAAGGGAGAGAAGGGAGAAGGGAGAGAGATAGATGGAGACAATGTAGAAGGAAGTGCGAGTTTAAGGGAGGTGATGGGAGGGGGCGAGGGAGTTAGAAGAGGGTGAGATTGTGTGTGTGTGTGTGTGTGTGTGTGTGTGTGCGTGTGGACGTCAACTTTTCCTCGAGAGGCGAAATAACGTGTATTCTGTAGGAAAAGTAGTTACATGAGGATACGTTCATTCGATTGATTTCATATTGAATGTAAATTTCGCATTTTTTAAAATAAAGCGGGTATATAAGACACAATTTCTTTTTTTAAAGAAAGTACTTGACCAATGTTTTTACTAATCATTACTTGCCAAGAGGCAAGTATTTTACTAATTATACTTGATCATATTCGTTCGGTCTAAAACGAAAGTTATTCCTGATAATAAATTCAAAGAAGAAAAGGAAAACATAAATCTTCACGAAAACTCCCTAACTCTTAAGTTAACCTCAGCAATTACACAGACTGCGAAACTGTACAAACTTTGTCCTTTGTGCCTAACTCTGTGCGAGCGAGCGCTTGTGGTGTCTGTGCACGCCCGCAGGTTTGAGAACTGGTCAAGATTTATTGGTACTGTTTCCACGTACTTTCCACTGCCGTTTGCATTGTCTGACACACGAGAAAGTAATTCTACCATACGCACACACACGCACACACACACACACACACCAAACGCGCGCGCGCCAGCTCACGCATTTATGAAAGGAATAGTCCTTCTTAGCTATATATAGGAGTATTTACTATTTACAGATAATGTAGATCTAGAGCAAGGAAATTATGTTAATTAAAGAACAAAGTTCCTAGCAAATAAAACTGAGAGAGAAGATACTATAGAATGTAAGGCATATAAGTGTAGGATGGTTTATAAAGATAAGAGCACAACTGTCAAAAACAAACTAACATATCGGTTATAAAAGTTATGTTCACAAAACCCCTAGTTGGCACAGTCCAATTATCGGCAATGACATATAAGCTGCGACCTACCCCAAAAAAAAAAATTTACCTACAGTAGAAAATTCGTCGGAGTGTTTTAAAAAAAACCTCCACAAGATTAAAGAATAAATTTTATGCTTACGTAAGATTTAAAATACATACAACATAGGCCTATATGTACAAATAGGAACCAAAGCCCAAGAAAGACTAAAAGGAATTTACAATATCCGCCATATATTCCCGACTGTCCTAAAACAATATAGCCAAAGAGAAAAATAAAACTCTGACTTTAAACTTCATTAAAATCATTACGGTGGTGTTTTTCGGAGCTCGTAAATTATGCGCAATATGTAAAACACAATACAAAGCAAACAAACTGTGTAAACGAACAGAAAACGAGGATCTAACCTTAAAGTGCAATTTTTTACACATTATTAGTCTGCAATATGTAGAAGGGTTCTGACAGTATCTGAAAAACAACCTGCGTTAGAAAAAATTTCAGGATTGTTGAAAGCGACGAAAACCGATATTCAGAACTACGAAGCATAACACAGCGCAGATGTATAGAACTGAACTTTTTGCATCCCCGGGGTTCCAGTCACTGAGATCGATTGTTCGAATCACCTGATCAGACGCCTGACGATTTTGTGGTCAGAATGATTGCATATCCAGTATCGCTTGCATAACGCTGTTGTGTCACCTTCCCCAGGGAACAAATAGTTTCGCTCTCTACCGTCTGACGTGGTCAACTTGGTGGGAATTGGGATTTATCTACAAATGAGAGAGTTTTATCACTACTCCACGCAAATAATTGTGGTGATACCGAATAGGCTACAACACTAGCTACCATGAAGCACACACTTGTGGCTTTATAGACGCATCAGCGAAGATCCTGGCGCAGTTTTTCATTGTAACTGACAACATTTGTAACTGCTTAACGTTTCCAAATTTAATGTTTATAAATTAGTACTTCCGAACTGGTGGTTGTGGAACGTTGAAGTCATAACACCACCCGCCACTACTGTATATCTGTATTTGGTAAGCTTAAAATTCAGTTACGCATGCTCCGTAGACATTCTGGTAACTGGCGCTATTTCTTGGCAATTTAATATTATTTTATAATGTATCCATTGCTATGTTGCCGATGGCCCTGTCCTGTGTTGTTGATAACTTTGTCGTTATGTTACCGTTTCTCCGACTAATTTTTTCCTCTCGTTCTCGATAATATTCGACAACATGTTTTTCACCGAAATAAAATAATATGCTACACTAACACTGAGACGAAAGACAATACTTTGTAACGCCCCAGGTAATTCGCGACTGCCTTTCCATATGTTTGCCGACTAGGCTACAACAATCGGCACGTTGGGTTCAAGGTCGGACTTTGACCTAGTTTCCATATTGTTCTAGCGCCCGTAACTACGCAAATTATTATCGTCGCGTCGCCGCAGTGAAATGAAGATTATCCTAGAGCCTCAGCGGGGTATAAATCTAAGCATCCAGTGACCGGCGAGAGTTCAGTTACACCTGGCGATATTGAAGTGCAGTTCGGAGTGACACGTTATCATTGTGTTTAATTAGTGGTACTTGGTAATAAGGTGGCATTTATTGTTGTTGTTGGACAAGTTCAACTTGAATTACTGTATAAGTGTGCCTTTTGTTGATTTATAACTGGCGATTGTGTCTAATTAAAGGCTGTAATTCGTGGCTTCATTGTTGTCAGTTACTCTGTTTCCACTGTACCCACGACGATCTGTGCGATCGTCGTAACAATATTTTCTAACGTTTTACATAATTATCAGAGATAATTAAACTTTAAATGGTTACATATTGCTGTTTTCAATTTAACCTGTTATCAACACATTAAAGCGATGTGCTATTCACTACCATACTCCATGAGAAAATGTTTACTTATAATCTGCTATACATTTTGTTCTAAATCTGCTTTTTATAATTACATTTATTTCAATTTTAGATTCCTCCAATGTCACAAACATCTACAGGTCTTCAGAGAATATAATTAATGTTCAATTATATCTTCATGCTTGTAAAAACTGAATTTTCTTCGTATTTCAAAAAACTGTAGTTTAGTCGATACAGTAGTTATGACTAATAAGTAGGCAGGTTTTGGATTTCAAATGTTTGGACTGGAAATTCTCAGCTGCCTTATTATATAACCAATAATCACTTCAGTTACTAGCAAGATGTCGATCTCATTCAGATTTAAAAATGCGGTACCCCTTTCCATGATGTGTATGTTTATTTCAATATAGGGATTTTTAAAATGTTGTAATTTAATACCAAGTCAAATAACTGAGTATGTTCAAGCCTTCCTCTAACTCACGAACTCAGTTATATAGTAATGCCTTTTCTTTATGAACACTTGTGTCTTTCTGTCTCCTGTTTCATGTGTGTTTGCAAAGGAAACTACCAGGCTAATAGTTTTATAGCGCGTATTGAAAGGTAATTAAGTATTAATTAGTACATGTATTAGTATGTATATATTATATACATTATATAGAATATAGTATATATATATATATTATATGTACATTATATAGTATATATACATTATATAGTATATACATTAGTAATTACAAATTCAGTACATAACTACTTAAAATAAAATAGCATACAAATGTTCACGCAAAGAACTCTGAAAGGGCATACGTAGCGTAAATTAATGAATTTGGCTGAAACATTCACACTTTACAAAGTTGAAGTAACTTCATTGATCACTGCCACAGGGGATCGCTTTTCAGTAAATTTCCATGTATAGCCTAACATTAAGCAAAGAATCATGAGAATTGTGATTGGTTAATTGGTGTTCAGATGTAATGATTAATATTCCGCCAACCGTACACTTAACGCATGTTTTGGGGGAACGTAAGCGAGGACAGATTGAATGGATGTGGCAAAAGTTACCACGACTTCACTTCGTTAGATTTAGTCATGGTAACAACAGCAATGTATGATTGACTCTAGTATGCGTGGCAGTCACACCACGTCATACACGTAGTATCATCGCGTATTCGTGGACGCACCCTAACACCCTGTGCCGAGCAAAGACCGCGCTGCGCTGTTTGAACCTGGCGTTCATCGGGTTCTACCCTGGACAACGAATACAAACTAGGGTGTGAGATGCCCCGTGCATCTTCTGTCTGACTGTCATGGCAGTCAGCATGCTCCTAATAACAGTTTCGGAGTAAGGAGGTGTAGAAAGACAGAGAGAGAGAGAGAGAGAGAGAGAGAGAGAGAGAGAGAGAGAGAGAGAGAGAGAGAGAGAGAGAGAGAGAGAGAAATCTGTAGTCTACTATGAAGAAGAGTGTGTATCAAAAATATGAGAACCAACATGTCGCTATAGATATACGTGACAGTAGTATTGCACATCACAGTGGTGCTATAATAAACTACAAATTCTTCAGTCAGACGAAGTGTTTCATTTATACAAATACAGTCACTTACAAATGAAAATTGTGTTCATCTGTTGACCAACTAGGACATTATAGGAAAGAGCAGTTTTTGGTGTGTATACGATTCTGTTTTTAATTAACTATTCCATCGACATGCATGAGAATATATTTGAATATTGACTTGCTGTTTTCTCATTGCCACACGTGTCTGAATGTCTTCGTGACATGTTACCAGTTCATGGACCCAATAGTCTTTATATGGCTAACAATTATTAATGTGGGTAAAAATTAAGATTTTCCATACATTTTTATCTTCTAAGTTTCTAAATATATGTATGCTTTTGCATTTATAGTATTGAAACGAATGGATCCATCTAGAATAGCTGAGAGCGTCCTCGATCCGCCTAGTCTGGCAGGTATTTCCTTAGTCAAGGTCGCGTTGAAGTACGTTCCAGAGTACTCTATAGAACATTTGAATACCCATTAAGTGGCATCACATTGAGGATGGAAGATTTTTAGAAGGCGTGCGCTACCTATAAAAACTCATAGCAGCCACCTCGTCAGTTCAGTGGTGTTGATCGACTTCTTTAGCCCGGATCGAGTGTTTGTAGCGAAGTGTTGTTATGTTAAAATTAGTGTGGAAATCTTTATAGTTGACATTATTATTGCTTGTGGACATAATCAACTTGAATTGTTGTAAGAGATTATTTTGTTGATTACAAATTATTAATTGCGATAATTAAAGCTGTATGTTAGCGACTTCATTGGTGTCTTGTATTTTGTTTCCACTGTACCATACGACGATCAGTTAGACTGTCGTAACAATATGCATGCAATCTGAACTTTTAAATTAATTTTTTTGAAGTGAAACTTCTTAGGGCACGGTAGGAAAAATTTTCGTTACGCGTTATGCGTTATATGCATGAAACTTCTTTGGGCACGGTAGGAAAAATGTTCGTTACGCGTTAGCGTTATATGCATGAAACTTCTTTGGGCACGGTAGGAAAAATGTTCGTTACGCGTTATGCGTTATATGCATGCATGTGTGTGTGTATATGTGTTTAGCGGTATACCAAAATGAGGAAATGTACAGTTATATATAATTACTGTTACGAATATTTTAAATTAACGATATGTAAAAAATAATCTACCTAGTCCTACATAATTTAATTACATATAATTAATTTTCAGATTCTATAATGGCAGAATCTAATGGCAATCCTATTCCAAACCAAAATAATGATGTTGTACCTAGTGAACTTGTGAATCAAATGAAACAGAAAAATGTTGAAGTCGTAGCAGTTGATGTTCATCACCGTCATTCTTCTCAAGTCAGTCAGACCAATATTTTTAATCAAAATGAGCCATCAAAAAAAACACAAGCCCAGCGGATGCGAGAATACAGAGCCCGGAAAAAAAATCAAATTCAACTAACCAGTAATGTTTCATCCGTTTCCCATCATCAGGACGATAATATTATTGTTGAAGCTAATGGTGGTCATAATAATTTAACTGAAATTATCGAACCGCTTATTCGATACAAAAACCTCAAACGTAGAAAAACATCAGCTGAGCGTATGCGAGAGTACAGAGCCCGGAAAAAGAATCGAATTCAATCAACAAGTGATATTCCTTCAATTATCCATCATCAGAACGATAATATTATTGTTGAAGCTAATGACGATCAAAATAATTTAACTGAAATTATCGAACCGCTTATTCGATACAAAAACCTCAAACGTAGAAAAACATCAGCTGAGCGTATGCGAGAGTACAGAGCCCGGAAAAAGAATCGAATTCAATCAACAAGTGATATTCCTTCAATTATCCATCATCAGGACGATAATATTATTGTTGAAGCTAATGACGATCAAAATAATTTACCTGAAATTGTCGAACCGTTTATTCGAAACATCAACCTTAAAAGTAGAAAAACATCAGCTGAGCGTATGCGAGAGTACAGAGCCCGGAAACAGAATCAAATTCACAAGTCATGTTCCTTCAATTATTCATCATCAAGATGATAATATTATTTTACAAGCTGATGATGGTTTAGACAATGTGCATGAATTTGTCGAATTTCTTAATCAAGATACTAACACGAAATGTCGGCAAACAGCAGCTGAGCGTATGTGCAGATATAGACTTCGAAGAAAAAATTCCGTTGAATCAGGACTGGTTCAAGGACCACACAATCAAGTACCATACGTTGAAGAAAATAAAGATGCTACTCTGTTATTTTACAGCGATTTTTATCGTAATCGGCTTGCTCATGATGAATTCAAAAACAAATTTGTTGAAAATCCGTTTGGTCATGTTTGTTCAGTTTGTGACTATGGTTTAAAAATGATTTACAATCTGCATCTCCTGAACATAAAGACATTTTAAAAATAATATTCCACATCTTGATAAGGCGAACATTGCCATATGTAATACGTGTAGACAATCTTTGAATAAGAAAAATATTCCAACCATGGCAATTTATAATGGATTCAAATTTCCAAAAAAACCTGAATATTTACCACCGTTAGACTTAATATCAGAAAGGTTAATTTCCCCGCGAATCCCATTTATGCAAATAAGACGACTGAGACACGTTAATGGTCAATATGGTATTTATGGTCAAGTAATTAATGTTCCAGTTTGCGTTAATACAATGGTTAATAGCCTTCCTAGAAATATTCCTGATGATCACTGCATCAATGTGCACATTAAACGTAGAAAAATACATAAGTCAAGTTATTTGCACGGTATAATCAACAAAGGTACCATAAAAGTTAGGTTGCAGTTTTTAATAGCATCTTCACTATATACTATGTATGACATAAAAATTGATCAGTCTTTTTTCAATGATGGTGACTTTGACATTATAGAGGAGAGTGAGGGAATGGTGCGCAGCGGGTAATCGTGGCATCAATATTTTTGATATTTCCAAGCATGTGGGACATCTCTGAATGGTGCCACAACCAAGCGGCAGATTCGCCAACTAATGTGCCACGCCAACCACTCCCGCCAAATCACTTTTGTAGGTATATGAGTGTGAAACATTATAGTGTAGTGCACGTTGTTATTTTCACTCTCCAGATTTTAGGAAGGTAAGCCTCAAATATTTCTCTGTATGGATTAAACAAAGTATATTTATAAATGGCAGTTTCTGCTTTGGTGTTTGGTGCAGTTAGTTTTGTGTTTAAGGCAGTATTTCTGTAAGTTTTAAGCAAAAATAATTTACAATGCGCGGTCGGGTTATGGTGCGCAGCAGTGCGCACAATTCCCCCCCAAGCAATCTTATGGCGACAGTTAACATTAATTCCCCCTTTCGTTTCTTTGTTCCCAGATGCCTAGAAACTATGTCAGAAAAACAAAAATTAACTCCTATAACCAGGATAACTTATTCAAGGCTCTTGACGCAGTGAGAAAAGATGGAAGAAAGACAAGGGAGGTGGGAAGATCGTTTGGTATTCCAGAATCAACTTTAAGAAAAAATTTGATATTAGATCGTCCTCAGTGCCCACGACTAGGAAGAAAGTCCGTGTTTTCGCCAGAGATCGAGCTAGAGCTGAAAGAATATATATTAAAACTTTGTACTTTGTTTTACGGCTTAACTCCAAAAGAACTGCGCAGGTTGGCTTTTAGATATGCTGAGAAGAAAAATATTTCTAACAATTTTAACAAGAATCTAGGGTTAGCCGGTAAAGACTGGTTATATTGTTTTTTGAAAAGACATCCCAGTGTGAGGCTTCGTCGACCACAGGGAACTAGTCTCAATAGAATTGCTGGTTTTTGTAAAGAAGAAGTGCAGTTGTTTTATTCAAACCTTGAAGCAGTGATGCAGAAGCACAAATTCCCTGCCCACAGAATTTATAATCAGGACGAGACTGGCATTACCACTGTACAGAAAAAGTGCCCTAAGATATACGGACCAAAAGGGGTAAAAAGAGTGGGAGCTGTTACCTCGGCAGAGCGAGGAAGAAATATTACAGCCATTTTTACCATGAGCGCTTCTGGACACTTCCCTCCGCCTATTCTTGTCTACCCTCGCACCAGAATGTCACCTCTTCTTGGAAGAAATGGCCCTATCGGCGCTGTTAATCTCTGCTCAAAAAACGGATGGAGCAACTCTGATATATTCCTTCAGTGGCTCTCGCACTTTAAGAACCACGTTCACCCTACCGAGAACGACCCGGTTTTACTTGTTTTGGACAATCACTGTAGTCACATATCGATTGAAGTGTTTGAATTTTGTCGAAACAACTTCATTCATATGGTTTCCCTTCCACCACATACTTCCCATAGACTCCAACCACTGGACCTTACATTTTTTTGGCCCACTGAAGAACGCTTTTTATAGAGAGTGTGATTTCCACCTGACATCTTCTGGCGGAGCTTCTTAACAAATCATTTGTTAAAGCTGCTAGCATAAGCAATGCTGTTTCGGGGTTCAGAGTATCTGGGATTCATCCATTTCATCCAGAAAAATTCTCTGATAAAGATTTCGAGGCTACAAGGGAAATTGTGGATCAGCAAATTTTAGTAGACGTAGATGTTTCTGCTATTCCTGAGACTCCTGATTCTGCCAAACGTCCTCCTGACACACCTCAAAACAACATGAAAGCACTGAACCACCTGCAGCTTCCGAAGAAATTGGCACAGTCAACACAAACCTGTATGATAACCCTATCCCATCTACATCAAAAGATAATTCTTTTTTTGTTTTTGCTCAATCTATCACTAAAAACAATCCAAGATCTACGGAGGGAAAAGCTAGGCCTAAGCCTCGTGAAAAACAACACTCAGAAATATTGACAAGCACTCCAATCAAGGTAAAACTTGAAAATGCCAAAGAGAGACGAATCATCAATGAAGAAAAGAAGAATCGAAAAGAAAGAAAACTCGTTTAGGTTTTGAGGATAAAATTCAAAAAAAGAAAATGAAGATGGCCAAGAAAGAAAAAAAGCCTAGATCTACCAAATTGAAGAGGAAAATAAAAATAGAAGAAGAGTCATCTGACGAATGTGATAATAGGTCTATTGATTATAAAAATCTTTGTCAAGATGATGAATTTGATGATATTGAATTGAACTTGGGAAATACTGCTATAGAAAAGACCACTGATGCAATTTGCAATATTTGTGGAGACATCGGGAAAGACCGTGAATTATGGTTCAGATGTGTCTACTGTTCATCTTGGAGCCACGCTAAGTGTTCTGGTGCAGATTCAGCTGTCGATTATATCTGTGAATATTGTAAATATTAAATTTAAGATTTGACAAATGTAGGCCTATATTAAATTCATTTAACGTATTGTGCCTAAAACCCAACAATTTAATACTGCAAAGATTTTGTACTTTTATAAGCATATCAACTGTATTGTAAAATAAATGATTGACTGATAAGACTTGTTAAAATTCATTAATGTAACCTAACCCCTGTTGCGCACCATTACCCAACCATATGCGCATGATTACCCCACGGGGTGGGTAAATGTGCGCAAGTGCATGTTTTTATCTTATGCAACATATCTTGTTGTTGGTTTGTCATTTCCTGGTAACTTTTTTTCCTGGCAAACTACATTAACTAAAGAAGTGTTTTACGTAGTTATTATTGTAACCCCTCTTTCAATTTTCCTTTTTTTTTTTAGTAAATGTCACCTGGTTAACAGCACAAGGTTTGAGGATCTTGTCGTGTGTGTCCGTCCATTCGTCCTGACAGCTAGACGGAAAGTGACTGGATTTACTTCATGGAAGGCAGGTGATCCGCCATCCGCTGGAGCAAGACAGATTGACGACTAATTCGGGCTGGTAGTGTGATGATAGTGGACTGGTTATTACAACTACTGAAAAATTTTACGAAGCTATAGACCCATAGCGCGCGTGGATCGGCACGGCGGAAGCATAACGAGACGGGCGCCGGTAACACTTAATTAATTAAGTCGACGCTGTCCGTTCTCGTTAACATAAAAAAAACAGCCGAGTTTTTCCAAAACACGGCACATTATTAATTTTTATCTTAAAGTGTTATCTTGAGAACAGTCTATACTTAGGTGCGCACCATTCTCCCACTCTCCTCTATCTCAAGATGAAATAAGTGAGCATATATCGATTGAAGAAAGTTTATCTTCGCAACAGCAAACATTGATGTGGAATGAAGAAAAGTATTTACGAATTGCTCCAGGAGAAAAAATCTTCCACATAGTTTGCTTTTTGATGAGCATGCAGAGGAATTGTCTTTCCTCTCAATTTATTTGGGACAATTCCGTAAATTTCGTGATGGAGTACAAGTAACACCATATATGATTGCAACAAGCGAGCTTAGACGGTCGGATCGTCGCGCTGTTACACCTACTATACGTGGCGATGAAAATTATGAGACTCCGAGTTCGTGATTCACTTACAGTCGCTTTCAAACACGTAGGAAAAGACACAAAAATTACTCGTAAACAAATCTAAGATGAAGACTATATTAATAATAGCGTTGAAACAAACCTTGCATTTCTTAGATCAAGAAACCTAACTCAATAAGGTACTGGGCTGATAAAAAGAAAAATCTGTTTGCAATGATCAGGCAGTTCGGCATACTGTAGGTTTGCCAGGTATTTCTTACACCTACACCTACAGTATTTCTTACCGTTAGTGCAAATGAAATTGGATGGACTGATTTACTTCAATTATTATATAAATTAAAAAAAAAACGGAGCTGAAGATCCCGTAACCCCGTAACGTGCGTAATTTATTTTAATAAACTGGTAAATTTATTGTTAAATATATTACAATCAACAAAAAAGAGCCCATTCGGAAAGTATTATGTGGTACACTATTTCAAGCAAATAGAGTTCCAGCATCGAGGCAGTCCACATGCTCATATGTTGTTATGTCTAGCAAATGCACTAAATGATGCTTTAGGTGATGATAAAATGGATGCTATATCATTAATTAATTATCTTACATCGATTTCATCTAAAGAATCATCAGGACATATTAAATTACAACACATAAACACACATTTACGTGTTTCAAAAAAATGTCTGCTAATAAACCTCAACAATGTCGTTTCAAAGCACCGTTTATGCCTTTATGGTGATATGTTATTACCTATGAAACAAGACGAACCTGATTTTAAAAATTATTCCAAACGTTACAAAGATATTAGAATCAATCTCGAGAATAATGATTATCACGATATAGATAGTTTTTATCAACGAAATAATAATTCATCAGATGATGAATATCGCAATATACTTCGAGCAGGAATCAAAAGATCAAGAGTCTTTTTAAAACGTGACCCCAGTGAAAAATGGCATAATCAAAAATCCATTTGTGTTAAACATTGTTAAATCTAACATGGACATCCAGTTTATAACAGAAGAGTATTCATGTGCTCAGTATGTAGCTGAGTATGTAAATAAAACCAATCGCGGCATAAGTAATTTACAACGCGAAATTATTAAATGTATGGATGAACATCCGGAGTTTGACATCGTTGAAATAACAAGAAAATTAGGAGTTGATATGCTGAACAGTGTTGAAATAACAAGTCAGGAAGCTGCATGGTATCTTTTGAGAGAACCTATGTCAAAAAGTTCCGCTATTATAGTATCCATTCCAACAATGTAGCCTGATGATCGACAAAAAGTTAAAAAGACCCATAAAGAGCTTAATAAAATTGGAATTGATGATGATTCAACCAATATTTGGAAGGACAACTGGTTTACGAAATATGAAAAAAGATCTGAAGAATTGAATGATGCTTGGTCAGTTTCTCGCACACTATACTATTCGTTGTGATGGATCCTAAAAGAAAGAAAAGAAAAGTACCTCGATTACCGCAATTATGACTTGACTCAAAATTTGATGGAATACAAACGGGAGATGGTCTCTTTACATATTTCGTTCAGAAATGAGGATGCCGAAATCTTAGCAGAAATGAAGTTCATTGGCATCTACAGTAATAATGAAGATCTTATTCTACAACGCAGAAAAGAATTTGAATCTGATTTAGATATTCAGAAAACCATTGAAATTTGTCGTGATTTGTGTCATGAAAATGGAATTGATGATTATAATCAACAAGAAGCAAATAACATTATTGCTGAATAAAATCCATTTCAGCATTTATATAATAATCCTAATGCAGATGTTAATAATGACATTTATTTAGCAACATTACATAAACTGGGACCTATCGCAAAAAGAAGAGAAAATTTAATGCCCAATGAAGATTTCTATAAATTAATGAGAATGGCAAATGAAAAACAAAAAGGACTTTTACTCCACGTTATTTCGCATCTTTTATCATCAGATCAAACTCCTTTTCAAATATTTTTCACCGCTCCTGCCGGATGCGGTAAAACGTTTGTCATTTTAAACTTTTGATGGAAATTTATAATCGCTATACAGATAATGATGGATACTGTAATGCATATATAACTTGTGCTTCAACTGGTAAAGCTGCAGTAGCTATTTCAGGAACGACTGTTCATACAGCTTTAAAAATATCATTATCAAAATTACCTCCTTTAAATACTGAAACTGACCAGCAATACAGAACTCTTTTCAAATATATAAAAGTCATAATCATTGATGAGATAAGCATGATTAGTGCTCAGTTATTATTGAAGATTGATTACAGATTAAAACAAATAACTGGGAATTTCCAATTAAATTTTGCTAGTTTGGATATTATTTTGATAGGAGGTTTACGTCAATTGCCACCAGTTCGTTCTACACCCATCTACAAGCAATCGAAACAGACCATTGTTGGACCGATTCTATGGCAAAATCTAAAATTTTATGAACTGAATCAAGTCATGCGTCAAGCGAATCAACAATTGTCTTCTATACTTACGAAAATTGGAAATGGTGAACGACTTGATGAAATCGAAATAGGTCTGATTGAGTCTCGTTTTTGTACTGTAGAAGAAGCTGAAATTAGGTGTCCTCAAGGTATACGATTATTTAACACTAACAATACAGTCAATGAGTATAATAATAAAATATTGAATTCATATGCGGAGAAAATAATTTCGACTGCAAAAGATGTATACATTGGTTGTACTTCAAAAGAACAAGAAACTTTCGTACATCAAAAATTGCATAAAATGTCATTAATTGATACAAATGGGTTGCCTTATCAAACAGTTTTTGTGAAAAATATTTATTACATGATTACCACAAATATTGATGTGGCAGACGGATTGGCGAATGGTGCCGTTGGAAAGCTAGTTAATGTAGAGACAAATGATGAAGGAATAATTAAAATAATATGGCTCGAGTTTCCAGATTTACCTCAAATAGGTGAAAAACTGAGACGCAAAGCAACATGTCACGCTGCAGAAAATAACGTCAGTAGAATGGCTGTACCAATTGTACAAAGATCTTCCACTATTCCACTCAATAACAACAAAACTGTATTTGTTAAACGTACCCACATTCCATTGGTTTGTGCATGTGCTATAACAATTCATAAATCCCAAGGTAACCCATACTCAGAAATTGTTTATGAATACGATCGACGTCATTCTCAGTCATTATTATACGTTGCTTTATCGCGTGTGACAAGTATTGAAGGATTACATATCATCATCAACAATCGATTTGCAAGAGGAATTTAAACGACTTTCACTAAACAAACTAGAAACTATAAATGAAAATTTAGTTAATTTCATCAATAACAGAAAAGGTTTATCAATATTCACTTTTCATTGCCAAAGTCTTACAGCTCATGCTGTTGATCTAAAAGATATAGTTGTGAAAAATTCAAATGTCATAGTTTTATCAGAAACTTGGCTAGCCAATGAAGATGACGTATCTGTTCTTAATTTCAACTGCATTGTGAAATATAAACGACCAAATATTAGAGCGGGAGGTGTCGGGATATTTCAAAATTCTGACGATATTATTAACATTATAACTCCATCCATGGATTTTTCCGTTACTCAATCTGATGTCTATGGTTCAATGGCTTTTTGTGTATGGCTGAATGTAAAATGAAAAATGGACAAAAAGTTGTGATTGTAGCAGTGTATATTTCTCCTAATAAAATATTAGATGATATTATTGATTTTCTCCATCGTTCATTATTATCGTATACATCACAAGGTGCCGCCATACTTCGTAAAGATTATCATAAAATACCTATGATTTTAAGTGGAGATTTCAATGTCAATTTTGCATTAGACAAAACTATAAAACTGGTTGAATTTTTAAAAGATAATTTAAACCTGTCTATACTAAATGATAAAAAAATATCCACGACAAAATCGAATACGACAATTGATGCAGTATTCACAAGGTTTCTGGATAATATTGAATGTAAAACATACATTTCTTATTTTAGTTACCATAAGCCTTTGGTTACAAAAGTGTATGATGAAATATCACTAAATATAACGAAATAGATTAATAATAATAAGAAGAAGAATTTCTGTAAATGTATATAATAAGATATTTTTAATTTACTAAAAATGAAAAATTTTCTTATACTGATACCTCTCCCAACCTATTAAATTTTAAGTATACAGTTAAAAATAATAATAATAATAATGGATAAACAAAAAATAATGGATATAACCCAAAGAAGTTTCACTTCTTCCGCGTGTACACACTTACTGATACACGCACCCAAAATTTTTTTTAAATGTACCCTACATTTACTTCATTATGTTGTGTAGGGCTACTTTAGTCTTTTTCGTTAAATACCCATTTAACAAAGCACATAGAAAGTGCTGACATAAGGAGGGTGCTTCATGTAAATACACAGAGGGTGGAGAACTAAAAGTGGCGTTACCGTTTACTTTATTTTACGTGATGTGATGTGTAATTTGGACTGAATCCGTTTCCAATCAGACACGTTAAAGATGTGTGACAGTAGGCCTACCATTTTTGACGCTACAAAATTGATTAAGCTAGTCAGTACTGCTGGTAACTTGGGGCAACGTCACTACCTGTCCTGCAACGTCACAAGTGGACCAGTTTTAACTGAAATTTTTTATGGGTTTGTTAGCTGCCACGACAATAATACATTTATTGTAATGAATAAATTAACGAAACATTATAAATGCATATTTGTTTGTCTAGATTCAATGATTAGCAAAATAGTCTTCAACATATACAATCTTTATTTTGTAATGTTTTAATTACATTGGAGTTGTCTGGATAACGCAGAGTACTTGCTAGGTGTTGGGTTCGAATCCATGCAGTAGACTGCACTTTGTGACGTTCAGTATGGTTATCAATGAATAGGCAATACAGTCTCACAGGTAATAAAGATAAGGAAAGTTTGAAGATAATGAAGGTATTTGCCAAACAAGTAAATAAATGTAAAGTAAACTGCATTGTTACAAAAATATCAAAGCGGTAATTTTTACTGTTCAACTTAATTTAGTGGAAAAATGTCTAATTTTGCAAATATTGGAAGTACCAAAAATGTTAATTTATTAAAGCGTAAGGTAAAAATATGTTTGCAACAAAAATATGTAGGGACTATATAGAAAAGTTTATTTGTGTAATATACGAAACTTTTTCCTAATTATATTTTCTTTTACTAAAAATGGAAATTCAGACTTCTTGTTTGTATTATTGCTAACTGGCTGTAAGTTTGTATTGCGCAAGTCTGACTGACGTCTGTATTTTTATGTGCTCTTATAAGAACATTTGTTAAAATAGATATCGCAGATGGAAATTCGTCTTTATTAATATTAAAAAGAAAAACCATTAATGTCACTTATTAGAACTTTAAGCAAAAGTTTGCATACTCTTAAAACACACCTTATTATAACAAATAATGTTCAACTATTTGGAAAAGACTCAAAAGGGAGTAAATAAAAAACAGTATAATAGAAACCGAAGGCTCAAGTTGAATACCTAATACGGAATACAAATAAAATATAATATGTAACCCAATTCTAATTAATGATAATGTGACATATTACCACACTTATTGTTTACTAATGGTACCTATAATCTCAAATTTCTATTGCGGTGTCTTTATTGTTCATACCCTAAAGGTACCATAAACATATGATTTGCAATAACGTTTTAATTACTCACATTCTTAAACACGATCGATTTCGGTCATAGACCATCGTCAGGTCATATACAGTGCACTTGCGATCACAATATCGTAAAACAGCCACTATTTACAAAAATGTCTACAAGAATGTAGACACTATTTGCACTATTGTAGATAAATATTGTAGGTCACAATATTTACACTATTTACGAAAAAGGAATTCGTAGACATTCTTGTAGACATTTTTGTAAATAGTGGCTGTTTTACGACATTGTGATCGCAAGTGCACTGTATATGACCTGACGATGGTCTATGACCGAAATCGATCGTGTTTAAGAATTTGTGTAAATAAAAAGTTATCGGTATTGCAAATCATATGTATGGTACCTTTAGGCTATGAACAATAAATACACTACAATAGCCAATTCTAATATCTAATAAAGAATTAATGAAGCCCAACAAATAAAAAAAAAGTAAAGTAGATAATCACTGCTTGAGGCAAACTTGTGTACGGGAGAGAAACAAATAATAGTTTACTTGAAGGCTAAGAGACAAATGTTAAGTGAAAATCAACTAATGGCAGGCATAAAATCTGAATTTAAATCGCTCTCAAAGCTTACCACTTACGCAGACTCACTAAAAACTTTAATCTATATGAGCTCGGTGCCTAATTATATGTCCCGTTTGCGCGCGCATGTGTGTGTGTGTGTGTGTGTGTGTGTGTGTTCATAATACCTACATAAATACGTGGGCCAGTCAAACATGAGGTCCACGGAAAGGAACAACGAACACATCTGTGAACTTTTGAAACAGAACGAGTAGACCCAGCAAACCGAACAGTAATGAGTCACACCAAACTGTCTGAATAGATTAAAACATTAATCACCATTGTCTAAACATAAGTGATAGCGCGCGCACCGTACGACTACCGTGGAAAAATTCTTCTCGCCACCTACAACACAGAGAGCCAATTACACTGCTGAGCAGGCAGAACCAGGCAGAAGCTCTAACCTAGTTCCCCGAGTAAAAAAAAAGAACGCACTCGGATAGTCGTCATACTTCTGCAGAAAGTATTGGATAACGATGTTGAAAAGTCGAGGACCAAAGAAAACACGGAGTCACTTCTGGAAGAATGGGAACAGTAATACATTGGGCAGCGGAAGATTGTAATATATACGCGTACGGATTAAGTAAAGTATAAAATTATAAATTTTTTGTTGTCGTTAGTGTAATTAAGCAACCATATAAAAAATTAGCAAGGGTCTTACTCGACCAACATACAAAAACCAAACAGACAAGAAAATGAAAATAAATTGACAAGATAAGAGAAAGAAGCGATAGACAATAGATCGGTATTTTGTCCGAAGCAATATAGAGATTCCGAAACGAGGGAAGTCAAATAATTAAATTAAATTGAAATAGCCCTATACACAAATAGTGTTAAAAACGTTTTCTTGTACTTCTATAATTATCCCTGAAAGCTCCGGTTATCCGGATTAATTCCGTTTCCCATTAAACCAAATAATCGGAGCTCTACTGTAACCTCTTTTACATAGAGAATGTACGCTTTAGATGTACCACTCCATGACGGTAATTAAAATACAGTCACCCACTGCTCAGTGATTACAATTTTTTATCACTTTGATTAAAGAATAAATATTAAAAACCAATTTTAAAGTGATAAAAAAATTATTTTTAATTAAATGTTTGCAGAAATCAGAATTGCAAATTAGAAGGGTGCTTACTTTATTTTACCAATAAGGTTGCGGAATGTGTTGCCTAATTGCGTCTCAGATAAATCCTGATAAACTCGAAGTAATTAATTACGTAAGGAAGTGTGGATGGTTGGTTGAAGAAGGTTGACAAGCTATGGGACAGCTGGGTTTCCTGCAAGGTCACGTGACGGAGAGTTTTTAAACAACGTGTAAACAAGAAAAAACGTACTACGCAGTAAATGGTATGTAAAATAATGTAAATTATTAATGTAAATTATCAATTCATTAATACACATTAATGTAAATTAACGTGTACTTAAATTAACGTAAATGAGTGGCGAATAATTGCAGAAATTAATAAAAATATTTATTGTACTGCAGCAGACAAGGACAATGTAACAGAATAATACAAATGCGTAATACATAATAATTACAGAACAACTAGACTTAATACTTCTCTTAGTATGACCAGGTGCAGTACAACGTACTTTATACCAAACACTTGATGCTGAAATGTCCTCTAAAATTAAATAAGGCCATATGTTCCCATACCAGTAACGTTTGTTGGAAGGAAATAATCTGAAAAACAAAATGCAACATACAGAAACATCTGTAGTAATTGTAATTAACTATGTTATACCCAGCAGAAACATGTACGTTGTTAAACAAAACTAAAATATTTAAGCCAAAAAAAGTTAATCTTTAATATAGGAAGTACGAAAAACCCATATGGAGTGAGAATCCCAACAAGGAATGGAATTACAGATGGGAAGAAGAGGAAGTAGATTATTTTTATGACACTCTTCTAGAAGATTAGTCTTTTTTACGTTCCACAAATTTCTGCCTGACAATTGTCTTTTATTAAGCACGTCTCGTCAATTGTTCTTAAAATATATGTGACACTTTTCCGTGAACTATACAACTTTGATAAAAATCAATAATCGATGTCTTCACAGTTGCCTAGGAAAAACGTAAAGCAAAAACGTTACAGATCTAAAGAGTTTATTTTTATATTCCGTGTCACAAAATATATGCGTTTATATTTTTGCACATAAACTTTGCATTATTATTACTTTACATATTTACAGAAAACACATTTTTTAAGTTAATTTATGAACATAATCAAATGACAATTTAAATTAAATTTTAATCATCTAATAAAATTGAACTTAGTTTTTACATTTATTTATTATTTCTGTTCAAGTTTAATAAAAATTGTGAATATAACGGCACATAAAAGTTGCGCACAAGATTAGCGCCAGTAATTATGTATATTGAAATACATATTTATTACATACAACACAAAATCAACATTTAGTCTTGAGTAGAAATTCTCAAGTAATTTTCAGAGGTACAAAGATAAAGTTATTCTGCTAAGTATTATTATGAACATTTAAATATTTTGAATAAATCCAATTTACATTCAGATAACGCCGGACCAATATCTGTGTTCGCTATTGTTTTATTTACACAGAGACCGATATCTAACTCTGAACCTTTCCGTGTCCCAGTAAGAGATGACGTAAACAAGATGACCTTAACAAAAGGCACTGGATTTATTCATCTTTTGTTTGTACAGGATCACAGAAAAATATTCGTTTTTCCTTAAAACAACATATTTTCAAGACGACAGCAAACATAATGATGTATATTTAATGTCTAAAAGAGAGTATATTGAAGGCTAAGGAATAATGACATCAACACTAAAGGTAACCTGTATATAATATGTATTTATTTTTTAAATGTTTAACTACTTATATTCCGTCTTTAATTAAATTTTTTTATTAAAAAGTCTTAATAAATTAAGTAACGTAATAACATAAATGAGTAAAGTATTAATTTACGTTCAAACTATTAATTAACATTTATAAAAATTCACTTAAAGTAAGACCACAGGTGTAGGGAAATTTCAGAGAACCCTACAAGAGAGTCCCCTAGAAATCCATGCGATTCTTGTTTTTAAAAAGTAACTCAAACGGACTTGGCTAAAATTAATTTAGCCAAACTGCACAGTGGGGGTAGACAAGGGATATCAGAGATTGTCATTTTGCTAATGCAGTAAAAGTGTAGTAAAACGTACAAACACATCGTAATATTATATTGTTACGACGGTCACACAGATCGTTGTGTTGTACAGTGTAAACTAAATAACTGACACCAATGAAGGTCACTAATTACAGACTTTATTTACAAACAAACAATAGTTAGAAATCAACAAAAGCACTGTTATAGAATAATTAAAGTTCAATTTGTCCAAAATACAGCAATAAACGTCACCTTATTACAGTTTTGCACTAATTAATACAATGATCACTAAACCACCACAATAACTATCACTTCGCACTGTAATATCGCTAGGTCTAAACTGAACTTTTGCCTGCACAGTGGATGCTTATATTTATATTCCGCTAAGCCTCTAGAATAATCTTCCATTTTTCCGGCGAGGCGCCGATAATAATTTGCGTAGTTACAAGCGGTAGAACAAACTAAAGACAAGGTTAAAGTCCGACCTTGAACACAACATGCCGACTATATCCGGTAAGCTAGTCGAGAATTTGTTGAAAGGCAATCTCAGATTATCTACAGGGTTACGTAATTGTCTTTCGTCTCAATCTAGCAATATTATAAATTGAGATGTGTATTTTTCAAAAATCTTTTATGTTTCTCACGTCTGGTATTTCAAATATTAGTTTGTTTTGGTAGTTGCTTTATTCTGCTATTAGTTTGGTTACATCTATAATAGTTGGCTATTTTAACCATTATAGAGAAACTGTAATCTTTCTAGGTTTGCCAGTTGCGTTGCCAAAGTTTTGGAGGTTTTAAATTAGTAAATGTCTTGGCTATTCACACATAATTGTACGTAATTAAGAAAACGAATTATTTATTTAATCTGTAATTGATGTTTTCCCTTAAATGTCAAAGTACATATTCTAAAGAGTTCTACAACACACACACACACACACAACAGATGTCATGTAACAGTGATAATAAAAATAATATTGCATAATAATATAACAGTGATATAGGCCTAAATAATATTGCTATGCGGTTTTAAGTACCTTCATTAAAAATATTTCTCATGTATAGCTTTTGCCAAAAGTAAAGGGACAGCGTCTGACGTCATGTAGACACTACTTACATTCCAAAAACATTTTTGTACTAACTTTCACATAAATATGGAAACAAATTATAAAAATAATAATATAGCATTATTTTCTTTATAGTATAATAAGAAGTTCTTTATTGGTGATGTAAAAATCATTCACAGTTTGTTTTATCAAAATTGTCAACACTACATTTTGTACTTTTCTTGAGTCGGTTTTTTCACGGAGATTCAAACGATGAATTGGCACTTTCTAAAACTGCATTCGATTGTTTTCGTATTATGTAATATGTGTTCTTAAAAATACCGGTTGCTTCTAAAACACATCGTTCCACTTTATTCAGTAGAACTGTAATCCCTTCTTTACCTTTATGTACAAAAAACTTTGTAACTCGGTAGCCTGACTGTGCAAAGTTAAACCTCTTTTCCCGATTTTTGAGTGTCTAGACATTTTTTATATTTAAGTAAAGTCAGTCAGACAGCATACACTAAACAAACAGGGAACAAGCAAAACTGGGAATTAAATTAAAACTCTTTAATACATTAAATATTAGCAGCACCACGCTAATATTTAATGCAGTAGTGTAACGTGTACTCCCCAAATATGGTGCACTTGGCATCTTCCACTGATGTGATGCTCCTCCGGGTGGACTATTACATTTCTTTCAAGGTTACATCAGTCAAATTACACTTGTAAAAAGTTTTACTGATATAAAAATATCCGAACTTTTGTATTTACTGTATGACTATATTGAGCACAGTTAGAAACTTGATTGTAACTGCATGGTTTGCTTTTCTTACACAGTTCCTTTTTATGGTTTGTTTGCTCGTTTTGCCTTATTTTTCCTCATTAGCGTTTATAAAAGTTTACGTTTATACTGCAGTAATGTCATAATAAATCCATTACTGTGACGTTTTAAACTGTTCTGGCTAATATAGATTAAATTACATTAAAGATATAAGATCGCCATGCTATTTTTTTTTAATAAAAGGTTTTAGAGAGAGAATGCTTTGAGTAGTAGACAGCTGTTTACACAAAACTTCCTTGTCTAAGGGAATTTATAACCAACACTATCATTTTTTCTTAACTGCGCTGTCATGAGTTCCCAACTAATTGGAACTACAAAATCAGTCATGAGCTAATATCGTGCGCTGCTTACTTGATTGCAGAAATATATTATTTTATTTTTGTAAATATTATGTCGTTGTTCAGTTGATTTACATATATAAAAATAAATGCTCTGCTCTAATCTCTAATAATAGTAAAAGATACCAAGATAATACACCCTTTTTATCTTAGTATAGTAACATTACGTACTTGGAAAGAGGAAATGTTATCATTCTTGCATTATATTAATTCAACTTATGAGTTACCACGAGGAAACAGAAATCAAAAAACGACAATAAGTCGTAAATGGTAAACAAACAATTTTCTAGCATCTTCAGCCCGTTTTTACTAGCTTTCTGTGGTTCAGGTAAATAAAATATTCTAAAACATTTACAGGCATTGCACAAATGCAATGCACAGAGAAGGGCGTTGAAAATGCTTCAATAAATATAAAAAAATATATATATTATAACGTTGGAGAAATCAGACCCTATAGGGGATCCACAAATATTAGATAAATGATAAAAGGTAAAATAATTTAATGAATAATAATGAGAAAAAATACATAAAATGGAATTAAGAAAGAAAAAAAGGAGACTTGTAAACAAGAATAATAAATAAGTGAATAGACTAGCCTGTCAAACAAATGACTATGACCCCACCCCAGAGATTGGCCAGATAAAGACAATAAAATGAGAAAAGACAAATTAATGATAAAAAAGGCACAAACAAATAATAAATGTCTAGTAACAAGTATTAAAATAAAATAAAATAATCACAGTTAAAGTACACTAACCAGAGTAATAGATATTATATGTTATTAATAAGTCTATGATGATAAGTAAATCAAAACATAAAATTGTTAACAGACTACCTATCAATTGTGTATAAAACAATAAAAAACCCAAAAGTGAGAGATAGGTAGGAAGTGAAAGTGATTAACAGTGTAAGGATTAAAAGTGAGTAAAAGAAATAAATATTAGGGAATAACCACTATTAACACTAAAATGCAGTAAAAAAAGTACAAAGTGCAAGCGTAACCCAAAATAGAGGTAAACAACCAGAATTATAAATCAGAACTCATATAGAAGTGAGAGTGAACAAGTAAATATAAAACACAACATAGGCCTATAGGTAAAGACACCAAAACCAGTGATTAAAACTATAGTTTAAGTTAATAAAGTATTTACCTTAAATTATCCGCCGTGTGATTTCTTGTGCTTCGTCTATGACGGGTTTCAGAGCTTATACTCCATCATCAGATATTAAAAAGGTAAAACTATCACTCTTGCGAGATCGTTAAGAAGTTAAAATCTCAAAATTTGCATCTGAACCGTACGCGGATTTGGGTGCGCACCCGTTCAAGTTCATTCTGCCACTGAGATTCGTACAAGTGATTTGGTTACCATATTAAACATGAATATAGTTTAAGGGTGAAAGGTACCAAAAAAATAAGAGTAACCAGAATATTGTTATGTAGTTAGAATTGATAGTAGATTAATAGTACAGCTGTATTCAGGATAAAAATCCCATAATGATATTAAGGATGTTATTGTTACAATGTTTAAATAGTAAAAATATATAGTAAATGTTAAAAGATGGACAGACAACCAATCTAATAGTGTTAAATAAGAATAAACTAAATAATATGAGTGCAAAATAAATAAAACATCCTATATTAATAATAAAATTCAAGGGATGGTTATCAAGATAGAATAAATGGTGTGATAATGTTATTCACCAAAATTGTTATTTGTTCAATTAAAAGAGTTGAGTTTGTAAGAAGGAATATGGCTGAAAAGTAAACAGACCATAAACCTAATTTTTGTGTTATGTTTTATAGTAATATTAAATGATAAACAGGTTATAAGAAATGGCAATAGATATGAGTAAGGAGATAAAATTTTACAAACATAATAATAATCATTAGAGTAAAGACAGAAAAGAAATAAGAGAATAACGGACAAGCAATGATTTTGTAAATTAATAAGAACATTCAATTAGTGTAGAACAGCCCAAATTAATTCAAAATGTAAACAAGTCATAAGTGACACCAAGCAAAACATATGTAAATGAAAAATAATCTTTAATTTGTGTAAAATAAGAAGATATAGCCAATTACTACTTAGGCCCATAAAATGCCTAACTGTATAAATCCAGAATAGACAAATTGTAAGAAATTGACTATTGTATTAGAAAATTCAGGGCAAGATTCACAATCATCACAATCATCACATGTATAGTGTTGTAAAATCCACAACAACACAAAGACGCCAACGCTTCGTTGTTGTGATGATTCTACAAACAAAGAGACACATTTATACTTAATTTTATGCACATGTTTTTAGGAGTTCGTATAAAATTCATTGATGAAAAAACAACGTAATATTAAGTTTCTTGTTGCATTAGTTTATTATACTTTTTGACAAAAGCTTAAGACGTCATTTTAAGGCTACGTGGCCACCAGATGCAGAGTGAAGCGGAGCGGACAGTGGAGTTGAGGTGAGTCACTTAAGTGGCGGCAATAGTCAGTGGGTCAGTTGCTAACTGACTGAGGTCAGTGGGTGGGTGTATGTTTGTCAGTGGGAAGGTGATGTTTGTCATGTTTGTCAGGGGGGAAACGGAACCTGCTACCAAACGGACCTCGGCTAAAGCGGAGTTGACCCGTGCGACGTCGCTTCACTCCACTTCACTCAGCTCCGCTTCTGGTGGCCGCCTTTTCATTGGAACAACATTGTTTACATTTGACAAGCTCAGTCCACTACGCTCAACTTCACTTCGCTCCGCTTTTGGTGCCCGCCCGGCCTAAATATCTATGGGTCGTAACCGCGTCCTGTAGAAAGGAGGTGGAAAGTGACTCTCGGCCTGTCTATTGTTATCTAATGCAATAGAAAATTTAAGGACTGTATAACTCTGGATATAACGTAATTAATGTATATCTGAATAAAACAATAATTATTAAGTTTCTACCATATTTAAAGTAAATTTAAATGTATTTTGTTTTATCGTGGATTCCGAACTCCGACATTTGTGTGCGAAGGAAACACTTGTTCACAAATATGTATTGTAATATTACATAGTCATTCAAAATTCAGTATTTAGAAAGTAACGTGGTTGCTGTACCAGTTTACTAAGGTTTAGCCAGTCCACAGCTTTACAAACATCTCCATAGCAACAATCCTACATAATACGTTTGGCTACTCACTGATGCTTTTAGAAAACACTTTGTCGAGTATTAGACTGTTAGCCGCGCACGTGTTTCAGCAATTAAAATTCAATTGAAAAAATTTCAACGTATGTTCCCAATATAGTGTTGTGCTTAGTCTTAGATCGCTTTTGAAAAGAATTTTGTCAATTAAAAACAATAAAAACTGCAATATGAAATTTCTACCCGGTTAAAGATTAGTCATAGATCAAGTTTTTTAGAAAACTTTGGTTATTACAATGTAGTTATGAAACCTCCCCCTATTTTGTATAAGAATTTTGTAATTTTTTTTTTTTGAGGGAGTAACTTAATATTTAAGACTAGGCACTCAACCTAGAGGAAGCATAAACTGCGCCGGAACCCAAGCTACCATTTGAAACATGTCTACTGGCAATGGTGACAGGACTTGCAGAATGAAATACTCATATAACAATAACAAGTCTCTTATTTATTGGTGTCTGTTTCTTTTATACATTTATAAAAATTGTAAATTTGAGATGGTATAACAATTGTACTCTTTAAAGCTGTACTAATCCTTCAGTTGCAACACATACAAATAGTTAATCCATTGAATGTTAAATTTAAAATATTAAATATTAAATCTCATGAATACCTAACAATTGCTGATAGTAAAATGGCTTAAATTTTTCTCTTATATACACAAATCTGCATACAGCAATGTGTATGTATACAGTAATTGTGTACACTTGAATCTGATTGTTGAGTACTCTGAGGTTGCAACTCATACAGACATTTAAGTTGACTGACATGCTTAGAGATATGCAAATATAATATGACACCAATTATTTATAAGATATTATTTTTTATACACCAATTATAATAAGATATTAGAGAATTATCTCATTGAGATCTCTTAAGTACCAATGCATTGGATCAGCCAGCTCATTTCAGTTCACACATGTGCTACTATACAGTTATACATTCTTAACTCCCCTTGAGAAAAATATACGCATACATACATATACCACAACACATTAACATACACATAATACCCACAATTAATTCCAGTAATAATCTTGGGTGAAACCCCCTTGCTGGTAACACCACATCAGTATATCCCCAAAGTGTAACATCAATTCATCCCAAAAAAAAATAACCCAATGCCCCCTTGTAAGGTGTGATAACAGTAATTCATAATGAACTCAGCTCCAGTGCCGGTATGCTCATGAAGAAATCATCAAACAGAATTAAGAATACATTAAACTCGTTTTAGGATTCATATTTCTTAAAATGTGTGGGTTACTCATCTATCCCACTAGATCATGTAAAATTGAAAAGCTGCATAAGGGAACACGTATCACCCACTCATACCCAGCTATATTGAAACAGTGTACATGTGACTGAATTTAAGTTACTCTCTCAGATATATATTGTAGCATGACAGATTATCCACATTATAATGAACGAAATAATAATCATAAATAAATTAAAATTAAAATGAAATTAAAGAAAAATACAATAAAAGACAATTAAGGACCACAGTAAAGTGCACTCATAGTTTGAAGAAATAAAAATGAATTAAAAATAACTATGCAATATCATTGAATAATAAAAAATAAAACAAAAGCCAAAATAAAGTAAGAAGGTACCCAGGTAGGATAGAAGTAAGCAAGGCAATACCCAGAACAAACCGACATCCCTAATAACAGGACTGAAATTGGAAGAAACCACGTAGTAAAATAAAATAAAGTAGGGAAATACCCAAAGCAAACCCAGTAATAAGAAAAAAACGAAACCCCAAAAGAGAATATATGTAACTAAAAAAAGTATAACACCTAAAATAAAAAAATAATGTAAAGTAGATATAAACAAAGGTGTCTAAAGGTAGAATTAAAAGTGAACCAGTGGAAATTATTTATATAATGGAAAATACAAATCTTCATAATCCTCTATAAATAAGATTCTTGATCTTATAAGACTATAAAACTGATTAGAGATAAGATCAAAGAATACCAGCGCAAGTTATTTTATTATGTTAAATAGACTTCATGTGTCAATGTTTAAATTCATAAACTAAGTAAATTTGTGCCTTTATACAACTTTAAAGTTTTAGTATTGAATTCAGAAATGATATGTTGTAGAATATTATTATGAAAATAGACTACAAATATTTCTAAGTGAGTGCCACTCTTTATCTAACAACATTTATTAAAATGATTAAAGATAAAATAAGAGCAGGCAATAAATAAGTGAAGTGACAAAGGGTGCATCCCCAAAATAAACAAAAACAGCCAAGACTGCACAAAATTAGTTTTAAGAAATACTTTAAATAATGAAGGGACAGATGTGTTTTGTTTATATTAAGGTCAATGAACTCTATACTTAAATGTTTGAAATAGAGTATAATGTTTTTTGTTATTCTAAAATATTTATTACGTTTAATAGTATTAATCAAGGCTGAAATGTCTGAGTTTTAATACAATTCTTTTATTATAAGATATTTATTATGTATTACCAGTATTAATCAAGACTGAAATGTCTGAGTTTGAGTACAGCTCTTTTGTTTTAAAATATTTGTTATTAATCAAAGCTAAATGTTAATGTAGTTAAGTAAGGGAATTTTAATTAAGATTGTATAAGAATAGAAAGTCAGAAGGGGTATAAGCAAGCTGTAATAGTCATAAAACATTATATGTGAACAAAACTAAAATCTGGATAAATGGTAAATATCAACAACCTTATCAATGATAAATAAGTAAAATAAATTATGTAAATTGATGAAATTTGTATAATGTAAATCCAACACAGGGTATAATAAATGTACCAATACTTTATAAAGATATTGAAGAAATGTATAAAGGATTATTAGAGAAAATGCAAGTGTAATAACACTGGAACATAAGGGGAAGATTTAAATTAAAGATATAATTTAAAAAAGATAACTAATTCATAAAATTACAAGGAATTAAGGAAAAATAAACATTTTATTTCAATCAGGGATCTTGTTCAATAATAATTATAAATTCATAAAGATTGTAAACCATTTAATGTGACAGGAAGTAAAATTTTAGGCCTACATGTAAAAATACAGTAAATAAGGCATTTCGAGATGGAAAACATTGTAAAAGTATCATAGTTGGTATTAAATCACGTAGAATTAACTAAAGAAAGAGAATATGTGTTAGGTATTTAATAAAATTAAATAATAGTAAAAATGTATTCATTCATATAATGTAAAAGTCAACCATGTAAGCGGAAATGCTAGAGATTTAAAACAATGTCTTTTTAATATTAAATTGGCTAAGACGTTTCGGATGAAGAAGAAAGAAAAACAGTTGATTATTATACGTTGAGTAGTTCACATCAGAACGAGAGCTCGCGAAATATTCACATATAACGAAGGAAGAAGAAAGATGGCGAGCATCAACCAAGCCTATTCAATGTAAAATCGCGAATTTTGACAAAACCTTAAATAGCTACTAAATTCAGTGAATTAAACCAGTATAACTATTAATGTGAACCAATATTGAACAGTAAAAGGTGCAATAACCATTTTAAAACACACAAATGATAATTCCGAATATCAAGGCAAAATCTGCCATTATCGACCTTATGGAATGAAGTGAAATAAAAACATTATTCAACATAAATTACCGAAACGAATCACTGACCACTGATCCAGGACAACTACACTATCACCAGAGGGATTAATCACTAATGCTGAGACGAGGAAAACTTGGAAAAGCAACATTTATTTGAAGAGGATTCCTTGAGGTGTAGCAGCTGTCGACATCGGCGGTACGGAACGGCCATCTTTGAATTCTCACAATTCTCCACGGCCAGACGTTGTCGTCAGAACGAGATTGGTTCGATCAACTTACTTTACTAACCATTATATATTAAATAATATCTTTGTATTTTTGATCTTAAGCTTTTAACTGTAAGTGTTATACTTTTCCGACTTGCCCTTTCTCTGACTATTCTAACATAACAGATTAAAGAACCTGAGAATTAATATTAATAATTTGTATAATAAATTTTCTCGCCCTGAGAGAGAGTCGATTAATCAATCGATCTAAGATCGATTATTTTATATTTTGTTCAATAAAAATCATTGAAGGTTATAATTTTGACTTCTATTTATTTCTAAACTTACAAATAGAATAATATAAAACAATATTTTATACATAACTACAAGAACAGCAGAATCTAACAACTTTCAAGGAGAAAACCCTTAGTATCACAAAAGATCGCAAATCGATTGTTACTGTAGACAATCTATTTAACGCAGAATCATAATTCTAGTTACACAAAGTGATATAAATTGATAAAAAATTAAATAAACGAATTAAAATTTTCACGAATACAATACAAAAAATAATTAATAAAATTTATAATAAAATAAATAAATAAAATAAAATATTTAAAAAATAAACAAAATTTTTATTTTGTTACAAAATATATATATATATGTGTTTGTAAATATTCCTCCTTTACATGAGTGATATAAATATTAGAATAATGTACAATCACAATTAATTCAGTATGGGATCCTATCTTACAAAAGCAGACTACACTTTCACACATGCCTGATGCATGTTCACACCAAACTTTACAGGCTAATGTTTCATGATTTTACAATTTATCAGTCTGTTTTTCACATGGTTTCTGCAGATTAAACTGGAGGAAAGTTGTAGATGTCAGAAGAAATGATGTATACAGAAAGATCCCACCTGTGTCGTGGCAGTCGCGCGAGTTTCAAATGCGGTAGAGAACGTGCTGAATTTAAAAGCTGAACACAGTTCGGCACAGTTATAATAAACAAATTTATTAGGTCATGTTTTGAAAATGTGTATTTATGAAGCCACTGTTCGAGACATACAATCCCAGATTAATCTTTGTTGTCGCTAGAATATGCCATAAAAAAAATTAGTGTAGATAGCTCATGAGTTCTTTATTATAAGTCAGTACAAATAGCAGCATATGCTGACGATATCAAAACGTGATCACGTGTGGCTGTAAGGGGGACATATTTGAACCTGAAAATGAGTACAAAAGAGGTAGAACTAACGATAAATCTGGATAAAACCAAAATGATAAGTCAGACAAGGTCTACCCGATCCAGGCAAAATTTGATTATAGAAGAACACTGTGTACAAGCAGTCAGAGGTCTCACATACCTAGAAGCGACGATATCTGAAGATGCGAATAAAGAAGCTGAGATATGGAGAAGGATAACTCTAGCCAACAAGGCCTACATTGCGCTTATCACCACCTTTAAGTCAAGAGTTCTTTGTAGGCAGACAAAAAGACGCATATACAAAACTATCATATGACCCATCTTGTACTATGGCAGTGAAACCTGGATAATAACACAAAGAGTAATTGAACGGCTGAAGAAACTTAAAAAGAAGCTCCTGAGTCGAATCCTGGGCCCCGTATATAGAAATGGGGAATGGGGGATATGGCATAACGATGAGATACAGGCCTATTGTCATTTTAACGAACCAACGGTAGAAGTGTACGTAAAACTGTGGAGGCTGCAATGGGCTGGCCATGTCTTAAGAATGGTTGACAAACGAACACCTAAAAGAGTCCTTATGGAGAGTTTGTATGACAAAAGGCCAAAAGGCTGTCTAAGGAATAGATGGGAAGCTGGTGTCGCTGTGGATACAAGAGAGGTGTTGGGAGTGAGAGGATGGATGTCCTTTATTACTGATAGAGAGAGGTGGAGGGTCAGGATAGAAGAGGCCAAGGCTCGACTTCGGGCTTTAGCGCCATAGGAGGAGGAGGAGATTACACTTTGTGACACAATAATACATTATTGCTTATTCTTCCGGCGTAGTCATACATACGCAGCCTCTAGTAGAATTGTGTTGCTAATTCAAGTTGTCTCAGATGTTTTATTTACTACTATCTTTCTCGTTTCCCTAAAGAATACACTTCAAACAGATTCATGTATAATTCGCGTTGTATATTCTTATTGTGGCCAAAACATTATTGTTTTTTGCAAAGACATAATACGTAATAATTTTCAGTTTGGAGTATATTCTTACTTCTGAAACACTGCCATACGGTGATGGAGAATGCTTACATGCGGCAGAGACATGACTAGTAAAGGACTCTCAAAGATGGAAAAGGCACGACATTTGTTAGTTATTTCTGGGAACCAGAAAATGCATTTAAATTTTATGTGAAATCAAAATGAGAACAATATGAAACGTTTAAGAACAATGTTAGAAACTGTAAAAAAAATTTCGGCCAGGTAAATTAAATTTAATAGACTAACATTTATGGTGATTGTAACAACAGTACCCTGATCTTTATGTTCAATAAGCAGCGATCGGAATTGTAACCACGGATGCCAGTAACGCAAGTAGCCTACTTTGGCACACGTGATATCGAGCCTGTATTTGTGACCGCATTAATCATGTTTTATGTAGGCAGTGATCTTAATTTTTATACTGATTTATTACCAGCGTCTAGCTGTACGTTTTCCTATCCAGATTGTACAAGTAGCACAATGGTGGGGGAAGACATCAAGGGACAACACTGCCGCCCTATCGACGAGTCTAACAACTACGTCAACAGTGAGATATTTTGTAAACTTAACGTATAGCCCGTAACTTACTTTTGGTTTGTTTAGCGATGTTCCTATGAGTGTCCTCTAGTGTTTATTAACAAATTAAGTATATGATTATTTAATCGTAAAAGGCTGAGTAACAGCCTTTATGAACTATTTAGCAATCGATTCTGTTTTTGGCGAAAAACATAAGTGAACTATAAAAACAATGATAAATAACCCAAGTGTTCATTAGAACTACTCGTTTTTTATTCGTTTTCTTGCATTAGTAAACATGACATTATTAGTAGTAACTTTTGTATTACTAGCAAAATATATACTGTTGCTGCCCAGACATGTTATAATAGTTTCAAGTATTGTTTTAGTAAAGTGAGAGACAAATATATTTGTTATCCACCTCTTATTTGACCTTAACCTGGAATATATATTTGTACAAAGCATAGTAAGTTCAATAAATTGTAAAATAATGTATTAACAAAGTACTACAAAACAAAAAAATTATGCGGGTATCAGTTTGTCTCTGGACAAAGGATGCCTAATTTATTACTGCGAGGTAATAATAAAGGTTTATAGATTTTGTTTTATATAATTACCACTTTGTGTGAAGTATAAAACTACCTGTATTTTGCACTTTTACTAAATAGTGTACAGTGTAGACAATAAATATATAAAAAATATTAATT
Organism: Magicicada septendecula; assembly: GCA_034769895.1. NCBI lineage: Eukaryota > Metazoa > Arthropoda > Insecta > Hemiptera > Cicadidae > Magicicada > Magicicada septendecula. The sequence continues at coordinate 126,862,665 of CM068368.1, forward strand.
AAAAAAATTAAGTTTTAATTAGAAAAAGATTAGTTAATAAAACGGAGCTAGTGTCAGCAGATACAGAGACGGTGTTGTCTCCGCCACCGTTGTGCTACTTGCACATTATAGACAGGAAAACGTACAGGTAGACGCTAGTTGATATACTAACTTATGCGTCAGAGTAGACTTTTTGTTATTTTGTTAAACGATGAAATACGTCGATAGAAAGTTTATTTACTAACTGATATAGTTGTTGACATGTCTGAGTACACGTCAAACACAGATAACACAGTGGCGTCAAGAATCACGTGTTTAGCGTTTATTGAAACATTAAACTGCCTTCAGTATTAAACATTTTCTTGCCTAACAAAGATTGAAACTGTCATCCTTTAAGACACTACTTGTGCACGCTGCCCGATGAATAATGCAACAGATTTGCATGCTTTTATTCTTTGCAGTCGTTAACGAGGAAAAGTTAGATGTCGCAAGCTTGATTTTATTTTTGTTCAGAATAAACTGGAAGAAGTATCTTGTTATCTTTAAAGTACATTGTTTCAGTTTCTAGCTACTATATAGTTTCTAATAATATGGACTGTCTGAGTTTCAGTAATCGTTTTTTGAATTTCAGATATTGTTTCAGCTTATTACGATATATGCACTAAATTTACCTACGTAAAATTACGTTTTCTTAAAGTCTCAAAAACCTATAGTAACAGTGGTGTACCTAGGCCACTGGAGACCAGTAGTGGATTTCTTTCTGACCCCCCCCCCTTTACATGGGTGTTTATAATGCAATTTATCTTTACACAGTACATAGCAAAAACACTTTACTGCTATATGTTGATTGTCTATTTACTGTATTGATACATATGGTTAGGAAACTTTATAAGAACTGTAGTAATGTTTAAATAAAAACCCATTTTCATATTGTAAATACAAAGTTTAAAGAAATGATAGAAGTAGTATTTTTTTGTGGACTGCATTAAATTTATTAAAATACTTTATAATATACAATAAACTTGTATACTGCAAAACAGATTTATCATTGCTGCAAACAATACATGGCGGCTTTTTTTGAAGTCAGTTAGCAGTTTTAGTGCAAACAAGGTGTACTTTATAAAATGGCCGTTTTCTAGTTTTGGCCTCGGAAAATTGTCTTATTGTGTCATCAAAGCTTATTTTCCTTGCCAACTTGTTTTCGATAGATAAAATTGCTAGTCCATGTTGCGTTCCAGGACGTGACAATAGAACATTTGCAAATACATTTAAAATTTACCAAAAAAATTAAGTTTCCAAGTCTTACGGCCCCTTGCTAATTGGGTCCCGGGACGGTCCGCCCCCCCCCCTTTAGTCCGGTACTGTATAGTAACACTTAATTCTGCTTTCTGTCAGGTGCAGCCTAGAACTTCCTAAATCATCAATGATTTTTATTGTTTATCCTGGTTTATAATGTACTCACATGTTTTAGCAATCTTATTTTGCAATAAACAGTCTGTAAACAAAAACACTTTCATCCATGCTTCACACATCTTCATATTTAGTTTTTAAAACTTGGCTTCATAAGCCATTTTAAAACTTGAGTCTTTTTATCGTATCCTCCGTTTTCCAAGTATACAATATAAAAGGAAGTGCCGATATTATCTTGTGAAACTACAGCTATATTCCTTTCAAGAGTTATTGCAGACACCGTAAAGTGACATACTGGCTTGGTCATAAACAATCTATTTTAAGCAAACTGTTTTGAACCATTTCAGCTCAGGTCTCGTAAAAACGGTTGAATACTAAAGGATGTATGTGTAAACAAAAATAACTGCAGCAAACTATTTATGTTGAGTCGTGCAGGAACGTTGCAAATCTAGTTTTAAGAGTCACGACCAAGGACTCTGTAAGTAACGTAGATTTAATCATTGCCTCAAATTAACACATTATGTACCTTGAAAGAACCACGTTAACTTTTTATCGTATTGCAAATCAACCTGCTTCATGTACCTAACAATGAATCTACAGACACACACACACACACACACACACACATACGGGTTTGATGTGCGCTGTGGGCCCCGGGACACAAACATGAGAAAAGGTGGTATTGTGGGGACCACCAGAAGGAGACATCGTAAAAACTTAATTCGAACGCCATTGTAATCAGCTAATCACGCTGATTAAGAATATAGGTTCAAAAATTAAAATTTTTTTTTTAATATTCTATTTTTTCCTAACAGTTTTACACTTTACTATCATTGTGGGGTACAGCTGACAAGCTGGTCATAAAACCTTGTGGGGCCCTCTGGCTGAATGTGTTGTCCGTAAGTGTTTCTATCATACCTTGTGCGCCCCGAAGTTTGGCAACGCTGTAACTAATTGTTTATGATGGAAACTCCTTTGTTAATAAGCCTACTCTCTGGTCCCGTCTCAATTTCACGTTCAGCGTTACAACGATTTCAGAACGAAAATCCATCACCACTTTCATGGACGTTTTCACGTTCCGCTATACTTCGTATTCTGCAACGCTAAATTCACAATTGTATTAGGCCTCCTATTCTATTGGCATGCTATTGTTACTGAATCGGCTGAACTTTTGTCATTTAAAATATATTATTGCGTATTTTTCACAAGGTTCCAATGGAAGAAGAGATTTTTTGAAAGGATTTATTATAAAGGGAGGCAAATTTTTTACATCCGCTTTTGGGCCTATAGTTTGGTCAACACCCGGCTTCTGGTAGAACGATTTTGCTGGCTATACCAAATATAGGTTTTTTTGGCCAGTCAAATGTATGTAGCAGTTTTGGTAAAAACCCGTTCTGTAGTTTTTGAGTTAGAATATGTTCAGAGACAACATACAGACGTAAGGACAACCATAAGACTTTTTTGTACTATTACCTGAGCTACCTCCTCTAGAACCAAATTTTGGAATCCAAACGAATCCTCTTACATCAAACGAATTTGGAAACATATTTACAAACATGATAAAAACTTCATTCTTTGGCCGCCATTTGAATTTTTTAATTAGGTTAAAAACAAAAATGTGAAAATTTTGAATTTTTATTGTTAGTAATTAAATGTAGTGAGACCTAGTTTCAAGTTCTTACGGTATTGAGAACTATTTTCTCTATGAATACCGGTAGCTTATAGGCTCATAAGGGATACATGAAAAATAATTATTGACATCCAAATATTCAAAAAATTACTGGAAGTTACTAACCCCCCATCCGGTATTTTTACTCTTGTAATCTTGTCTATTCCCAAAAACCAAAAATATTCCGAAATTTGTTTTGCTGTTATACCAGCAATTGCTTCTAATTTGTGATTTTTTTCGGAATTTTGATACAATTAAAATGCTTTCTTATGAACTGGATATGAATAAATTAGCAATTATCTAATATTTGTTTTCTTATCCTTAACACATCCTGATTTTCTCTCTACGAAGCCAAAATTACTTCCTTCCAATACCACCCTTGGCTATCAGCTTCCGGTAGTTTAGTTAGATAAAAACTAATGTCAAATTCGAAATCAACACTTTAAGAATCATAAAATATCAAGGTTCAATACAAAAGTTGAATTTTTTTCAGTTTTTTTTTTTAATTGCCTTAAGTATTCTGACTCGATTTGATAGAAGTAAAAACCAATAATAAATTTTAAATCTGCACACTAAAATAAATTAAAAAATTAAGTTTCGTAAAAATCAGTTTAATGATAAAACTTTATTCTTTGGCCGCCATTTGAATATTTTAATTGGTTTAAAAACAAAAATGTGAAAATTTTGAATTTTTATTGTTAGTTATTAAATGTAGTGAGACCTTGTTTCAAGTTCTTACGATATTGAGAACTATTTTCTTTATGAATACCGGTAGCTTATAGGCTCATAAGGGATACATGAAAAATAATTATTGACATTCAAATATTCAAAAGATTACTGGAAGTTACTAACCCCCATCCGTTATTTTTACTCTTGTAAACTTGTCTATTCCCAAAATCCAAAAATATGCCGAACTTTGTTTTGCTTTTATATTTGCAAGTGCTTCTTATTTGTGATAAAGGATGTAATGGTTTTCTTATTGAGGGAGGGAATTTACCCCTTCACAAATCACCCTAAAACTTAGGCATACCTTACCTACACGCCCTACCTGCATGCCAAATTTTAGCCTTCTTCGACATTTGGAAGGCCTGATAATTATATGATGGTCGCCGGCTTACGTCGTGTCATACAATCTACGGTATTTGCTTCATTTTCTCTGAAAATTCGCATAAAACAGTGATTTATATCTACAGGCAAATATGATAATCATGTCATAACATTTAATCACAAGATACATTATATAGGTTGAATACAATGATAACCAAAACATACTTCCCAATTCTTCATTTAACAATTCTCAAAAGTAATCAATAATGTCTTTCATATCCATAATAACAATTTGGGATATGACTAAATTAAATTTTACACAGGTATGGTTTCAAACAATTCAAAAAAAGGTTTTTCAAACACAATGCCAGTATAATACATAATAAAAACTATTTACCATTATTTAAACACCAAATGTTTCATAATTTTTAACTTGACTTAAATTTTTACGTATTTAAAATTAAATGCTAATCAGTACAAACGATGCCAGCTAACAAGCACTTGCTTCCTCAATTAATGGGAGTAGAAGTTAAAATGCTCAAAGTCGGGTATAGCGTTGTATGTAAAGAAATTGTGACAAAATATCTAACATCTTAAATTTTGTGTCTTTATTATATGTTTTTACTTCAGAAAAAGTGGACATTTTGTGTGATTGCATGTTTGTACTAGATCCAACATATTTAGGTACGCTAAAATCGTTAAGAATAAACAAGTATTTAATAATTTTATAGTGAAGAAACTTACAAACCCAAAGTAAAAAAATAGTAGAAGATGGCTTATTATTTTGGGGTCATTAAGGATTTACAATGATTTCATTTGTATTGAAATCGATAAAGTTTTTTATGCAAACATAATATTAAATATATTTCAAAATCACTTGTCGTGAATTTATTCAATCCCAAAAAACACAAAATAGCTCTAAAGGAGACAAGGTTCCATCTTTTAGGGGACATTATGTAAACTTTAAGTGTAATCTGCTTAAAAATCGATTAAGTTTTCAACCACGGGAAAACTTATTTTTTCCGTTGACCCTTACGTTGACGTTGACTCTTATTTTTTTGTATGAAAGTGTAATTAACTGCAGGCGAATGACCGTTATTCTTTTCTTTCGTTTACAGGCTAACTTTACACAATAATTTTAACTAGTACTGTCAAATATTTAGAACCAATTTTTAAACTTCACTATCCAATTCTATTAATGTAGTTATTGTGTTTTACGAAGCATGGCAACGTAGTGTACCGGCCTTTCGATTTATGCAACGATTGACCACTTCTAACCGAATTAACGAGCATGTTAATATTTTCTCACATGCAAAGACACCGAGTGATAATGTAACTTTGATCTCGTTTACTGTGCCGGAATTTGAATTTTCCCGGCGAGATTTAGAAAGGTCGGGCCGCCAGCACAACGCTGGGCGAGGCAACGCTGACTTGATCAGCATGCCGTGACTTGAACGACGACGCGATATAGTTAGTCAGCCGTCTGAACAGCTGATTCCTCGCTGGCCGAAGTTAGGTTAAACAATCTGTAACAAGTCTCTTTTCTTTATCTTGGTGGGCTAGCAACACAAGCAGTTCGTCCTAATTTCATCTCCATCCTTTCGACTGGACGTTTCAAGGTTTGACGGTGTGGCAAACAATCGGTTCAACTATTATGAGTGCGTAAATCTATAAAGTGCCTCAGGGTCCTCGCACAGCCGAGAGAAGGGGTTTTGCAGAGATGATGACAACAACATCCGTCACCATCGGCAGAGCTGTACACTAGAACGCTCCACGTTCCAAATGCTCATATACTTACAATCCTTAAATTTATTCATTAATTCCTCAGTTTCCCCTGATGAAGTCCTATCATTAATTATATTTTTGTTAATCTCCCGGGCATCTAAACATAGGCGTACTGTACCGTCCTTTTCCTTTATGGCTACTATAGGGCTGGTGTATGGTGATGAGCTATACTCAATTATGTCCTGTTCTATCATACTCTGTATTTCCCTTCTCACTGCTGGTTTTAGGGAGTGAGGTATAGGATATGATTTCCTGTTAAAATTAATGGGTTGTTTAAATGGCAATTCACAAATGAAATTCTTAGCCTTTCCTGGCAAATCTGAAAATACTTTATTACATTTTTTATAAATTTTTACTAATTGACTTTTTTGTTCCGGTGTCACTTCGTTCGTATTGGTAGTTTTAAATGAATAAATTTCTTGTAATTTTTTCTTCCATTCATCATCCTTAACACAGGCTAACTCCTCAAAAGGTGTTTTATAATCCGTTCCGTCATCACGTATTAGGGTAAAAGAATGTCGGTGGTGAGTGGCATTTTTACGATCCACTATTTCACTTGACCATTCCCCATTTTCATGGTACAGGGTTATTTTTCCTCTGCCCGTATCAATAATAGCTGAGTGGCGCCGCAGCGTATCACACCCTAGCATCGCTTTAAATGGTTATCCTTGCGCTACCATAAACACCATAGGAATAGTTTTACCTCCGCTGGATACTTCCATCATTACTTGTTGCCGTATCGTTTTGTTTGGCCTGCCAGTGGCACCTATTATTACCATGTTATTGACTGGTAATGTTGGTATATTTTTCTTATACATTTCTTTTATTCTGTTATATTCTACTTTGTCTAGTAGTGACACGTTCGCTCCGGTGTCAATCACCATATCTGTCATAACTCCTTGCAATTCTGCCATTACATAGATTATTTGATTGTCATTTTTATTTTCTGACGGTAACCCTTCTTCAGTTAGTTCCTCTCGTATATTTTTTAAATAATTGTTTTCCGTAATGATTATAATTTTGTTATTGTCTTTTTTTGTTTGTGTATACCCTTTCAATCCCAGCAGTGAGGGGTTACTGGATACTTCCACTGCTGAATTTAGTTTTCCACCCTATCCTGCGGACGATCGTCTCTGGCAGTGTTTCCTGGGTTGCCATCATCTGGTCTGAATTCTCTATTATTTTCTTGGTTCCTAGGTAGGTCATCCTCTCGACTTCTATTACTGTTTTGATTCCGTCGGTCATTGTTCCCTCGGTTACTATTCCAATAGTCTCTCCCATTGTCAAAATTCCTGCGGCCTGTGCTGTATCGGTTATTATTTGGGTTATTATAATGATTATTGTTTTGGTAATTATTATTGCGGTAGCGGTTATTCATATAATGGTCATTAATATTTCGGTTATAATTATTATGGTTATACCTATTCATTCCCTGACGCGGTTCTTGATTTTGCTCCTCTCTCCTATTGCTTGAATAGTCATTTTGTCTTCGAGACCTCTGTTAATAGTCTTCCATTTCATAGCTGGCTAACAAGGTTTCCATCGCTCCTACTGTCTTCACATGCCCACTGCGCCTAGCACGAACTATTTCTTCTTCGAAATGGTATGATAGTTTGTTCACCAAACACTCCTCTGGTATTCGTGGTTCCAAATGACGCGCCAAACACACTTTTCCCAAAAAGTAGGTAGTTGGGGACTGTTCTTGATTAACGTTGAATCTTCCGTTGGTGATATTGTCCCTAATCATGTTCTGTACGGAATCCGACCAGTATTTTGACCTAAAAACCTTCTTAAACTCTTCATAATTACTCGTCTCGTTTCGAACCGCCGACCACCAATTATCATTTATGTTTTTAAAACAGTCATCCAACAAATTCTTGAACATCTATCGGGTCACTTTAATTCTACCAAACCATTCATCTATTCTCTCTAAAAATTCTATGGAGTTTCCTCTATAAATTTTGAAATTAATGTTTTCCTTTTGATCAGGGGCTATGTGGTGTGCCAGGTACATTGGTCTATTTTGTAAATTTTCGATTGACTCCTTTATTTAATCAGTTCCTGATTCTGTATATTTTCAACGGTCCCTTTATTTTGATCCACTTGGGTTTTTATTTGCGTATTTCATTGTTAACTATTTCTATTCTCCCAGCTATGTTAATTTGTACTTCGTCCAATTTTCCTTGGGTTTCTAATCGTACCTCTTTTATTCTAGTTTCGTTATTATTTTCTACTTGATTTATTTTGGCCTCTACTTCCACTCCGAGTTATATGATGGTTTCATCTGTCCTTTCTAGACCTACCTTAGTTTCAGCTATTTGTTGTCTTACTTCCTCTTCATAATCATTCACCCTTTTGCTAAGTGTTTCATTGACATTTGCAATCCTTTCATTGGTGACTTCCCTCAACGCTTGGTTTTGTTCATTGATGATTTACCGCAACTCCTTATTACTGTTTTCAATTATTTCGTCTGTTTGTTTGTTATTTTCCTGAATCTGCCTTAAGCTCTCGTCATTCCTGTCAAATCTTTCATTAATTTGGTTTAAGCTTTCATTTATCAGCCGGTTATTCTCATCAGTTTCCTCTTTATTTTTGTCAGACTTCTCATTCATTAGTTTGATTAAGTTCTCACTCAAAATTTCGTTTTGTTCCTTTGAGTTTTCATTAATACTGTCTATTTTATTTTCTAGCTTTTCTGAATTTTCTTTAATAGTGTCTATTTTATTTTCTAGTTTTTCTGAGTTTTTTTCAAGCTTTTCTAACATTTGTTTGTTTCTCTTCATGCTACTCATTAATTCCATTAATTTTTCCCAAATTAGTCCTCCTCTGGCTTCCTCTTTATCGCCTGCCTGTTGTTCCATTTCGGTGTCTGTAACTACCTCTGTTTCTTCTTCCCGTCTATCTTCTTCCGTTTCTTGGTCCTTCGCTATCCTTTTAGAAACACCTCTCGTATGCATTCCTGTGCCTCTAATAGTCGCCTGCTCAAGTTAAGTAATAGCGATATAGTCGATTTTTTACTTAACTAAAGCCCACTAGTTGAGCGCCAATTTTTAATCTAAACTAATAGATGTATTGATGTAGAACAAGGTTTAAATACGCTCCACGTTGTAAACGCCAATTTGTTATCTTTTATTATCGATGAGGTCTCCCGCGAATCAATGTTAATCTATTTATAAAGAAAAATATTTTTTATATGGTTGATATTATTCAATTAGGGATAATATCTCTATACTAGGTAGTTCTTAAGTGCTTTACGAAGGAACAACGCTCTACTCCAGTTAATATATTGGGTAATTCAATATATTTCTTCAAGCCTAGTCTACATACACTATCGAGAGAGCGGAGAGAGGAGAATGGATGAAACGAATTAGTTTTCTATTCTCCCGTATTCACCAGCTGTTCGCGGACGAGCGCTGTTGTTTACGATCGGCCTGTTATTATAGGTTAAGTTGTTTCGCTTGCTGTATTTCTCACGTTCCTTTCTCTGTAAATTACAACTTATTCGAAATGCACTAATTATTCTACAAATAACAAGAAATCGTCAAATTCAAGAAGGATTCTTTATTTTATATATTTTTTAATTCAAACAGATGCTTCCTCATGCCGCAGATACAACACATCGATTACACAGAATTGAATCGATTCGTCATTGAATCCAGGTTTAGATGTTTTAAAATTTAATTATATTTTTTAAGTTATTTTTAATCTCAGGGTACATGTAGTTCTTTTGACTATTAGTAAGGTCAGGTAATGCAATTTAAGGTTACTAGGTATTACAATTTAGTTATAAAATCTTATTATATAAAGTTCAAACTTAAGCTGGTTTTTTACCGTACGTTGACAAGATACTTAATATGGCCGCGTTCCGCTACACAGAGACGAGAGCAGAATGTTGATTCAATGTCTGGAAAATATCAGCCTCCAGCTTCTCAATAAAAGTTTGGTATTGATGTCCCAGGATGTAGTAGAAGTTTCAGTTCTGATCTTCGCTAATCTTCACGGTTCTGGTGGTTACAGGTCCCAATGGAATTTGTGTAGTATTAAGACTTCGTTCGGTTGTGGAAAGTAAGGTTCTGGAAGTTATTTTAAATTTCTTTGTTTGTTTTTAATATATTTAATTAATTTGACCTCTCCAGTCTATGGGTTGTCTTCATTTATTCACGGTTAATCTTCATTATTACTCATTTGCCATTAATAGATTGGTTAATTTATTTTTTATAAATTCGTTAGATTTATTGGTAGATCGAATTATATTTGTTGAGTGATAGCTTCGGAAGTCGATCCACTGTCCTTTTAATGGATTACTATTTTTGAATTTTAATTTATTATACTTTATTCGTTAGGTTTTTAGTTTCTTTTCTGGATTTGTATCAACTGAACTCAACCTATTCACATATAACAATTGACTTCAATCAACAAGATATCTTCTATTTTGTAGTCCATGACAACCATTTACTTGTTCTGGACAAGTTTACAAATACAATCCAATAATATCTCTATTATTTATTAACAGTAAGTATTCTAACATTTACTCTTATAAAGTGTAACATAAATGAAATTAACATCCATGAATTGAGGCTTTCTCAAAGCAATTGCTTCACTCCTACTACATACAAAATATAGAATAAATACCATGCAAACAAAATAACATGACAATATATAATAACATGCACATTATCATAACATTTTAAATAACAATTAATTAGTCTCCTCTTTAGTATAGAATTATACTAATTATCTATAGACAATTAATGAATCTGTCTATAGTATTTTTATATTGATTGATACTGTTTATAGCTGACACCTTCCACTGATCTCCTTATAGTTTATAATTATTGACATTTTATTTTTCTATTACCTAGTAACCTTACTAGGTATTATTAATCTGTTTTATTATACGAAGGTTTAACTTCCTGACCTTAATTACTGCACACATTGGGTATTGTTTTATTTTGATAGTGATAAAGTTTTTGTGTAACGTATGGGACCTTAACTTCGTTACGTTACAATATATATATTGATGATAAAATGAGGAAACTCTAATAAAAAGTTGTTACGGTTTAAATGAGTCTTTTATTGCAAGTCCTGTCCCTCTGGGCTCCAGCACATTTTCGCTCCATCAAGGCCAAGCGTCTAGTTTTAAATTTTACGTAACGGTCAACGCTGGGCCGTTACAAATGGTAGCAGAGCGTATTTAACATCTATGTGTGCTGACCTGCAGGTGGCAGGACTTGCAATGTAATTTGTAATCGGTTGGTCGCACAAGGTTTGGACGACTGAGATAGCTCTAGATAGCGTGAAAGACAATCTGCCTAACGCATGACATGTAGAACACGTTTTTATAATATTACAAAGAATGAGCAGATTTCGTTGTACTTTCTTAACCAATTTTTACATAATATTGTAGTACAAATGAATTACAAATGTCTGTCTACAAATGTATGTGTTTGCCACTAGACTAGTAAAATGTTAAAATCACATTACAGAAGCTTCTAGATGGAGACAAAAATAATTTGAGCTTAATACTGATATAACAATTGGTTTGTTAGAGAGTTCACCTACAATTAGGCCACTGGTAAGGATAGTCTTGTCTGCTGACAAGTGGATAACAACATATCCGTCATCAAATATCCTGATACTCTGTAAAAACAATAAATATGTATTATCCTGGCTGTTTTATTACTTAAAACTCAGTGTCAGTCAAAATACATCTGTATCTGATTACGTTCCCTTTAAAAATAGTGCGAATAAATGTTGTAAGTTTATAAAAGACTATTCAAATGAACACAAAAAGAGTTAAGATCTACGTCACAGATTTGGGCTTAAAACGGGGTAAAACCTTGCTTCTGACCGATGATCTGACGTTCAGCTTGACCATAAGAAGTAACTGGGGAATGTCAAAGAACAAATTCAACTCAACAGAAAGCAAAGGCAAGTACTAATATTCTCGTTGTTTTTCAAAATTTAAAGGTTATCACAAGTAACTATAAATCACATTTGTACCAAATTTATTTTTTATTTTAGTTACATTACATTTAATATAGTCCTACAGAAAGGAATAAATCTGCACAATTTTATAAAATGTGTTAAAATAATTTATTAATATTCCAACTTAATAGAATCCTTGCAAATAGCACGAGACAACTTTTATGTGAATATTTTTTTAATATTTTCGCTTGATAATAGCATCGTCTGGAAATGGCATAAGCTTGTTGTTATATTCTAGAATGAAGATTACGTAAATTACTTTACTAATTATGTAAACGTTTTCAATATGGATTTTGTAATATAGAAAACTTTACTTACTACGTATCGTAGTCAAAACGTGTTTGGAGTTTGCAAAGGAGTAGACATTCTTGCATACTTTTAGACCTTCTTGAAAGTAATTATTTCTATTAATACAGGTATTGATTTTAAGAATATCATATATCTTAATACAGTCTTTCCTTACAAATATAAAACTACATAGGCCCTTTCCTAGTGTGCGAGTTTTGTACCAACAAAAATAAAGTGTCAGGAATTCCATCATTTCGATCCCGGTTCGGTATTGTAGATAAAATGTAAAATGCCCTAAAAGAAAACGTAAATATAAAAAGATGGCACTGAAGAATGATTGTACTGGGTACACAAATGGTATCTATGTTCTTCAATATTTTGAACAGAATATTGTACAAACAGTTATTTTTATCACACATGGACAGATACGTAAAATCGCTGTTTGTATACTCACATACGTGTGTGTGTGTGTGTGTGTGCGTGCGTGTGTGCGCGTGTGCGTGCGTGCCCGCAAGCGCAAGCGTACATATAACTAGGGAGAGAAAGCCATACAGACAGAGACAGAGATGTAGTGAGTGAGAGAGAACACAGAATCTAATGGACAATATTTATAAGGGTTCGTATCTGCATGTAACAAACCGACTGTAGAGCGTGTAGAGCATGTATTAATAGCATATACGAATATGTACAGTTGCTTGTCACAAGATTAGAAAATAGATAAAAGACATTTTATAATTTATCTTGTTATCTTTGGATAAAGAGTATAAAATGTCACAGCGTCAAGGCGACACGCTAAGCAAAATATGGCTGCTGGCCCTAACGAAGAAAAATAATATTTATGTAATCATACAAATATTTTGTGTCTGCAGCTGCGCATCGTTTCGTTGCTCTCATGCAGTATACCGAAAAACTTGAAGTTGCACATTACATATCACAGATACTTCCGTGTAGACATACGGTTGTCCAATATGCCTGTCCCTCTTTTTGCTGTACTAGCTAACGCAAGTGGCACTGAACAACGGCTTGGACCCCTTATCCCCTTACTGGGTATCTGTTATTGTACCCTTCACGCAATTGTCGTTGACTTTGGTTTTAAGATTTTACCGATTATTTTATTACTACCAAATATTATACACTGTGAATGCTCTGCAAAGTGTACAAATGCAATTCAACATTCAACTGTCGGATCCTTGATTGAAATTTATGTTGCTAGCAGGTATGATTATAATGAAACTTTTGATTATTACTGTATTTGTTTTTGATTTTATATACTAATTTATATATTATTTACTGTTTCTGATTTTATAATCATTGGAACCGCTAAACGTAGTATAACAAAGTCGTCTTCGGCGTTACGTTTTATTATATTATAATATTTACATAATTATTTTTCTTTAAACCCTACTAAGATAATAGGAAACATGGTCTACTAAACACAGCCCACTTGCGTAGAAGTTGTTTGTGCGCACTAGTAACAGCGGTGAGTACAAATTGTTTAGGTGTCTGATAAATCTGGCATAAAAATAAGTAACAACCCTCCAATCTTGTCCACGCTTAAAAAAAAAACATGTAAACGGTTTGAATTTATCACGTCCTGAGAGAGATACTGAGCTGAAAGTAGAGTTTTGCCATTCATTAGTTACTTACTTTTGCAATATTTATGTTTCACCAACTTGTACTAGTATCTTACAGTCTGAAACAATAATTATATAAAACTCCAAATCTTATGGTATTGACAGTTTTTTGTTATTTATTTTGGAAACCTAAGGTTGTTAACTGGATATATTACAATGGTGTTTTCTGCAAAAAAAAAGTATTTTCTTAATAAACTATTCTGGTTTTTAAAATCAGTAATTAAAAAAAATTAAGTAATACACTGGCAACACTGGTGAAAATAAATAAACTTTCCAATTTCAAAGCGGTCAATTCTTATTAATTCTGACGTAACAGTAACGATTCCGGCAATTAAATCTCTTAATTATCTCTCATTTTCATGAAAACCAGCGATTTCATTTATAATTTAGTAAAATATTCTAAATTTGTTAAAGGCTTTTGAGTTAAAAATTAATTTGGTAACAAAAAGTAATTAATTTTATTACAATGGAAGACATTTTGATCAATATAAACTTTCTATATTTCGCCTTTCGTCATTCCAATGATATGGCAAAATTCCAACAACCAAGTAAGTGATTATTATTTCTGCATGGCACGACCCCCTTTTGCTGAAACGTCGAGAAAAAGACAGATCACAATATATCCTAATATAACAGATCTAGAATTCCTTTAGTTACAAGTACGAAAACTTGACAAAAAAAGTGCAAGCCAAACCAAAACATGTGCTATTAAAATTAAATTAATAAATTTAGTTCTTGAGGACGGACTGTAAGAACATAGGGTAGTAATAAAAAACGTATGTCGAAGGCAATATATTTGCATAATTCATAAATATTAATTTACAGGGTGAAACTCGAGATCTAAAATAATTAAGATAATCTTCCTGTTCCAAATAGCGTTATAGTATTCCATCACAATTACAATCGTAACTGGAACCTGGTAAGTAAAAGTCCTTACATGTAATAACGAGTACACACATATAAATACATAAAAGTTTCTAACGTTTAACAGTTTAACACATCGTCATTGGACTCTGTTACCACTGTTGTTAAGACTGTAGATTTGTCTCAAACCAATGTAAAAAGATGCCATGCTTTGAACAATCTGCAAAAACACGTAATTTGTTAATTATATGAACGAAAACATGTGGATAACTACATATTTGAAAAATTATATATGTATATGGCAACATTACAATTTATTTAGTGTGTGTATCTGAATGGTACTCAACGTAACTATTGAATAAACTGCCAGCTAGGTTGCGGGATTTCTGTATTTGTTACGTTAAGTCGTTTTTGTTGCATAATAAATTTTGATATAAGAAGAGAGGAGGAAGATTTTGTGGCGTTAAATAATTTCTAATAAAACCACTGACTTACAAAAAACAAATTCTTTAAAGATTAAAAATAAATATGTATTAATGTCACTTTTTAAAAGAAACTGTTTTACAACCATTAGTCTTATTATACATATTATAAATCACACATAAATAATATCCAGACTACAACAATAAAACACATATATGAACATAGATGTAAGACATTGTTTGAGTTACTTTAGCGTCTGACGTAAATATTTAATTCAAATAATTAGTTTAAACATTAGAGGTCATACATAAAAAACATTTAAATATTTATTATACAAAATGAAAGTTTACTTACAGTATTTAAATAAAAGATAACATTTACTTTATGTGTAGAAATAATAGTTACTATGCACTCATTTTAATAAAATAGAAAAGTTATAAGGATATTAACCATAGTAATTATTTAATTTTTTGTATTTTTGTATTTTACACTATGTACAATTTCTATTTCTGTTTCTATTTCTATTTCGGTTTACTTACTGTTTTTGTTTACCAAAATATAATTGTTCATATTTCACCTGTTTGTCACGTTGAGTTATCGTGGCGTGTGTGTGTTGTGTTCTGGAAGATGTTGATAAAGCTGGTGACGATCTTGTGCCGGAGTTTCTACTTTAATCATCTGTCTGCCAGACTCTCCTTCGTTGTGAATAATTGGCGTCTGTTGTCGGTTGTCCGTTGGACAGAGTATCCCTCGTCGAGAAAGATTAGCATGAAAACTGTGTCGCTGAGCAAACTGACGTAGTGTCCCCGTGAGTAAATTCTTAGCGTCTTTTCTATGTCGGCAAGCAAACTGACGTAGTGTCCCCGTGAGTAAATTCTTAGCGTCTGTTCGGTCGTTTAGAATCGGCCAGGGTTTTATACTCAAGGCACGCTGACAGGTCGAAGATAACAGGGCAAGCTTACCAAGCCATCTCAAACCTGTCAGATTTTGTACACGCGTCGGTTTTCCACACATCACTTTTTCGTATTTTCACATTTACAATTAGTGTTTACGTGCAAACTGATAGAATCATGAGATTCGTGATACTTTTGCCTTTGCTTCCATACTAATTAGTTAATTGTCTTCTAGTTTTCCTTATGGTGAATATATCACCATTCACCTTCAAGTGCTATTATGTACATCTTAATATGACATAATTCACTTTGCTGTAGGTATTGTCAGTATGCAAATTTTTATAAAATAAACATATTTAATTATTTGTATTTTACGCCTGTCTGAACTGGAGCTCACTACCACAACGAAGATATGTGTGTACACAAAGACACGATTGTTTCCTGCAGTCAGTCATGTGAGCAGGCATAACACATACGCACTAAATACACATGTACACACACACACACACACACACACATATATATATATATATTCCCCTAGTAACGTATTATTAAAAATGAAAATAGTTGTTCAAGACAGGTGTTTGAAAACAGGTTAAGAATTGTCTAATTCTTGTCTGCTCCCGCATGCAACATTTAAACCGTCACCTTTATTTTATATATGCAAATAAATTACCCTAGGAGAATATGGAAATACGTACTGTTGCAATACACACGCATACACAAACACGTGTGTGTGTGTGTGTGTATGTATGTGTGTGTGCATTACAATAACATACAAATTTAGCTCAAAAATTAGTAATACCTCACAGACGCATAGAAAAGAGTCCACATAACACATTCATAGTATATAGTCGGAAGTACGCTATGGCCGCTCAGTCCAAAAGCATTTGTCTAACATTTTGATGTTACAAGTTTTAAATACTCTCACATTCAGTACTTTTGTTCCACGTTTTTAATTAATGAATTGTTTGTTACCTGGTGGATGTATTTAGCACTTCGCCATGTTGTGTAATAACTCACAGAGTAGTAACGGCAGGTGGTTACACGCTTCCGTCTACACTTGCTTACGGTAACAATGCCCCACACACCGACTAGTGTGTCCACCACGCCGACCTTGCCAAGAAACCAAATTCAGCTGTCTAATTTACAGCGAGAACGTGACTATCCTCTAGCTGATCGAGTTCAGTGGAAGATGAGTAGTCAGATATGGTGGGGTCCGAGCCGTTATGAATTCAAACTAAGATAACCGAACTGTTCCAGCGTTTATGTGTTACGTTCCTTTCATTTGTGCCAGAAAATACGTTGATTATATAATTTAAGATAAGGTGAGAATAAGTTGCTTTATAGTGTGTGTTAATAAGTCAGATTTGTTTAAAGTGCCAATTAAATGTGACTTATAATTATCAAATGTAATAAGATTTCGTGTTTGGCGTTAAACGATTTATTTAATTAACAAAATGTCCAGCTTCCAACAGTAACAATACTGACCAGTTTGAATACGAGACAGTAGGTTACATTGTACATGATAATATACACATATTCCTGCTGAATCTGATTAATTTCCATTTCTCGATAGACTGAAAAAACGTAACAGTTCGTCTAAAAACTCCATTTAGGCCAGACGTACTACGTTTGTGTAGACTACGGTAATTCAATAATAGTTCTCTTTTCACGCATCCAGGCGTTAAATTTTATTTTGTTAATTCCCAAGTATTTTTGTGAATTATTCATGTTGGCAACAGTGCATATATAAGCCTTTTATTTAATAAAATGCTCTCCATAATTAAACGAAGTTTCACTTAAGATTAATACGATTTGTAGTTAATATTCAAGGTCACATTATAATGATCAAAGAATTTGCTTCTGTTATTTACTTCCAAGTTCCATAAGGAAATGTAAGTATGGCGAAATAATCGTGTTCGAGCTAAGGGCTGATTCTGATTGTACTACCCTCAAAACATGAAGAAAAGTCATTTTCCAAAAAGTGTCTGTGTGTGTGTATGTGTGTGTCTGTGTGTAGAATTTATGTTGTGGCAAATGATAACTTCCGAAAATTCGAACAGAATAAAACCATGTTTTGCATATGTGACTGAGCTGTAGAGGACTCAAGGTACATTGATTTTGGTGAAGATCGGTTAAGGGAAATGGGTAGTTTACCTGCAACGTTTACGTTTTAACAAGAGTAAAGTACTTAATTTTTATAAACAAAGTATCCTGAAAAAAAAGTTATAATAATCCACTGTAGAAAAGTAGATGAAATATCTCTAAATGGAATGGGTAGCTGAAGGGGCAAGGGGGTAATTTTTTTATATGTGTACGTTATCGGCAACAAAGAAGTATTATGTTGTTAAAATTCTCTCCCGGGCTGTTTGGCAGTGGTCAAATGTTTTCTGCAAAACCAGACGTTTCGGTAGTGCCATCGACTGCCATCATCAGTGAAAATAGAGTGCACTAACGTGAAGTGGTATAAGCTAGTAACTACAGTACTGTGCTTAAGGCTGAAGAAAGAAAGTAGAACGAAGTAGTTTCTATCAAAATATTTCATTTCGAATATGCTCTAAACATAAGTCTTAGATCATGGAAGTCATGTATGGTTCTCCATACCGATATTTGAAAGCAGCAGCCCCAGTTAAAAAATTTTAGGTTTTTATTTTATTACTAATTTGTATCTGCAGATTGCATTAGTTACTATATTCCTAATACTTGTATGATATGATTCTCTTATATTCTGACTGCTTACTTTTACAGTACAGTACCGGTACTCAGTTTCTGTTTTATTAGAGTAAAATCTGCTCATTCTGGTCATTCGATTTTGCTAACTTAAAGACGTATTATCAGTTGAGGTTAGGATGCGGCTCTTTCTGGAACACTGGTAATTGTGGTTGTTCATCCAACTCATACCCGGTCACCACAACTCAACAGTACTTTGCTCATCTTACTCTGACCTCGATCGACTAGACATTAGTGTGTATGTGTTTTGTAGCGCTTACGTAACCCACGTCGCTATGGTAACCACAGTAACCACACCACAATGTAGCTAATCCCAAGCCTAGATAAAGCGTGAGTGGAAATTTTGGTTGAAAAGAATAAAATACAACAAACTATTGTATATTTATTATATTTGGCGCGCGCTCTACCAAATAATGGTACGGTATATTTTTTATCACAATCATAAAGAATTCTATAATAAAAAATGAAGAGAAGTTGCAAAGCCTATTGCACTGCAAAATGACTTTCTAAAGTATAACACAGGCTTTAAAAATTTATCAAAAGAAGGAGTGTAAAATGTAGAAATTAAAAATAGTATAAAAAGCTTTTAAGGGTCATTACTTTCAATTTCTTTAACTGTGTCTATTGTATGCACACAAGTGGAAACATTCTAATAAATAGCCCTAGAGTCTGATGAAACAACGAGTCTTACTTCTTTAAGTAGTTTCCTAAAATTCACTTCATTAATCATCGGGCTTTGCTTATACTCGGTCCAGACTGGTCGAATTATTAAATTTTATTTTTAACTAGGTATTTCAATATTTTTTTTTCTAATATTAATCGTTTTTTTAAATCATGTGTTGGCTGCTTCTTGAGTTGCTATACGATTAATATTAAAGGCGTACACATTTAAATTCTGCACATATTCGTCTGACATAACATATTCACATTATTACATACTGCAGCCAATAAAGTAACTCGAGTAACAAAAATATAAATAACAAACAAACTGTAGTTAATAAAAAATAACATATTTGTATTGAGAGGTATTCACCCCGCATCACGTGCTCCCGCGGTGACGTCATTTCAGCAGCCAATAGCAATTCGTTTCGCTTCGGACCCAATCTTATGTAGTAGAGTAACCTTGATAAAACGTATACAGTGTAATGCATATGTACGGGCAGTGTATGAGTTTGCCCCAACGGAGTGGGGGTAGGCGAGAAACAAGACGGCTCATTTCTATGCGGCGAGTCATGCCTCCAATAGTTATAATATAGGGCTACCTCTATGGCTGTGGCTCATACACCCACGGCGCTATGATAACGACGTCAACCCCCCCCCCACACACACACACAAAACCAACTCTCTTTTTTCTAATAATGAATCATGATTATTGCTTAGTTTCACTTGGCAAAATTTCACAACATGCGTCAACTCACATTGCCTCAAGTCCCGTCATATATAAAAATCCGCAACCTACAATAGAAGTCCTAGCACATTGAAATATTATCGCATTTGTCAAATACGTATACCATATATATTTATTTTTGCTCACAAATATTATAGTTTTTGTTACAATTATTAATAATAAATAGTAATTTTTATTTTCTACAAACATATACATATTATTACGTTGTTCTTATACTATTTTGATAGTTGCCTTACTGCCATTTATGTTTATATTTATATTTTATAAAGATAACAGAAAATTCTTATATTTATATTTATATTTTCTCTCTCTCCTTCATCTCCTTAACACTCGCACACGCACACGAACACCATTTTGAGAAATTATCCTCCTCCTAAGATTTCACCATTGATTATTGTTCTGATAAATTCCTGTCCAATTAACTTTACAACTAACTGTACGTACAACTTTTATCTTGCAAAATTCGAGGCACCTTTATGATGGCTCGTCCTGTGTGACCATCTTGCATGTTTTCACCTAACCGTACATGTGTGTATACATGGCTTCATTACTTACTTTACTCTGTTATTTATCTACACGTAAATTAATGTTTATTTGGACTACTTTTTCATAATATAGAAAAATGATTCATATATAATATCACACTCAACTTTCTCATCAATCACAATTGCATATCAAAGTGTCAAAATTTACAAATTGATACATTTCTTTGTGGCATTAAGTTCTTAATTATATAACATAAAACATAATTATTTTCAAATACATACATACATCCTCGGCGCTACAGCCCAGTCCGGGCCCTGGCCTCCAAAAGAAATCTTCCCCACTGGTCTCTACTCCCGGCCAATGTCCACCAGTTTGCTGCACCCAGCCTCACTGCCTCATTACCAACCTGGTCCAGCCATCTTGTACGCGGTCTTCCCTTCCTTCTCCTTCCCATCGGCAAATAATTCATCACTCTTTTTGGGATTCTATCCTCCGCCATTCTCTGCACATGACCAGTCCAACGCAATCTGTCAATTTGTATGAGTTGCACGATCGGAAGATCTTTAAACCTTTCGTACAACTCTCGATTATGCAGTCGCCTCCAAATGTTGTTTTCCCTCACAGGGCCATAGATTCTCCTCAGTACCCTCCTCTCAAAAACGGATAGTCTCTGCTCATCTAGTTTTTTTAACACCCAGCATTCCGAGCCATACGTCAGGACTGGTCTAATCAAGGTCTTGTATAGGGAGGCTTTTGTATCTTTAGTTATTAATTTTGATTTAAAATGTTTCACCAGTCCGTAGTAACACCTATTAGCATATAATATTCGTTTTTCAATATCTCTAGAGGAGTTATTTCCAGAGTCCACATATGACCCGAGATATGGAAAACCCTGAACCTTTTCAAATTCATAATCGTTAATGCGCAGGGACAGGGCACGAGTGTTGGCACCTACAACCATATATTTGGCTTTGCTTTGGTTTATAACCAAGCCCATAGCCTTAGCGGACAACTCCAGTTCCTGAAAGGCTTCCTTTAAGCCAGATTCAGACCTACTTATGACGTCAATGTCATCAATTATTTTCAAATGCTGCCCTTATTTCTGCACGTTACCTTCCTATGTTTTGTGCATTACAAAAATATAAAGAGCTGTTTAGACTACGGATATTATTGTAGTTAATATTTTACTATTCAGTCCGTAATTACTTGTTAAGGGACTACTTCTAGCAGAATTAAATAAACAATCTTAACTGAAGATTTATGGAAAATTGTAAAGGCATTTTAGAGAATGATCTAATCACAAGGAAGACTGATAAATATTAACAAGGCTATTGACCTAGTTGCTCACTTTAAATACTTGGGTGTGACATTTTCTAAAATCATTCTCTAAGATATGACTAATAAGTAAGTCATAAATGTGAGATAAAGTATTGATAGTTAAGAAATCAAACAATAATTATATTTGATTAGCCAGAAAATGCGAGTTTGGAGACCTTATGGTCGCAGAACATAGGTGTTGTGGTAATGTTGGTTAGCTTAAGACACAACAGCATATGTGTTCAAAACACATAACATACTAGAAGGAAAAGAAAATAAAGAAAAAGAAGTACGAGGAGGAGTAGAAAGAAAGGTGGAAGAAAGAAGCAAGTAGGTAGAATAAAAAGGTAAAACAAACTATTTTCTTAATTTTACAAACGCATCCAGTTTCTAATAATGACTAGATTAGTTTAAAAAGTGTAAATTAATATTTTGTAGAAAATTATAAGGTTGGCCTAGATATATCGTATGAAAATATATGTAGGCTATTGTAATTGCAGCATAATAATGCCAATACTAAAAATGAAAATATGAACGTCTTGTTAGCATGTTTTTATAGTTCCCTTACCATTACAAAAGCTTCTAGTTGAAGACAAAAATATTTTGAGCCAAACGTTGATATAACAACTGGTTTGTTAACTAATTCCCCTACAATTAGGCCGCTGTGACGGACAGCTCTGTCTGATGATAAGTGGATGGCAACATATCCTTCTTCAAATACCTTACGACTCTATAAAACAAAACAAACAAATATGTGTCACATTAATTTTACCTATTAGTTAAAAATCACTAAAATAATTTTAAAAACACGAAATTTTATAAGTGTAGTCAGAACCATCATGTACTTACGCTGTACACGTTCTGCTCTATTAAATCGAATATAGATACACATACACACACACACACACACACACACACACACACACACACACAGCAAGGTAACATGTTTGAAGCTGCCTGCATTTGCAGAAATAAATTTTGATTAGTTGAATTAACGCGATTATTTATTATTCTTTTTTGTGTAACATAAATACAGTTTATATTTAAAAATTATGTATTCAAAAAATATAAATTTTGGTATTCTTGACTGTTATCAATTAAAAAAGAGAATCTCTACTTGTTTTATACTTTATAGTTTTCTAATTTCACTTCCCTGGATTTGCTGGGTTGAGTTGCATCAGTCCGGACGACCTGCGGGCCTGTCCCTACGCTTTCACAACGGCCGTTGTTCTTCTAACGTCGATCTCAGAGTTTCCTCGTGAGAGTTGTGTCCGTCCAAGTTGCTCCTGATTTAGTCCTCGTTGACAGCCATCTTGCACGCCGCGCCCAAGGGATACTAATTTAGCCGCTCCCTCGATGACACACTCCAGGTTCCCAATGACTGGCTGGAACTGGAATTGGCCACCGCAAACGTCCGAGTCAATATGAGAGGCTGCGTAACACACGGCTTACCAGTGCTTTTATAGCTCTACACACACGACGTCATTTTTACCTGTTCAACCATTCTACATTGTTCTAGAAAATTTACCACTTGCTGGTGAACATGAATTTCCGGTTTCTAGACCACGTGTTTTCTACTGTATGTGATTGCATAACTAATTACATTGTCAGTTGAATAAATGCTATTAAAATTTATTTAATACTAAAATAAATCATTATTAAGGGAACCTCATTGGTCTTCACACAAATCGTTACGCGCGTAAGACTTTTCACTTTCACACGACACAACACTGCTGTTTTTATATTATTTGTAATCGTTTTACACTACGTTAACATGCAGTACTCATCCTAATAACAATAACGTCTTATAACATTTACAGCCCTCTGCATAGGACACCAACTAAGGCTTACTGTAAATATGTTCCCATAAATTCACCCATAGTGTGAATATTTGTCTCATTGCAATACATATTCTATATTTGCCTCCTTGTCTATATATATATTGCAAAGGAACATCGCAGAAAAGGATCTTTGTAGCTATGACTACATGCTTTTATACAATTTATGACGTTATAGACATGTTGAAAATTGATTTTGTTAAATTTTTTAAAATAGCTATAAGTTTTGAAATAAGAAATGTGTAATTAACTGTTGTATGTCAAAATGCCCATAAATTTATTTTCTGTCATGTCAAATGCGAATTTAGTCCGCGAGTGCGTGTGTTCGCGTGTTATTCGTATTTACATAAATAACTCTGGTGTAAATTAACGTATCGAATTGAAACATGGACAGCTCATACTTCTGAATTAGCGCTACATTTTTCATATGTCAAATACTCAAAACATATTATTTTAATATGTATTTTTTAACAGAATTCACTTTTCTAAAGAATCCTTATCTTCTGAAAGTCATAAAAATTTTAGATAAAATCTATATATGCTTTTGCAGTCTTCAGCAAAATTGATCAGGACACATGTCTATCTATATAACCCATCAATCACGTGCTATGGGTTTTAACCAATCAGAGGCCTCGTTGATGAAGCTTCGGTCAGTTCAACCTAGCAGCTCGGCCTTAACAGACGTTGTCTCTGTGCGAGTTTGTCGTATCAGTATACGTTCTACATAAGGGTTACGAGTACGGGGTCTTAGCAACGAGTTGCCTGTTTGCTAGATCGATTGGGTATTAGAACTCAAAATAATTTAATTAAAAATTAAACAGTCTCGCGATAGTCAAGATTTTTCCGCATAGGAATCAGGTGTATTTGCCGAAATACACCTGGGTGATCGCGAGGACGCGTCAAGATACCGGAAGGTGTACGTAAAACACACTGAAATCGAATTAATAATAGTAAACCCATTATCGAGCCCTGAGATAAACTCTATCGGTGAAACGGTGTGCGTGCGTGTGTCGCGAGAGTTCTACGTGCCATCATTACAGCTGATCCACCAGGCGACGAGTGACAGTGGAGCAGTTCAACGGTTCGTCAAAGGATTTTGTCCAACAAAGAAAATAGACTATAAGAGAGAAAACCATTCAAACCATTTTACAGACTCTATTAAAATTTAAGAATAAGTAATTTATGTTCAAATCACAGGCTATATTAAATTTGTTTTAAAATAAAGACCTAACTCCAGATAAAAGACTCTGATATTATTTTGTTGTAATTTACTATGCCTTCTATTTGTTTCATTGCAATATATATATATATATATATATATATATATATATATATATTACAACGTTATTTTTAGACACTTACTTTTACACATATGCTCTTACTCATTTGTGAGCACTTACCCACGTCTCGGAGGTATACTCTTCTTCTGCAGTATTTACCTTGATGTTCCCCCGCTAGGTCGCAGGCTTTAGTCATTGATTGAGTGTGGATAAGCACGTGAATATCGTTATATAAGTTTAATACAAGTAAAGAGTACAGAGGATTTAGTACTGGTTATGTAATTACTACTACTGTGTTAATAAAATCATATTCATTTGATTTATTATTTAAAAATTCAAATTATCATATTATTAATTGTTTTGTGTGGGTTAATTATTACTTGAACCCTTATATTCGATCCGAATATAATGCAATTATAACGTGTTTAAATCTTATTTCTTATATTCTAATACATAGTATACACATACATAAATCATATATTACCTGAAATATTACACAGACATATAATACATAACACATATAATTATTGTCAACCGTGATTAACACGCACAAAATTTAATATTCATCTTGTCTTTGCAAGTGTGGTTTTTAATATATACCACTAAATAAAAACTTTTAATTAATTACATTTATTAAACTGCTAATAGAGAATATTTATTACTTTGATTGATTCTATGATTTAATGTCTCAATTAATTAACACTCTTCAAATTACGTAACTCTCATATTTGAATTTAATTATCTAATCAAATACAAAAATATAATAAAAACATGATCAAGATCATGATATAATAAAATCTTTATCCAATCGTCCCCTCAACATTTTATATTTTCTGATCAAGATATGACACTAACGATAATCACAGAACTTGATCGGTATTTTCGTCAGACGCCTGCTTCAATGAAATGATTATTATTGCCGTTAGTACTACTATATTAATAATTACTTACGTCTTTCCTTAAAAATATACGACTACGTACCTCTTGTGTAAGCTTGGTGCCGATTGTAAAAAGCGCTAGGAACGCCATAGTTTCAATTCCAAGGAAAATTAACATCGGAAGAGAGAAGGATAAAACTTCTTTTTGCTGGAAAACAAAACACTCCACTCCAGTAATTTGTTATTATATTGCACTTATTCGTCACTAAAATACTATGAAATACTAAGGTAGACTACTTAACGTACAATATTTACGTATTGTACGTACACTATTTTGTTTACATTAGTAACGTATATTAACGTAGACTATAGTTCCGAATTACTACCACACATAGGAAAATATAAACATAGTGCTTTAAAATAACTTGTAATAGAGACGGAAAGAAAAACACTGTTATTGCCTTTATCAACACGAAATCTTGAACATAAACCATTTTCAGGGTACATGACAATCTGTAATACACAGGCTTATTGACATCACATGTAGCAATTTATTTTGCAATTGTATTTAACACAATATCCAACTTAAACGGATCTCAAAAATTATACAAGCTTATTCTTCAACTTTATTTTTAAAATATAATAATTCTACATGCACTATTCAAACCTTACAAAATTTTTGAAATAGCAGAATAATTTTATTGAAGCGATCAACTCAAGTCACTAAGTATTAACTCAAATACTTTACTCGAAATGCTGCAGTACCGTGACGATTTAAATAACTGCGTAACTACTTGTCTCCCATGACTGAGGTAGTGCATTTCTACGTATAGCTGTCTCAGATTAAGGTTATTGCATCCCTGTTACTATGGAGTATGTGGAACATTAGTAGGCCTAATATGGTTCTATGTAATCCTAAAAATTACTGAACAGATTTCAACATTTCTTTTGTTGGCGAGTAGATTAAATCTTTTTCATTAACATCTATAACCTTCTTCAATAACTCTGGTCAGTAACATGTACGAGGTGAGGAGTTAAAAACCGTGTAAAGTCGAGAGACGTATTACACACACACTTTTACTATACGGTCTAACTATATTAGTTATATAAAAATGTTAGAGTTATGTCAAAAAGTGGGCATGGTTTTTACGACCTTAAATACGAGTACTATACAAACATTCAGCGATGAAGTGTACCAATTAAGTCACAAGAAATGGACAGGTAAGTCACAACAAGTACTTTTCAATGGTTTTTGAGTAATCTAATAAGTATGTTTTCTCGTTAAATTAAATTAAAGGTTATATTTTTAAATATAATAATGTCTTTTACACACAGACGCTTGCTAACTCACACACACTCGCGGGCGCGGGCGCGGGCACACACATAATACTCGTGGGCTTTCAATGGTTTTTGAGTAATCTAATAAGTATGCTTTCTCGTTAAATTAAATTAAAGGTTATATTTTAAATATAGTAATGTCTTTTACACACAGATGCTTGCTTACTCACACACACTCGCGGGCGCGCGCACACACATAATACTCGTGTGCCCATAAGTAGAGGGAAAATGCCGGTTCTAACTCACAAAGGAATTCCGCCTTTCCCACGGTGTAGATCAAAGAGATGCCGCCGTTCCCACGGTCCAAGATTTTTTCCCACGCTCTCCCCACCACCGCTGGACCACAGCATCCCAAAGGACCGCGAATTTCCGCGAATAAATTTTTTTATTTTTTTTTAATTTGATATTTTTATTTTTTTAATTAAATTGATTTGCATATCCGCGAATATATGCAGCCTTCCGCGAGCCTAAATCACTTTCACTTTCTAATTTCCGCGAATATAATTTTTTATATGCCGTCTTTAGCGAGCCTAAATCACTTTCACTTTCTACTAGACCGCGAATTTCCGCGAATAAATTTTTTTAATTTGATATTTTTATTTTTTTAATTAAATTGATTTGTATATCCGCGAATATATGCCGCCTTTCGCGAGCCTAGATCACTTTCACTTTCAATCAGCTGGACCCGCAGCATTCCCAAATGGACCACCCGCATCCGCAAATATATTTTTTTTATTTTTTAAATAACACTGATTTGCATATCAGAGGTGGGTGGTGGGTGGATGGTTCCGACTTGATGAATTATATTGTATATATTAAATATATGATCAGGGTTACCAACCTTGCATGAGTTCAAATTTGTTGTATGTTATAATGTATATTAAATCTATATGATCAGGTTTACCAACCTATGCAGGGTTCAAACTTGATATGTGTATTATAGTGTATATTAAAATATATGATCAGGTTTACCAATCCTGTATTATTGTGTGTATAGAACAGATCTGCCAACATTTTTCTTCGGTAGGAAATTCAAACTATATGAGCAACGCATTCGCCAGAATCTGAGACTCGAGAGAGTATGTTTGTCGTGCATGCTTTATTTTTTATTCGCTCGCGTCATCCGTATTTAAAGTTCGCTACTTCCAGTACACATGGCCTCCGTAACAGATTTGGTCTCCAACAGGTGTGATTCGAACGGTAAGAGTTAAATATAGTTTACAGACGATTGTAATTTTAAAAATTCATTTTTGCATTAAATATATATATCGTAAACAATGAAATAATAATATTTCGTCATTGTAAGATTTTAATAAAACAATTATCAGTTTAAATTCTCTCTCTCTCTCTCTCTCACTTGTTGTGTATGTTTCTCTCTCTGTGGTCAGTACCGCGCGCATGTATATGAAATTAGAAAGTTTATATTTATTCGACAAATATTAACGCCCTCTCTCTCTCTCGCTCGCAGACGTCGGAAGCAATTCGAGGTCATTGACACGACTTTACACTGACACATTGCAGTCTCTCACTCTCTCTCTCTCTCTCTCTCTCTCTCTCGCTCTCTCTCTCTCTGGGTTAAGCTGGTGTTGTACGTTACTAAAATCATAGCAAATATTTTCATTCTAAGCATGTATTACTGTTTAGTAATAATTACAGCCCCAACAAAGGATATATAAGTTTGTGTATATGGATTGTATATTGCAAGTACGGAATTATTATTTAAATCCGATATCTGTTTTTATTAAAATCATACAATGTCAAAAGAGGATAGTTGTCTGTTACGAACCAGTACTAACTCTCCTATATGGCCGTCGCTCGCATCATCCGTATTTAAAGTTCGCTACTTCCAGTACACATGGTCTCTGTAACAGATTTGGTCTCCAACAGGTGTGATTCGAACGGGAAAGTTTGCAAGGATGAGACGTAGGGTAATCCGATGTGTCAAAAACGTGTAGGTCCTTCTTCATATCAGCATACGCGCTGACAGTAATTATGTGAACTTCAAAGGGTTCAAATATTTCAAAATAAAAAATATATAAAACAAAAATACAGAATATATGAAATGTATATTTACAAATAAAAAAATATTACATATTATCAAACAATGGCACATAATATTCATCCACCCAATCCTCTATAAATCGACCATAATTAACTCCCCCAGCATGATTGTTAATAAACCTCGTGTAAATATTTGCTAAGTCTCTATTTTTTTTAATTTCTGTTTCAGTATGAGACTGGCAATCGGTGCGCTGTTGTTGTAATAGCTCCCTGTTTCGTGCCACCTCAGTCGCTCGCCTTTCTAACCAATCTGAGGCGTAACTTTCAAAACAGTCAACGGGAGACATACTTGTCTGAAACAAAGACATTCTCAGTGTTTTATCACACACGTACAAACACATTGCTGTCTCTCTCTCTCTCACTCACACACACACACACACACACACACACACATTTAGTATGAATAGACGCGTCTTTGTTAGTAAAATGTAACGCTGTAATCATTAATAGCGTTGTGATGGGGGTCGACTGCATGTGATGTTTGTAAAAATTGTTTACGCATTTTAGGTATGGTTTATCTATTTAATACGTGCAATTTTAACTAATCTGTCTTGGAGGATAACCTATTTTTCCTTCTTTTCTACAGATAACAGTTGCTTTGATCAGAAACATTACCAGAGAACAACGTCCTCCTAAAGATAAATTTACCAGAGCTCAAAACAGTACAAAGTCATACTTTTGGTGAAGAAAATCACGTCAACAACAACAAAAGTTGGTTGTGTTTCAACAGCTACAAACAATAATTAATTTTCTTACACTAGTAAACATTTTGTTGTAATTGTTTCAATTAAAGGAAACATATATATTCGCTGAGAAAATCTGTTGTGGGTGGACGAAACATGTGTCTGAATTAATAAATTTTCTCTCTGCATAGCAGTTGTAAAAGTAGTCATATACATTATGTGCTATATATATATATACAAAAGGCTTTCAACGTGTTTGTCATTTCAACCAATTTGTACTGCGCTCTAATTGTATAAAAATAACTGTACCGCTCCATACAACTGAGAATAAATCCTTACACACACACACACACACACACACACACACACACACCTACAACAGTCTTTCAACTATTTAAAAAAAAAAAAAAAATGCAGTGATAGCTTTCACGCAGGCGGTCAATGAGAAATTGCTAATTTTAAAAATTCATTTTTGCATTAATTAAATATTATATATATATCGTAAACAATGAAATAATAATATTTGTCATTAAAAAGTTATATTCAGTGCGCACACACACACACACACACACACACACACACACACACACACACACACACACACACAACGATACAGAATTAGATATAGTTATTATTCGATAACTTAAACAATAATAATAAGTGATATTTACAATGAAACTATTTTCAAATAAAAATGATGTTGGTTCGACAACCTTTTTGTTTTAAGACTATAACAAGAATGAGACCTGGCTCCCCCTCTCTCTCTCTCACACACACACATACACACACACATTTAGTATGAACAGACGTGTCTTTGTTAGTAATATGTACAAATCACATGACTTTATGTGAACTTCAAAGGGTTCAAATGTTTCAAATAAAATATAGAATATATGAAATGTATATTTACAAATAAAATAAAATATATTACATATTATGAATTTTTTTAATTTGTGAAGCAATCTTCAAGACGCTCTTCTTCTTCATTTGGTACTACATTAAGCCAGTCCTTGGACTTCACGTTTATGAGGGTTTCATAAACATAAAGATCACTACCACCAATAATTTGTGGTACAATACTTCTGTTTAATGGTAGTACCGCGCTCTAATTGTGTAAAAATAACTGAGAATAAATCCATGCAAACACACACACACACACACACAACGATGTTTCTACTTATTTGAACAAGTCCTGTATTAAATGCACTTGTTAATGTTTTAATGTGAACAATTTTACGTTTAAATAAAATCGGTACATACAATAAAATTATGTTTCAGTATTAAAGATATAAATATTACTGTTTTATTAATTTAAAATACCATATAATTGCTTACGCTTGACAAATAAGAGAAAAGACATACTTTACGGAATTTCTTGAAATTTTTGCAGTTAGTCTTCTGCTCATGTGTACTGGTAGTCTGTTTGGGTACGGTTAACCATTTAAATTCAATGTTCTTGTTGTTAACCTTCTGCTCCTGTCCCTCTCGTTTACTGGTGGTATGTTTGGCTACAGTTAACCATTTAGGTTCAATGTTCTGAGAAGTATTCATCATCTTCTTGTTCCTATAATAACAGTACCTGCTTCAGTACTATATATATTATGTGCTATATATACATAAGGCTTTCAACCAAATTGTACCGAGATCTAATCGTGTAAGAATAACTGAGAATAAATCCATACAAACATACACACACGCACACACACACACACACACACAAAACCAATGAACTGTCTCTTGACATCGTTTAGAAATTGACATGACAGAGAAAATTTTCATGTTCCACCTTGTACCGAGATCTAATTGTGTGTAAGAATAACTGTACCGTCACATGCAACTGAGAATAAACACACGCACACACTTTACGATGTTTTTACTTATTTGAACAAGTCATGTATTAAATTCAATAAATAATGCACTTGATAATGTTTTAATGGGAATAATTTTACGTTTAAATAAAATCTGTACATACAATAAAATTATGTTCACTTTAAGAAATAAAAACTGCACAGTATGTTTCTTTGATTGCAGACGAAACATCAGACATCCCGTCTGTATTTCAGTTAGTTATAGTTTTCCACTATGTTTAGCTAATGGTCAACCAGTTGAAAGTTTTTGGAAATTTGATAACCCTGAAGGCACGACGCAGAATCTATTGGTCTAAGCGTACATTTATTATGTAAATCATCTCTTTTTCAGTCATCTACGTATATGCATTTGAATTATTTGCGCATGCACATACAACTGAGAATAAATCCGTACAAACACACGCACACTTAGCGACGTTGATATAAATATTACTGTTTTATTAATTTAAAATACCGTATAATTGCTTACGACGCGCACACTTAGCAACGTTTTTACTTATTTGAACAAGCTATGTATTAACTTCAATAAATAATGCACTTGATAATGTTTAAATATTTCCAACAACTATGTTGATTAGAAGTGCTGTAAGTTCAATAACAATGTTCGCTACGTAACGTATTCAAATCTGTTTACTCACCTCTTAAATGTTGATGCACACAATTATCGATTTCACAATGAGGTATGAAGGCTAATTGCATTCTTCACGTATATATATTGATGTATCTTACAACGATAGGGTAGGGGTAGCTTGCGTGTTTGTTTTGAAAGTCATTGTCCGCCGTTGGAAACTTTCAGAAGTTAGCGATACTGAAAGTATTTTCGTGCATTAGTCAAAATTAGGAAAACAATGCAGAGAGAGAGCGAGTGGACACACATGTAAGTAGCTTGATACTCAGTGACAACAACACACACACACACACACAGTTAATATTTGTCAAATATATAACAACGAGTGAGAGAGAGAGAGAGGAGGGGTCATCGACTGAGAAGAAAGTGTCTACAACGTTTTCACCTCGATAAACTTTAGCCTCTCTCCAGAGTCTGTGTGTATGATCGTCCACATCATAGAAATTAATTTCTATTTTTCATCTGTAACGACATGCGTGTATAATTTTAATTTATTTCACTATACACCTCTGAACCTATGTGTAATTATTTTGTAAACTGCGTTATCTATGGAGGAACTGTCGCAGCAAACGTTAACACTAGAACGATTATATTATTATTATTATTTAGTGATCAGATAATTTCATAAAAAAATAAGAAACGTAAAAGATATACGCTGACTTTACCGCAACCACGTCTATTTAGATAAACGGCTCGGAAGAAAAAATAATTCTTCACAAAGCAGAACAACAACAACTACAGTCTCAAATAAATATATTTTAAATCTGGGGCTATGCGTGTACGTAGGGAAGGTCTTCATATGCTCACTGAACAAAATATAAATATTCGCTGGCAGATAATTTCATAAAAATAAGAAACGTAAAAGATATACACTGACTTTACCGCAACCACGTCTATTTAGATAAACGACTCGGAAGAAAAAATAACTTCACAAGCAGAACAACAACTACAGTCTCAAATAAATATATTTTAAAAAAGATAAATATACATTAGATGGAAATGTTTCCTCTGTTTTTCTCTGTGAAACACAAAAAGAACTTGGGAATCGTGTTTCTTCCCTAGATGCGGTCAACACGATTAAAAGTAAAATTTTAATAAACAAAGTTTTCACTGTACTTTAACAAGGATGGTAATATTTTTTTTTTCTAGTGCCTAATCTTTTAAACTAAAAAACGTACAATCTTTATTACTTTTACAAATACACACAGACGTTAGGGAGAGACTGCAATGTGTCAGTGTAAAGTCGTGTCAATGACCTCTTGTATTACAATAGTTTCTTACTGAAAGGCTTGTACGCTTTATAATTCAGCTATACCTAAAATATA
This sequence comes from Magicicada septendecula, assembly GCA_034769895.1. Classification (NCBI taxonomy): domain Eukaryota; kingdom Metazoa; phylum Arthropoda; class Insecta; order Hemiptera; family Cicadidae; genus Magicicada; species Magicicada septendecula. Next base: position 126,896,488 of record CM068368.1, read on the forward strand.
TCTTCAATTAGGGTCATTGTACACACACAGTGGAATGCTTTCAGAAATTTGCGACACACACACACACACACACACACACACACACACACACACACACACACACATACACAACGCTGTTTCTACTTATTTGAACAAGTCCTGTATTAAATGCACTTGTTAATGTTTTAATGTGAACAATTTTACGTTTAAATAAAATCTGTACATACAATAAAATTATGTTTCAGTATTAATGATATAAATATTACTGTTTATTATTTAAAATACTGTATATATATATATATAACCTAGGAACTTCGCAGGTGAAGAAATTTAATTTCTATTTTCATCTGTAACGACATGCGTGTATAATTTTAATTTATTTCACTATACACCTTCGCCACCGCTGCTACCACAGTCGTCAGTAATAAAAAAAGAAGAAAGATCAGTTAGGAAACGCATCAGTAGTCGTTCGAAACTGAAACGATTAACGTACCTTACGTCTTACGTCTTACGTCTTACGTCTTACGTCTTACGTTTTAGTTTCACATCTTACGTCTTACGTCTTACGTTTTACGTTTTACGTCTTACGTCTTACGTCTTACGTTTACGTCTTACGTCTTACGTTTTAGTTTCACATCTTACGTCTTACGTCTTACGTTTTACGTTTTACGTCTTACGTCTTACGTCTTACGTCTTACGTTTACGTTTTACGTTTTTTTATTCGCGGAAATTCGCAGATGCTGTGGTCCATTGGGACTGATGTTAATCGTTTCAGTTTCGAACGAGAACTGATTAGCAATTGTGTTTGCGTTCGAGAAGTTTAAACCCTTCCTAGAACATAAAGAATTCCTTTTGAAACCGTCAATCAGGCGTTATCTTGGTTATTGAATCACCCTAAACAGTTAGGACGAATTGGAAGGTGGATATTGAAGTTAAACTGCTACAAATTCAGAGTGCAGCATATAAAAGGTACTCAAAACGTAGTCGCTGATACCCTGTCCCGTATGTTCCAGTCGCCCACTAAAACTCCTGAAAACAAAGAGAATCCGGAAATAGCACATGCTAACGCCGTAATTACTGAATTCCCCCTTGCCTTCACAAACATTGCTCTGTATCAACAACAAGACCTCTCACTGTAGCCTATTATAGAACAACTACGCAAGGTATTAAATCCGAGAAGTACGTATTGAATAGAATGTACTATGTCACAAGATAAGAATAATAGCCCCGATGTAATTAAGCCCATGCTGATGGAATACTTCCATTCATCTACCATAGGAGCCCATATGGGAATCAATAAGACAATACATCGTGTTCGAAAGGAATATCATTGGAACAATATGAACAGCGAAATAGCCAACTTCGTAAAGAAATGTACATTATGTGCCCTCAGTAAACCGGTTCGAAATAATCAAGTGAGCCAAATGATTTCAGAAATCCTAAGACCCCTTTTTCTAAACTTTATCTAGATTTCTCAGGTCCATATCCACGATCCAAATCAGGCAATACAATGTTACTCATCTGTGTAGATTCGTTCACTAAATTTGTTTGGATGTATCCCATGCGACGAGCATTAGCGTCGACGACTGTAAAAATATTACAGGAAAGACTATTTAAAGACTACGGTACTCCAGTACGTATAGTATCTGATAACAGTCCACAGTTTAAAGCGAAAGAATTTAGGAATATGTGTTTCAAGTTAGGGATAGACCATATAACCACTACAGAGTATCGACCAAAAGGCAATATTGCTGAAAGGTAATCTACGAAACCCTCAAATCTGCGCTAATCGCCTATCATGCAAACGATCATACGTCGTGGGACCAAAACCTATCCTGGATTCAATATGCTTTTAATTCAGCTTATCACGAAGGTCACAAGTCGACCCCGTTGAGTTACTGTACAAATACCGACCAAACCACCCTTTGTCCACAAGATGGAATATACACGATCTGCTGCCTCCGCAAATAACGGATAAGCAGATAAAGCGAATATGGAATAAAGCCCGCTCTAATTTAAGAGCAAACTTAGAGAAATCCAGAAAATACCACTGCATTTAATACAGGACTTGTTCAAATAAGTAGAAACAGCGTTGTGTATGTGTGTGTGTGTGTGTGTGTGTGTGTGTGTCGCAAATTTCTGAAAGCATTCCACTGTGTGTGTACAATGACCCTAATTGAAGATATATTTTAGGTATAGCTGAATTTAAAGCGTACAAGCCTTCAGTAAGAAACTATTGTAATACAAGAGGTCATTGACACGACTTTACACTGACACATTGCAGTCTCTCCCTAACGTCTGTGTGTATTTGTAAAAGTAATAAAGATTGTACGTTTTTTAGTTTAAAAGATTAGGCACTAGAAAAAAAAAATATTACCATCCTTGTTAAAGTACAGTGAAAACTTTGTTATTAAAATTTTACTTTTAATCGTGTTGACCGCATCTAGGGAAGAAACACGATTCCCAAGTTCTTTTTGTGTTTCACAGAGAAAAACAGAGGAAACATTTCCATCTAATGTATATTTATCTTTTTTAAAATATATTTATTTGAGACTGTAGTTGTTGTTCTGCTTTGTGAAGAATTATTTTTTCTTCCGAGTCGTTTATCTAAATAGACGTGGTTGCGGTAAAGTCAGTGTATATCTTTTACGTTTCTTATTTTTATGAAATTATCTGCCAGCGAATATTTATATTTTGTTCAGTGAGCATATGAAGACCTTCCCTACGTACACGCATAGCCCCAGATTTAAAATATATTTATTTGAGACTGTAGTTGTTGTTGTTCTGCTTTGTGAAGAATTATTTTTTCTTCCGAGCCGTTTATCTAAATAGACGTGGTTGCGGTAAAGTCAGCGTATATCTTTTACGTTTCTTATTTTTTTATGAAATTATCTGATCACTAAATAATAATAATAATATAATCGTTCTAGTGTTAACGTTTGCTGCGACAGTTCCTCCATAGATAACGCAGTTTACAAAATAATTACACATAGGTTCAGAGGTGTATAGTGAAATAAATTAAAATTATACACGCATGTCGTTACAGATGAAAAATAGAAATTAATTTCTATGATGTGGACGATCATACACACAGACTCTGGAGAGAGGCTAAAGTTTATCGAGGTGAAAACGTTGTAGACACTTTCTTCTCAGTCGATGACCCCTCCTCTCTCTCTCTCTCACTCGTTGTTATATATTTTGACAAATATTAACTGTGTGTGTGTGTGTGTGTTGTTGTCACTGAGTATCAAGCTACTTACATGTGTGTCCACTCGCTCTCTCTCTGCATTGTTTTCCTAATTTTAGACTAATGCACGAAAATACTTTCAGTATCGCTAACTTCTGAAAGTTTCCAACGGCGGACAATGACTTTCAAAACAACACGCAAGCTAACCCCTACCCTATCGTTGTAAGATACATCAATATATATACGTGAAGAATGCAATTAGCCTTCATACCTCATTGTGAAATCGATAATTGTGTGCATCAACATTTAAGAGGTGAGTAAACAGATTTGAATACGTTACGTAGCGAACATTGTTATTGAACTTACAGCACTTCTAATCAACATAGTTGTTGGAAATATTTAAACATTATCAAGTGCATTATTTATTGAAGTTAATACATAGCTTGTTCAAATAAGTAAAAACGTTGCTAAGTGTGCGCGTCGTAAGCAATTATACGGTATTTTAAATTAATAAAACAGTAATATTTATATCAACGTCGCTAAGTGTGCGTGTGTTTGTACGGATTTATTCTCAGTTGTATGTGCATGCGCAAATAATTCAAATGCATATACGTAGATGACTGAAAAAGAGATGATTTACATAATAAATGCTACGCTTAGACCAATAGATTCTGCGTCGTGGCTTCAGGGTTATCAAATTTCCAAAAACTTTCAAAGTGTTGACCATTAGCTAAACATAGTGGAAAACTATAACTAACTGAAATACAGACGGGATGTCTGATGTTTCGTCTGCAATCAAAGAAACATACTGTGCAGTTTTT